>OX632360.1:2228143-2775643 GCA_951751655.1 Ophion costatus | reverse complement strand
AAACAATACAACCTCAAACAGTACAAACCCAAACAATACATTAATACGACAACAACAACAATAATGATAATGAAATGATAACGATAACCCAAACAAACCCAAACAATGATAACACTAATACATAATAATAACCCAAACAATAATAACAATAATAAATCATGATAACCCAAAAAAACCCAAACAATAATAACAGTAATATGAATATCATCAACATTAAGGGGTTACCCCCACTTGCGATTTTGAAAAAATCGATTTTTTTTATTGCATTTTTTTGAAGTATAAGTATCTGAGAATATGTCCGGAAAATTTCAAGTCGATCCGAACAAAATTGGCTGAGATACGAGCGTTGGAAGAGAAGAATCCGTGAATTGAAGAACTGAAATTGAAACTTTAAACGCGTTTTTCTCAAAATGGCATTTCTGAAGTCGGTGACCAAGATTACTCGAACACTAATGAACCGATCTTCTTGAAATTTTGCAGGCTTATTTAATACATAAAAATGTCGTCTTTAATCGTTCGATTTTTTTTTTCGAAAAAAAAAAATTGCCGTTTTATAGCCAAAAAACGGCCGTTTTTTTTCGTTAAAATCGAACCATTAACTTTGACTGTCCGCCATTTTGTGAAAAATGAATATTTTTTAAAATCCTTCGATTAAAGACTAGTTTATACTTATAATTGACTAAATCCATCCGCATTTTTTTTTCAGACGATCCACTTCGCCGCAATGTTGGTCACCGCAAACCGTGTATATAAAAACATTATTTCATTGACGGCCATTTGCCACTAAACAATGTAATATTTTTCAATAAAAGAATTACTGAGGGTTCTTCGAGATGTGTTCTTTAAGATGGTATATTGATCGATTAAAAAAGTTTTGTAGTTTTCTTTAAAAAAATTCATGAAAAAGGCCTTTTTTTTGCGCTACAAGTGGGGGTAAAGCGTTAATACAGCAACGACAACAATGATAATAAAATGATAATGTTAACTCAAACAAACCCAAACAATGCATTAATACAACAGTGTACAAACCCAAACAATTCAACCCCAAACCCCAAACCCAAACAATACATTAGCACAACAACAATAACAACAATGATAATAAAATGATAATGTAAACGCAAGCAAACCCAAACAACAATAACGACAATGTGAATATTACAACATGAATACTAATGGCAGTGCATTGGCCGCGCGTGCGACTTTATCTATACGCGATGTTGACGTACCTGACAAAAATCCTAAGAAAAATAGTCGAACTCGTGCAATTTGTTTCTCGACACCACCCTCGGCGTTCTGCTCGATGTAGACCTCGTCCACGACGCTTATCTGTACTTCCTCCATCTTGTACGTCAACGCTCGATCTCTGTGAGCCGACAATCTAAACAGAGCCTCCTCTATCGCGCTCGAGAATTGCTTCACTTCCTCGTACTGCTGTGATCCTAATTTGAAAAGTTGCGATATCTGGAACGACGCCGGAAAGAAGAGAAAAATGCAACGTGAAGAATTTTCGCGACGACTGCTCGTGCGATTGGCTTATTTCGATCGGTAAATTTCGTTGAAGCGTCGAAGGCGTTTGCATCAACGAAATGCAGCGAAAATGATTTTCCTTCGATCTCCCACATTTCCTTCGGCAGATTTGAGCCACGAAAATCGCGTGGATGTTTTTAAGGGCGGGGTAAAGTATTTGAATTTTTTTTTTTTCATTTAAAATTTTTTTTTTTTAATGAATGCATAATATATCAAGAATATTGTGTTAAAATTTCAAGTCGATCGGAGTAAAATTGACGAAGTTATGAGTATTTGAGCGTCTATTGCTCCATGCCGGGTTTTATACCTGGGCGGCAGCTGCGCGGCGCACGACAGTAAAGAAGAAAGAGTTTTGCGTAGACAAACGCAAAAAGACTCTCTCGATCATCTTGATGGAAGCCTTTTGCTCCACGGACCTGGCATCGACGACTTTGAGTGAGTATAAGAAAATTATCGAGTTTTATTTTGAATTTCTAAAAATTCAAAGATAATTGAAAAATCTGAAAAAATTCATACGTATTCAGAAAAATGAACGAATCACGAAAAAAAATTGGGTTGCGGGGAAATTTGTTGACTAATTTTTTTTTTCACATCATTTTGTTAATAACATTTTGGAATTATTATTATGCAAAATTAATCTTTTGAGTACCTTTAATATGCATGAATTTTCTCAGATTTTTATGCAATCGAGAAGTGTTCTCAAACTTATGTGCAATGAGCGCTAAGCGACCAAACTCTTCTGCGTTTTTCAAACCGTTTTTCTGAGACTTGTCATATTTGAAGTCCGTGTGCACGATAACTCAAAATCTACTGGACCAATCGCTTTGAAATTTTGCACAGTACTTCTTCACATAATTCACCAGGTATTGTCGAGAGCTTTTTTGTTTTTTTTTTATAATTACTAATTTTTCATCAACAAATTAGCCGATTTTTTTTATCGAAAATCGGGTTTTTGGCTCCCAAGTGCTACGAAAAATCGAAAAAAAAAAAATCCTCTCGTCATTACCTCGAGAAACATCTCCTCTAACAAATGCATTTTGATTTTTTTGTTTCAGATGATTCCGTTGCGAATTATGGTGCACACCGCAAACCAACTTTTTTTCGAGGCGCCTCCGGGGTTTAATTTTCACTCGCCCAATCTTGAATATTTTGCAATGCAAATTTAGGAGAATGTTGTTCAAACGTTACTTTATTATATGTAAATTTTTCAATAAACGAACACTACTCGTTACGCCAAAAAAAAATCTTAAAAACATGCCTTTTTTTCGCCGAATTAACTTTACCCCGCCCTTAAGGATTTTAATTCAGCGATGGAAGACAAATTTCCAAAATATGCTGTTCAACGGGAGCGTTGGGATTGGAAAGATCGAGGGAGGAACGTGGACAAGGCTGACCTGGGGAGCGTGTTCAACCGGAAGTCCAAGTTTCTTGAGATCGCTGCCGAACTCCTTGACACCCTGATAATCGCCCTGAATCGCGTATGCGGCGAACTGGCTCAACTTGTTGGTGAGCCTCTCGGCCTTGGTGACCTGACCAGGCCTGACGCCTGGTCGTTCCTTGTAGAAGATGTACTGGAGCTTGACCGTGAAGATCTTGCCGTACTGGTCGAACTGTTGGGCAGCTATTTCGGACACGGAGTAACACGCGAGAAGCGGCAATTCCTGAAAGGCATCCTTGTCCTCTTTGTTGTTGAACAATTGGAGAACCGGACTGTCCGCCTGGTACACCAGACGGATGAAGATCTTCTTCCAAAATCGCTGACCGGTTATCTTCTTCTTGTTGGGCTGACGCAACTGCATGTCCCAACCGTCGCCGGTGTACGTCACCCGGGGAAAGTCCTCCAAGGGTTGGCTGACGTCCTCGTCGAAGAGCGGAGTCGGCGGAGTTTCCTGAGAATCATTGCCGGTCTTATTTGTCCACGGGCAACTTCGGCAGCTCGGTCGTTGATGCGAACGTCCAACTTCGCGTCATCGCCAGGTCCAAACGAAGCCGAGCCACTTACCTGGGAATCGGTCCTGGTGATCTCCCCGGCCCGGGCACCCTCCGTCGGCAAGACGGCCTCCTGGGCGAAACCGGCGGACTTGTCGAACGGATTGAAACGGGGCGAGGAGTCGTTGTACGCCGAATTCTGGGGACTTTTCGGTGGCGGAGCCAAAACGGGAACCGGCCCACCCTCCACGATCGCACTCTGGTCGGCCTCCTTCGGCCTGCCAACGGAAGCCACCGTGTCACCAATCAAACCTCCACCATAGAGGAGAGTGATTCGATTCCAGGCACAATTGGGACCACGAGTCACACAAACGCGTTCAACCCCTACCGCTGGCGGTTTTTAGCGGATGGTGGAATGGGCAAACGTCGGGGAGGAAACGGCGTTTGGACAGGGGAGTAAAAGGAACCGAAAGTTTGCCGATCTTTGGACGGTGGAGCGTTTTGTCTGGGACGCTGGAGGATGCAGTCTTCTTTCTCAGATGTGGACATGCATAATTAAAGATCAAATTGGCAGCTTCCACAAGTTACGCTACTTTCTGTTTTTGGACAAAACAATATCAAAATCTGGACGATTCAGCTGTCATTGGGACGTTGAATAAGTTCTCGCCGTTCTCCAACGGATGGAGTTACCAGAACGGCGTGGGTGTAGTTTGAGATGAGAACGCATGTATAAGGAAGTACTATAAGCGAGCTTGGAATTCGGTGTATGTCATCTTGCTGGAGTGTAAACAACTGGAAGCGTTACTTCACGAAGACTCATGTCAGACGATAGCTGAACTTGCAGAATCATTGGGAGATGATCGCACGACAGTTTCGAAACGTTTGAAAGCATTAGAAATGATTTTTTCAAAGGAACATCAATTTTCACGACTAAAACAGGGAGAACTTATTCAACACGCCAATAGATTGCTCAGAACTTGAAGGCAGCAGCTGCAGTTAAAATCTCACTATGGTAACATCAAAGTGAGCTGCTACAGAAGATATTCGCTTCTGGAAAGAATCATATCCTTTGATACTCAAGTGCAGAAGGCTCCGGCCTCCCGAACCCCGGAACTCATGATCGGAATGGATTTCCACGCCAGGCAAGCGGAGATGATCACACAACAGTTTCGAAACGTTTGAAAGCATTAGAAATGATTTTTTCAAAGGAACATCAATTTTCACGACAAAAACAGGGAGAACTTATTCAACACGCCAATAGATTGCTCAGAACTTGAAGGCAGCAGCTGCAGTTAAAATCTCACTATGGTAACATCAAAGTTGAGCTGCTACAGAAGATATTCGCGTCTGGAAAGAATCATATCCTTTGATACTCAAGTGCAGAAGGCTCCGGCCTCCCGAACCCCGGAACTCATGATCGGAATGGATTTCCACGCCAGGCAAGCGGAGATGATCACACAACAGTTTCGAAACGTTTGAAAGCATTAGAAATGATTTTTTCAAAGGAACATCAATTTTCACGACTAAAACAGGGAGAACTTATTCAACACGCCAATAGATTGCTCAGAACTTGAAGGCAGCAGCTGCAGTTAAAATCTCACTATGGTAACATCAAAGTGAGCTGCTACAGAAGATATTCGCTTCTGGAAAGAATCATATCCTTTGATACTCAAGTGCAGAAGGCTCCGGCCTCCCGAACCCCGGAACTCATGATCGGAATGGATTTCCACGCCAGGCGAGCGGAGATGATCACACAACAGTTTCGAAACGTTTGAAAGCATTAGAAATGATTTTTTCAAAGGAACATCAATTTTCACGACAAAAACAGGGAGAACTTATTCAACACGCCAATAGATTGCTCAGAACTTGAAGGCAGCAGCTGCAGTTAAAATCTCACTATGGTAACATCAAAGTTGAGCTGCTACAGAAGATATTCGCGTCTGGAAAGAATCATATCCTTTGATACTCAAGTGCAGAAGGCTCCGGCCTCCCGAACCCCGGAACTCATGATCGGAATGGATTTCCACGCCAGGCAAGCTTTGGGAAATGGAGTTTTGCTGATTTTCACCCCTTTTTGCGGTATTTGAAGGAGGTTTCTATCAGTCAAACTTTAACGACATCAAACATCTGGCGTGATACTTTATGCCTCATCAAAATCCGCAAAAATGGTCATCAAACCCGTTTGCAGGAAAGATATTGCCATCAAGGGATGGCAATATCTTTCTGGCCTGACTGTCCGTCAAGCCAAACGGAAAGGAGCAACGAGTTTGTTTGGGTAAAAGGAATGATCTAACGAAGTCTGCAACTTGCTTGATGAAAACGCTGAAATCAGGCGCGTCATCCGAGTCACCGGAATCCGTTCTGCGAATCTTCTGTTCCTGGTGGGGTGGCGCGGTCATGCTGAGGAACGAATCGAAGCCCTCGTTCTCGCCAAATCCAGCAGTCGCGTTTGCCGATCCAGGTGCGGACGAATCGCCCCAAACTGGAATCAAACGCGATTGATCGTGATTGCGGTGCTTGCGTCTGACCTTGAAATGTGATAAATGGCGAGGGTCGAGTAGCAAAATGCTCACCGTCGCTCGAAGTGTCCATGGCGACTTGGCCACCTCCAAAAGCATCGAAGAACACATCATTGGGGGCCTCAGGTTCGGCAGCTTTGTCGAATTTCGTGGCGAAAGCATCGAAAGCATCCCCGGTGCTCTCGATAGCTCTCGTCGTTGCGGCAAAATTGTCAAGTTCCTCGTTTCCGTAGGTCTCGGCCGCGGGAAACTCCGCACCCGGTACGGGACTCGTGGAAACGAGGGTGTCCGAGTTGTCGGCAGATCGTGAAAAGTCACCCAGCAGGTCTGACGCGAAGACGTTCGTCACCTCGCCGGGGATGCTCGGTTTCCTCGTGTCAGGCCCTGAGAAGAGTGACTCGGTTTCGAAGAGTCCGGAGGTCGCGAAGGTGGCCTCGTTGGTCGTCGAATCTGCGAGTTCGTTCGCTATCGTTGGATCGGTAACGGCGAACAAGTTTGGGGCCGAGATCGGTGGAGCGAAAGACTCGGTGGAGGTGGGAGCGGGCGACGATTCCTGGATAAAATCAAAGCCGGTGGATACCGGCTGCGCCGAAGCTCCACCTGTGTCGGCCACTGAAAGCAGAGACGTTGCTGGATGTTCTTGCGGGAGACCGAGATGCGTCGAGGATCGGGATTGTCCGAAGATTGGATCGTCACCTGAGAATGGTACAATGGCAGCCTCCGTCGATGACCTTTTCTCCTCGGCCCCACCAATGAGGTCATCGTTGGCAGATCCAGGGATTCCGTGGTCTTCAGCAGCTTCGCTGTCTTGCGGCTCGTCCATGACACCGAACGGATTATCCTGGATGATGGCGGTCGTGTCGACGATAGCGGTCGCGAAGGTGGTGTCGGTGCTGGAAACGAGTTGCGTGCTCGTGTCCATTCCCACGTTGGCGCCAGCGAACATTGCCGAGTCGGCGGTGCTGGGCGCGTCGAATAGATCCATTATGTCCTGATTCTTGGAGGTGATCATTTGGCTAGGATCGTCGGGAGGGAAGTCGGGCACGTTGGCGTCGACGTCGAGAAGATCGGCGAAGCTGTGCTCGGGTGTCGGGGACGGTGAGTGCAACAGGGTAGGGCTTGGTGTTCTGGTCGCTTGAAGACGATCCAGCAGATGGTTGGAGGTAGCGTCCAGAGCCCCGGTTACCGAGAGTATCAGATCTTTCGTATTCTTGGGCGGTAGCGGTGGCTGGGGTCTCGGAGGTGGAGGTGGTCTGGCCGGTACGGGTTTGCTTTTGTCAGGAATCACCGTGGGGACCTCCTTTTCGGCCTCCACAGCTTCCCCGAAGATGCTGTCATGCTCGGATCGAGCGGTTTCCGCTTCCGGCGAGTCATCGGCCCCGAAGAGATCCCCGTGGCCGGAAGTGTCCGCGGACGAGGTCTCCTCGAGGCCGAAGAAGTTGCCCGTAGCTGAGCCAAAGACTTGGGAAGGAGGTGCTGCTCCTTCCACCCCGCTGGACGTATCCGCGCTTTCGACATCGAAGAACGCGAAGGGATTGGTGGAGTCGCCGGGTGGAGGTTGATAGCTCGTTTGCTCGGCGGTAAAGTTGAGGAACGGATTGTCTCCTCCGGATGTGGCAGGTGGTGCGCTCGTGTCGACGAAATCTTGAAGAAAGGGATTGGACGCCTGTTGGGGTGGTTCAGGCTCGGTCGGATAGTCATCCATGAGGAAGGGGTTTCCTCCTCTGGTCGCCATCTTGCAGCAAGTCTCTTACGCGTCTCACTCGGGACTTCGAACGTCCTGTATGGAGAACTATCAAGAATCCTTATTTCTCCATCAATTCGGACTCCAGGAGCTTGAGTTCAGTTTTGCCGGGTCCGATGCTCGCGAAGCTCGTGTCGAAAGGATCAACCGTTTCGTCGTCCAGGAGATCCCGATTGTGCAGAGGCGTGAGAACCTTGTCGCCGGGATCCTGCTGTCCCTCGAACGACAGGAAATCGGTGGTTGCTGGTAGTCGAGTTTCGCCGGCTCTGGGATCAAACTCGTCCTCGAGGGAGCTGGCGGGTTTGGCAGAAACGCGATCCAGGTCAATCGCGTTTATCCTGACCTGGCGGTTCTCCGTTGGCAATTCGCTCAGCTCGTTCTCCAGAAGCTTGAGCTCCGCCTTACCGGGCAATATGTTGGTAGCTATGGAAGTATCAAAGGGATCGGCGTAGATGATCTCGTGGACGTCGTCGTCGGGGTTTTTCGTCTCTATCCGGGGTGTCAGAGGTTTAGCGTCTACCTCGACCTCGGCGTCGAGGATACTCGCTTGTCTGCCGTTCGCTACGAGGCTTCCCCGCTGAGCGTTGACTTCCCAAGCGGAAGTTCTCGGCCCGACCTCGTCTGACTCCTCGATCAGCGAAGTCTCGGCTTCCCGAACGACCCGGGTGTTCCTCGGGCCGAAGTCACTTCGTCTTCTGCCTCTTTCGGACTCCGGTCCACCCTGGAGACTCGACGCAGCCTCGAAGTCGTGCTCGCTCGCGCTGTGCCTCAACCTGGAGGGTTCTTGCCTAGCGAGTAGCTCGGATTCGATGAGCTTGAGTTCCGTTTTACCCGGGGCTACTTTGCCGACGAAGCTGGTGTCGAAGGGGTCTAGGTCCTCGCCGCTGGTCCGCTCCTCGGGCAAGGTGTCCTCCAATGATTTCTGCGAGTAGTAAGGCGTCAGTGGCTTGGTGGAGGCTACGGACTTCTCTTCGTCGCTCGTTTGCAGCAAGTCCGGACGTTGGGAGGGTGTCGGTAGCTCAAAATTGACCGTCTTCCCGGCTGCCAGGCCCAGGACCTCGGGTCTGGAGGCTTTCCTGCCTCCGGATCCGACGGTCTCCTCCTGGACGCTAGGCTCAACGTCGAAATTCACGCGGAAGTTGGGTTTCGGTTGGCTGGTTGGTCTAGGCGGTGGAGCTGTCTTGGTCTCCTCTTTGCGCGGGTCGAAGTCGTCGTCGTCGTCGATGACCTCGGAGCTGTCGCCAGCGATGTCCTTTTCGGCCTGGCTGCCGAGCAACTCCCGCTCGAGGTACTTGAGCTCCGTACGACCCGGTGGTAGGTTCTGAACGGCGGAAGTGTCGAACGGATCGACGTAGGTCAGCTCCTCGGCGGGTTGTATCGGTTGGTCGCTCAGTCGAGCTAGATCGGTGCAGGAGCCAGCCAACAGGTCTTTTCCCACGTCGGCCCTCGAGGCGTTCGCGACGTTCGCTTCGCTGGACGGATCGGAACTGAGCAGACCGGTCTCGTAGTCCCTTCTCAAGCCTGACGGATCGGTAAGGGATATCGATACCTCGTACGGGATCGGCAGCTCCTCCAATTCCTTCTCGATGTACTTGAGCTCTGCCTTGCCCGGTAGAATGTTCTCGGCGAAGGTGGTGTCGAATGGATCCTCCTCGTTGACGAAGCTCGCTGCCTCGAAGCTCGCCTCGATTATCTCGGCCTCGAAGTTGGGGCCAGCCGGTGCGACGTCTTTCGCACCGAAGGGATCCTCGGCTTCCTCGAGCCTGGCGGGCTCATCGGTGCTTCCACCTAGGTCGAATTCGCCGTCGTCCAAGTCCGGTATTTCCGCGAGAATCGTTTTGTCCCTGCTGATGAGCTCGAACTCCGAGATGTCCAGGGGTTGACCGACTTGAGGCGGAAGTCCGTTCGCAGGAGGGGTCGCGACGTTGGGTTTGGGAAGGACCTGTGGTAGGTTGTTCAGGTCGATGGGCACGTTGGGAAGATCGGTATCGTCGTCAAGCAGAGTCTTCGCAACGTTGAAGGACTCGCTGGCTGCGCTCGTGCTATCGACCTCGTCGAAATCCTCGTCCAACAGAAGGTCCTGGGTTCTCGGGGCTTTGCGCGGTCTGGATAGTTTGCAGGTACTGACGTGATCGACGCGACCTGAGAGCACCTCGACGGCGTTGCCGAGGCTCACCAAACGATTGCCCTTCTTGTCGACTGTCTTGAGGACCTTGTCGGCGCTGCTGGTGTCGAACGGATCGTCACCGAGCTCCTCCTGGGTCGGGCTTTCCGGTATGTAGGCTAATTGGACGTCGATGTTTTGGAGAACGTCGACGTAGGTGGTGTCGAATATGTCCTCCTCGGCCGAGTCATCCTCGTCCTCCTCGTCGTCGGGCACATCGACGAAGCCTCCCTCGCCAATGCCAGATGTCGACTCTTTGACTTGTCTTCCCTGATCGTCAACGGTAACACCCGCAGCCTCGCCGTTCTCCCTCTCGATCGGATTGCCCTCTCGGTCGAAACCGATCCACCTCTTAGCCTGGTTTCGCGCCTCCTCGGCTACCGCCTTCGCCTCCTTTTGGTCCTTCCGATGCTGATCCTCGACCGGTACCTTCCTCTGGAAGAAGGACGTCGACTTGATGCGGTCTAGGTCACCCTGGGTCTTTTTCAATATCGAATCGACTCCGGCTGTCAGGGCCTGGAACTTCTGCCACTCGTCCGAACCACCGCCACCAGCAACCGAACCAACCGCGACGAGACCCTCCTCCAACCCCGTACCACCCTCTGAAGCGGATGCTGCTGCGGCTTTCTCTTGGGCCTCCGCCCGCTCACGTCTGTAACGCTCTAACTCCTCCGGTTCGAACTCGTCCTCCTCGGCACCCTTCTTTCCCTTCTTCGGCTTTTTCTTCTTCTTCAGGCCCTTGGCTAACTTGTGCATCCTCTAACGGCTACCTCGGTGTGGGGGAGGACTCTGCGCGTCAATAAACGTCACGGTTCAAACCCACAAACGTCACTTGACTTTCCTACTTTTTGTTTGTTTGTTTCTTGAGGGGGGAAATCACAGTAAAATTTTCGATTTTTCGAAAAAAAAAATTTTCGCTCAAAAGGTGCTTTAGGGTCTTAAAAATAATATACCAAATGATGGAATACTGCAAAAGTGTCCGAGTGCCCAAATTTCTTGCGTTGAATACAACGCTTTTTCACGACGCTTCACTTTCGTGCATACATGTATAACATGAATAGTGATAAAAAACAGTGATATTTGTAAATCATTGTCATTATGAGTGACACATCGTCGAGTCGTGTTAGAAAAGGGACGAAAAAGGATACTGCGTACGAAAATCGACTGTACGGTGCAGGCATTGCAGATTAGAGGTATATGAAATTTTCATATGGTTTCTCAGTACTTAAAACTTTAAACGCGTTTTTCTCGAAACCACTTTTTTTGAGCTCGCCGAAGACATAACTCGAGCAAATCTTTACCGATCGACTTGAAATTTTGACAGTAGCTTCGAAACATCTTTCTCCACGGAGCTACGTAGGATTTTTTTATTTTATATGGCTTAGTTTTTTTTTATCGACGATTTTATGGCGTTTTTTTTGTTAAAAATTTAACTTTATTTTCAAACATGCATCATTTTGCGAAAAATCAATATATCGAAAAAATCCTACGTAGCTCGCTAGCTGTTGTTATATGGAAACTAAAAAATTTTGGTTTTTTCTTCCAGGTCAAAAATTAAGGAGTCTACGTCTTCGGCCATCGACACGCTTTCAAAAATAGGCGCCTTGGGGCATATGCTGCGCAGCAGCCATTTTTAAACATTTTTTATTGAAAAAATTACATTTTGTACTTTTTTAGTATTGCTATAAAACCTACTTTACAGATTTTCGATTGATACTTTTATTCAGCCAAAATTAATTCCCGAAAATATGCTTATTTTTTTGTGTGCTACTGTGATTTCCCCCCTTAACCCCTTCGTTGGCATTGACGCATTAGTGCGTCAAATAATTCCGGGCCCTGTGTGGCATTGACGCAATGGTGCGTCAAACTTTATTTTCCTATTTAACTTCCTCTGATTGGAATTCCGAGCCTCACGCGGGGGTTTTTGGGCTCGCTGAATCCGAATTTGAAGTCAAAATTTGGAAATTCAACATGGCGGCGCCAATATGGCGGACAAAAATCAAAAACTTTACTCGATTTAGATGAAAATTGGTACTGCGGCATTTTCGAGGTCGCTTATTACGAATCTGAACTTTAAATTTGAAAATTCAAAATGGCGGACCGAAATTGAAAATTTTACTCGATTTAGATAAAAATTGGTACTCTGGGATTTTCGAGGTCGCTTATTACGAATCTGAACACAAAATTGAAAAAAATTTAATGGCGGATCTAATATGGCGGACAAAAGTGCAAAAAACAGCTCGATTTGGATAAATCTTGGTACTCGGGGATTTTTGGGGAGGATGAGTGTGATGCTGAACTCAAAGTGAAGGAATTTTTCATGGTTAATTCAAGAACATGGAGCATAATACAATAAATAGGTGGAAATATATGAAGCTTGAGTACCGAGTTTCATCTAAATTAATCTGTATTATTTGTATTTTCATTCGCCATATTTGTTCGTCATTGTGAATTCCTGAATTTTGAGTTCAGATTCGTAATCAGCACCCTCAAAAACGCGAGAGTACAAGTTTTCAGGATAAAAAAAAATTTCCTGCCATTTTGGGCACTTTTTGTCGAATTCTCTCTGCCAACGAAGGGGTTAACTTTTCTTTTATTTTTCGCTTCTTTGCTGGAAGCAACGATTATCGGAATTGCAAAATGGGGAAAAACGAATTTAGCGCCAGCGAAAAAGGAACTAGGAAACTACGTTTACCCTGGCTCACGAAAAGGAACTGCGTTGATGCGTTTTTTGCGTTTCCGTTTTGGAAAAATGAACGGCATAGTTGCTTTTTATGTTTCGTTATTGTCAAGAAAGAACTCCCTAGTTAACTTTTTCTGCTTCGTCATTCTTAAAAAATAGATTCCTAGTTATTTTGAGGAACATTGACTTCAGCGACCATAGCTCATTTTTTATTATTCCTACAAAAAGGAACTTCCTAGTGACTTTGTCTTTTTCGTCATTCGCAGAAAAGCAATCGCTAATTTCCTTTTCGCTATTGACAAAAAGCAACTCCCGGTTACTTATTCTTTTTCGCCGTTTGCAATAAGAAATGCCCAGTTATTTTTTGTTCTTCGCCATTCACGAGTAGTAATGTCTAGTTACTTTTTGTGTTTCGTCATTCACAACAAGTAATTCCTAGTTTTTTCTTTTTCGTCGCCCACGAAACAAGTAACTTCCATTACTTTTTCTTCATCGCCATTCACAAAAATATCTCCTAGTCACTTTTTCTACTTCATAATTGACCAAAGTAATACCTAGTTATTTTTTGTATTTTTTCACTCACAAATAATGATTGCTAGTTATTTTTCTCTTTCTTTTTTCGCCATTCACAAAAAGTAATTGCCATTTACATTTTCTTTTTCGTCAGTCACAAATAGTAATTCCCAGTTACTTTTTCATTTTCGTCAGTCACAAATAGTAATTCCCAGTTACTTTTTCATTCTTTTTTCGTCATTGGCAAAAAGTAATTCCTAGTTATTTTTTGCTCTGGTAATTCTAGTTGATCCTAGTTATTTTTTGCTCTTTCGTAGCCCACATCAAATAATTGCCAGTTACTTTAACTTTTTCGTCATTGACAGAAGGTAATTCCTAGTTATTTTCTGCTTTTTCATTACCCGCAGAAAGTAATTGCCAGTCACATTAACTTTTTCGTCATTCACCATAAGTAATTCCCAGTTACTTTATCTTTTTCGTCAACTACAAAGAGTAATTCTTAGTAACTTTTCTCTTTTTCATCATTTAAAAAAAGTAATTCCCCAGTGATTTTTCAGTAAGTTTCAGGATCATGCCAGCGGTTTTCATGCCATTTAAAGGGTTACTCCCACTTGAGATTTTGAAAAAATCGATTTTTTTTATTGCATTTTTTTGAAGTATAAGTATCTGAGAATATGTCCTGAAAATTTCAAGTCGATCCGAACAAAATTGACTGAGATATGAGCGTTGAAAGAGAAGAATCCGTGAATTGAAGAACTGAAATTGAAACTTTAAACGCGTTTTTCTCAAAATGGCATTTCTGAAGTCGGTGACCAAGATTACTCGATCACTAATAAACCGATCTTCTTGAAATTTTGCAGGCTTATTTAATACATAAAAATGTAGTCTTTAATCGTTCGATTTTTTTTTTTTCGAAAAAAAAATGGCCGTTGTATAGCCAAAAAACGGGCGTTTTTTTCGTTAAAATCGAACCATTAACTTTGACTGTCCGCCATTTTGTGAAAAATGAATATTTTTTAAAATCCTTCGATTAAAGACTAGTTTATACTTATATTTGACTAAATCCATCCGCATTTTTTTTTCAGATGATCCACTTCGCCGCAATGTTGGTCACCGCAAACCGTGTATATAAAAACATTATTTCATTGACGGCCATTTGCCACTAAACAATGTAATATTTTTCAATAAAAAAATTACTGACAGTTCTTCGAGATGTGTTCTTTAAGATGGTATATTGATCGATTAAAAAAGTTTTGTAGTTTTCTTTAAAAAAATTCATGAAAAAGGCCTTTTTTGCGCTACAAGTGGGGGTAACGCCTTAAAATTATTATTAGCAGTAGATAGTTAAGGGGCTCCTTGCAAAATTGTTGTTTTCTAGACTCAGTCTTAAACCTCGATTGAAAGAAAAGGCTCGTCTGTGTTTCATGTTCCGTGTCACTGAGGCAACGGAAGCGTGCTAGGATCTTTGCCAGAAAAGCCGACGATCGATTCTTCGGCGCATCCCACGACCGATGTACGTAAGACGGTGTGCTCTCATTTGTGCTCATATTCTTTCTCTCTCCATGCCTCCCGCTCTCCATCCCTTCCTCCGTCTCTTTCTTCTGCTCTCTCGCATTCTTCTCACTCCGCGATTAAAAAAGATAATTATAATGAGAATTAAAAAATGATGACACGCTGTTGGCTTATGTTAATTTAGGTACGATTTTTTTATTCCTTTGTCAGCAGACTCTCTTCGTCGTTCTTGAATAGCCGAAGGTGACAGGTCGCGAACTTGTTGGGTACATGTACTAATCGAGGTTAATCCCTGACTTCTTTGTCTCTGTGTGTATATATATCTAAAATGTATGATAAATAATTTTAATAAGAATATATAGTGCTACTGGCACTGTCAAATAACCCAGCAATGCTTAATGCAAAGTGAACCATTTTCGAGGTATTGTTATTTCTATTATATTTTTTCAAGTGAGGGGTAGGCGACTTTAAAAATTAATTTAAAAACTGCCTCATGGAATCGAATTTTTTTATTATTTCAAGTTTGCGGACACAGTAACAAGGAATTATGAACAATAAAATAATAATAATTTTGAAACCCTTTTGAATTGGGGATCCAAAACTCTGAGAGTCTAATAATTATTTTTCTTTCATTGTTGATACCTATTTGTGCCTTCAAACTCCAAATAATGAAAAAGTTGGATGCCATACAACAGTTTGCTTCAAATTAATTGTCAAAGTTGCCTACTCCTCATTCCAAAAAATAATAAAGATAATAATATCTGGAAAATGGTTCACTTTTGCAAAAAACATTAGTGGGTTATTTAGTAGCGGAAAATATCTCTTGCAACCCTTTGACGGGATCGTGACCAATAACCAAGCATTATGCCACAAGTTTGAACGTCATTATATTATTTATTGTTGCAGTTGTATATATATACAAATAGTTTTAAAGAAATAGATATATTTCTCTGTATGATTCGAAAAAAAAGTTTGCATGGTTTCATTTTTATTATTATTTTGTATAGCTATTTTTAAACAAATGTAATCATGGTGTTTATAGTCTCAACTTTATCCCATTACTTATGATCGCTGCACTTTGTTTCAGTCATAAAATTAATTACACATCTATTGAGTATGAATATCAAGCTGTTAGAAAACACATTTTTTTTTCGATGTACAAAATGGCCGACTACTCAAAACTTCTCGAAACTGCTTTTTTCCAATTGGCGTGACAAATAACGTCAACAATTTTCACTCGATTTGCTTCAAATTTTAGGCGTTACCCCCACTTGTAGCGCAAAAAAAAAGTCCTTTTTCATGAATTTTTTTAAAGAAAACTACAAAACTTTTTTAATCGATCAATATACCATCTTAAAGAACACATCTTGAAGAACTTTCAGTAATTTTTTTATTGAAAAATATTACATCGTTTAGTGGCAAATGGCCGTCAATGAAATAATGTTTTTATATACACGGTTTGCGGTGACCAACATTGCGGCGAAGTGGATCATCTGAAAAAAAAATGCGGATGAATTTAGTCAAATATAAGTATAAACTAGTCTTTAATCGAAGGATTTTAAAAAATATTCATTTTTCACAAAATGGCGGACAGTCAAAGTTAATGGTTCGATTTTAACGAAAAAAAAACGGCCGTTTTTTGGCTATAAAATGGCCATTTTTTTTTCGAAAATAAAAATCGAACGATTAAAGGCTACATTTTTATGTATTAAATAAGCCTGCAAAATTTCAAGAAGATCGGTTCATTAGTGTTCGAGTAATCTTGGTCACCGACTTCAGAAATGCCACTTTGAGAAAAACGCGTTTAAAGTTTCAATTTCAGTTCTTCAATTCACGGATTCTTCTCTTTCAACGCTCATATCTCAATCAATTTTGTTCGGGTCGACTTGAAATTTTCAGGACATATCCTCAGATACGTATAGTTCAAAAAAATGCAATAAAAAAAATCGATTTTTTCAAAATCGCAAGTGGGGGTAACCCCTTAAAAGTTATATTCATAATTGCATTTCGCAGAGAAGTACGTGCGGAATTTCTGATTAAACGGAAAACTTTTCACTTTACGACCAGTTTATGAGCAGTTATAACGAAACTGAAAATTCATTTCTTCAGTTCAAATACCTACAACTTTTGAATAGAACAATATTTTTAAAATTCCGTACGTACTTCTCTAGTTATTTTAATGTAGATTGACGAGAATTTTTGTTCTTTGTTCTAGGTAAAAAATTGTGAATGCTAAATGTCACGCGGCGGAGTGCCTGAAAAAAAGTTATCAAAAGAAAATATTAATAGTCGGCCATTTAGTACATCGAAAAAAATATATATATATATTTTTTCTAACAGCTTCATATTCATACTAAATAGATGTGTAATTAATTTTATGAGTGATTTACTTTTTCATACGAAAAAAAAAATGGTTAAATTAGCACATGATTGTATACCCGTTACTGTGGCCTGTCTTAATGCTTAATAAGTATTGGGAGCAAAAATAACGATAGTTTATTTGTTTTTTATTTTCAATAAAATATTTCTAGATTTTCATGTATGTTTAATTATTGTTATTTTCCATCAAGTGTGCGGCTCTAGAAGTACCTTCCATTGTGTCAGTGAAATATTTTTATTTCGCAGTTAATCGAACGTTACCCGTATTTAATTACCCGTTAATTTTTTCACATCAACTGATTTGTACGATTCGAGAAGTTCGGAGTTTAAAAGATAATTGAAAATCAGATAAATAAAGGAATTGGACTCAAATTAAAATTAAACGGCTTAAAATTTAAATTAAAATAAATTAAAATAAATGAATTTAAATTTAAATTTAAATTTAAATAATGGAATTGAAAGGACTCAAATTAAAATCAAACGGCTCAAAAATTCAAAATGACTTAAATATTTGGTCGTTGTTATTTTTTTTTTGCTACAGCATACAATTCCGACAAAAAAGATTCAAAACTTGGCGATCGTTTGTCAGAATGAAAAATATATAATTAGTTAGAAAAAATATATAATTAGAATAATATATAATATATAATAAAAGAATAAAATATTGCTCAAAAATGGAAAATTGTTTTAAGAAACTTGAGCATAGTTATTTTTTATGTTTATTTTGACAAGCGATCGCCGCGTTCGATTACTCTCGTATTCGGGGCTGGGAGGGGGTGCAAATAATCGACGAAGGAAGCGAACGATTCGTTGGGCTGTGTGGCGCGGATAATCGAATTTGACCCAGTTCGTCATTCGACGAAACGCGGGCGCGCTCCCGACGCTGGCGACGAGCACGCTGTTTCAAGATTATCGATCGTTACCGGCCATACCGTTCGCTCTTTCTACGCCAACCCCCGTCACTTATCATCGCGACCAAGCAACCCGAGGGACATGACCAAAAAGCTTGTTTTTCTCCAACTCCCAAAAAAAAAAAAACACACCGAGCGAAAAGTGAGAAATGTTATTAATAAATAAAAAAACGTGGCACGTGATTCACCGGTACCGGAAGTAACGTTTCCGATGTGGGATGGACGTAAAAGGCTGCAACCGACTTTTAATAGTATTTGAGAAAAATTCGGAAAAAAAAACGAACACTGACCTTCCCCTCGCGAATGGTCAGAGGTTCGCTCTTTGATTGTTCGTTATTCTACTATTTGAAAAAAAAATCATTTGAAAATCTTATAGGGATAAGGGAGAATTTAAAGTAAGAGAAAGTCGGAGATTTGTTTTTTTTAACTGCAAATTTTAACCCTTGTTATGCTCTTTTTTTTCGTTCCATGGAAATAAATTCTGAACGCGTTACAAAACTTTTCATTGCGAGACTTTATTTTTATTTTATTTTTTATTTTTTTTACATTTTTTATTTTATTTTTATTTATTTTTACAATTAAAAAAATATATATATTTATATATATATATATATATATATATATATATATATATATATATATATATATATATATATATAAAGAACTATTTATAAACATTTTTTTTATTTTGATTTGATATTTATAAAGATACAATAAGTAGTAGTAGTAGTAGTATTTATTTCCAGGTATACCCCTTAGGGGTTTTTACACAGAGGTACATTTGATGTCCTTATCAGTATCACCTTAAAACTAATCTTACATTACTAATTCCTCTCTAGCCTACATATGTTTAAAAATACCTATTTACATTTTTTTTCTTGCTTCGTTTTGTTTGCCTCATCGCCGCTTTCCCTTATGTAACGCTTCTACCATTTTTTCGAATTCCCTTATAAACGCGCAGAGTTCCTTTACTGGGTCCTTATTGACTAATTCCTCAATTTTTTGCTTCAGCTCTTCCCCCCATTTAAATTCCGTCACCTTTTCCAGGCCTTGTACCACTTCTACCTTGATTTTTGCCTTTATTTCCGGGCAGCCGCATATGTGGTCCAGACTCTCTTCCTCTTTTCCACAAATTCGGCAATTCTTATCCTCGAATCCCTTGTTACCTTTTTTCCCTACATTCCCACACCTTATCCTTGCCCACATCTCCTTGGTTCCTGCACTGAATTTCTTCGCTTCCCAGTAATTTTCTCTTTCCGTGTTCCTTTTTCTATGTTTGTACTCCGAGCAGTACGTAGACTTGTCAATTTTCTCCCAGTCGCCTTGAATTTCCTGATTCGTTTTTATTTTTGTTCCCCTTTTCATTATTTTTTCTGCCCCTTTCACCTCCCCGTTTCTGATTACCTGCCAAATTCCGCCTTCTCCCACTTCCCGCATGGCTTTGGCCATCTCCTCTCCCCACTTGGACGGGTTTCTATTCCTAATGCCTCTCACCTCCTCTTTCAGGCACACCTTTGGCCACCTTCCTTCGTCCATCTTCATGACTTCTACTATGTATTTAGCCGCTCTTCTCCAGGCTTCTATTTCCACCCCTCTGCATCCTGCTTCCATTCTCCAGATGTAGTTCGGTGTGTTAGGGCTGATCCCCATGGCCATTTTTACACACTTCCCCTGCCATCTATCTACGATTTCCCGCTTTTTCCACCCCCATACTTCTGCTCCGTACATCATACCACTGTTCACGATTGCCTTCATCAGCTGCAACCTCCTTTCCAAGCTGCTTATCCTTGCCCGCTTGAAGAGCCCCCAGGTTGCGTTCGTCACTTTCCTAATTTTTCCCGCCAAGATTTTCAGGTGCTTTTCAAAAGTATTCCCCGTAGAGAACCAGACTCCTAGGTATTTATATTCCTTAACTACCTCTAGCTCATGTCCCCTATATTCCCACTTTTCCCCCTTCCTTTTCCTACCTCCTTTCTGGAACGTCATAATCTTCGTTTTATTAATGTTTACCGTTAATTTGTTGTTTTCTACATATTTCTGTAGCGTTTTCAACATGCTCCTTAGTCCCTCCTCCTCGTCTGCTACCAGCACTATGTCGTCCGCGAATTTCAGTGCGAAGATCTTTTTCCCTCCTATAACAGTCCCTCCCTCATTTCGTCCTTCCCATTCCCTGTCCATATCCTCAATATATAGGCTGAATAGCGATGGGCTGAGCGGACACCCTTGCCTTACTCCCTTCTTTGTTTCGAATCTTCCTGAAGTTCCCTCCACTGTCACCACTTCGTTCAGCGTTTCGTCGTATATTTTTTTGATCATGTCCCTGAGTCTGCCTCTAATCCCTATTTTCTCAATTTTCCTCATCATAATGTCTCGGTCTATGGTGTCGAACGCGGCCTTGAAGTCGACAAACGCTGCGAACAGTTTACCTTTTTTCCTTTTTAGCTTGTTATTAATTAACGCATTTAAAACGAAAATGTGATCCCGCGTTCCTCTCCCTGCCCTGAAACCTGCCTGACTTTCCTGTAGAACTCCCTTCCCTTCCATCCAGTACCTAAGTCTTCCGGTCATTATACTAGCTAATAGTTTGTACCCTGTGTTCAGCAGAGTTATGCCTCTATAGTTTCCGGCGCTCTCCGTATTTCCCGCCTTGTGGATGGGTACAATTCTCCCGATTTCCCAACCCCCTGCAATCTCCCCTTCCTTCCATAATTCATTTAGAATTTCTCTCATTTCCCTCAGCCCGGCTTCTGGCAAGTTTTTGAGGAACTCCACCTTCAACCCATCCTCTCCGGCTGCTTTTCCGTTTTTCATTTTTTTCAGCGTTCTAGTCATTTCCTCCCATTCAATTTCCCTGTTAATTTTTTGCAGCCATCCTTCGTTCTCCTCCCCGCTGGTCCCTGCCATACTGTTTTTTCCCTCTGACGTCCTCTCCCCCCCTCCCATTAGCTCTTGAAAGTGGGCCACCCATTCCTCTTGGCTAATCTGTTCTCCCATGCCTGCTCCCCTTGTTCTAAATGGTTTTAATGCCTCCCATATTTCTCCTAAGTTCCTACTTGTTTCTACCTTTTTCCATTTTTCCTCCCAGAACTCCATTTGCTTTCTTTTTTTGATGTCTTTCAGTTTCTTCCTGGCTTCTATTAGTTTTTTCTTTTCTGTCGCGCTTTTGCTTCCCACATACTTCTTTAACTTTTTCCATACTACTTTCCTTTGTTCCCTTACCTCTTCGTCCAATCTCCTCCCTCCTTGTCCTCCTTGCCCCCTTTTTCTAACCATGCCTATTTCCTTCGCTGTTTTCTTGATAATGTGTTTCAATCTCTCCCACCTCTCTCTTCCTCCTATGGCCTCCTGTTTATCCCCCCAGTGTTCATTAAAAGTATTCATGTATTCCTCAACCCGTTGCTCTTTCCATTTTAGGATCCACTCTTCCCCTTCTCCCCCTCCTTTTTTCACCTTCTTAACCTTCATCGCCCTTTCCCTACCTTCCCCTCCCCTTAGGTTGAATGTTAAAGGTAGGTGATCCGATTCGATCCTTATTTGTATCTCCATTTTAGTGACCAAATATTCCTTTCCTTCCTCGATAATGACATAGTCGATTACTGTGCCCTCTCCTTCCCTTTCCCCTATAAAGGTGTATTGCCCTTCCCTGTCTCCTTCCACTCTCCCATTCAGTACCAATAACCCCTCTTCATCGCAAAGGTTAAGCAGCCTTCTTCCCTCCGCGTTTATCTTTTTGTCTTTCGATTTCCTTGGCCCTTCCTCTTGGTTTCTCAGTTTTCCTCCCTCTTCCCCTATCCTTGCGTTAATATCTCCTATGATAATTACGCTCCTTTTCTCCTCCTCTGCCCTATTTACTAATGCTTTCAGTTCGCTCCTCAGTTGCGCCAGGCCGTCATTATTATATATTGTAATAATTGATATGTCTTCCTTGTCTTTTCCCGCTTGTACCCCTTTGATTTGTAGTCCTCCTTTCCATTCTTCGACTGTTATAGCTTTACACAGTCCTTTTCTTACCCCTACGAGTTGCCCCCCAATCGCTCTCCCTTTCTTATTTTTCCGCCACGCATGTTTTGTGACCCACTTATAGTCTCTACTCAGTTTGCACACTACTTTCGGTTCTTCCTTCTCCTCCAGCCATGTCTCTTGTAGCGCGATTATATCGTATTTTTGGAACCACTCCCATGCCTCTTGTATTTTTTTAACCCCCGCAATGTTCCACGTCACTATTTTTATTTCTTCAAACCCCCTTTCTTCCTCCTCCGTCACTAAACCCCTTTGGTCTGTTGGGAACGTCCCGCGCGGACCACCTTGCCTCTTCTTCTCCTCCCTCGTGACTGCAACGTTCCATTTTACGGCTCGCGTCCCGTGCCGTACCATACCGTCCTCCGTTGTTGGTACCTCCGTTGAAACCCCGGTCCTGATTCCGCCGTTCGTCGTCCCCATCTGCTGCTGGAATCTTCCAAATCGCCGTATCTCTCGTTCCAGCTTCTCCAGCTCCCGTCTATCTGTAGCTTCAGATACCCCACCCTTACTTCTCTTCCGTCCCGTTTCAAGCCCCTCGCATACTCTTCTATCCAGTTTTGCACCTCTCGCTCCCTTTCTGTTGTGTCCTCCCTGATTCCCGTTTCCTCTGCACCTCTCCCTCTTCTCGCGACGCGTTTCATTATCCTGATTTTTTCTTCCATTGACACCATCTGTACCAGTATGCCTTCTCTAACCTCTTTCCATCTTTGTATTCTCGGCTTTATTCCCGTTCTTTCCCAGACCGTTTTCTCTATGTCCCAGACCGGACCGTGTTCGGTTTTTTCGGGGCCTTCTATGATTATATTCTTCTTCCTTTGTCTCCTCTTCTCCCCTTCCGCCTCCCACTCTTCCTGTGTCAGTCCTCTTGGTCTTGTCCTTGTTATTTGTTTCTTCCTTCCATACTCCTCTTGCCTCCTTCCTCCTTTTCTTGTGACTTCCCTCCATGCCTCTGGCTCCGTTCCCTGTCCTCCTCGTTGCTCTTGTATTTCTCTTTCCTCTTCCTCGTCCTGGTCTCCCATTATCTCTTCATTTTGGTTTTCGTCCCACCTCATTTCCTGATTTCTCTTTTGATATTCTTCTATTCTTGTTTCTTCTTGTGTCCTGTTCTCCCGCTCCATACTTTGGATTCTTTTGCTCATCTTCTCGTTTTCTTGTACGAGCTTTTCTATCAGTTCTTCCTGTTCTTGGAATCTCCGATTCCACCTTTCCTGCTCCTCTATCAGCATCTCTTCTACCTTGCTCTTTGCGATTGTTTCTTCCTGTGCCTCTTTATTTTCTTTCTCTCTCTGCCTTATTTCCATTGTCCTCATCACTTCTCTTACAGTTTCCAATATCACCGACCTTGCTTTCTTCTCCCATTCTTTCTCCCATGTTTGATTTACACTTGCTATATTTTCTTCGAACTTCTCAGTTATCTCCCTCTCTCTTCTTCCTGTGCAGCCTTTTCCTTCTTCCTCTGTCTCCGCCCTCTGTCCTTCCTCTGCTCTTTCTCTCCCGTCTTTCTTCTTTCTTCCTCCTCCCCAATGATCCAGTAATGATCTTGCACACCGCAGTTTTCTTTTCTTAACTCCCAGTGCCCCTGCTGGTCTCCCTCTTCTTCTTTTACCTGTCATTGTTATTTCTTCTGTTGATTCTCTTTCTTCCAGGCCTGCCGTTTTCGGCGTTTCTCCGTCCACACCTAACTCCGCTGCACACGCCGATTCCGGTTCGCTTTCCAGAGTTATTTTCGCCTCTCTGTCGATATCATTGCGTCCTACTTTACCAGCGCTTTCCTCCTGGTTCCGCTCGCCGCCGTCTTCGTCACTTTCTATCCCTGCGACGACTCTCTGGCGTTCGTCCTCCACCATTTCTCCTTCTTCCTCATAGATGTCGCTCTCTTGGTTCCATTTTCTCCCATGAGTGTGGCGTTCCATCTCCTCCATCTCCGTGACTGTTCTCCTCGCTCTAACCACGCTTTCCCACTTGTCTTTGTTCCCTTTGTCCGCACTTCCACCCCGTATTCACCACTTTTCTAATATTTCCACTGATTCCGCCACTCCTTCTTTCCTCACTTCCACAGTTTTTTCCTTCGCTGTGTTCTTTGCACTCACTCACTTATTGCTTTCGGATGCTCGCCCGGCACACACGTGTTGTTGCTACCGTCGCCATTTTTCGATCCAAGATACAATAAGTATAATTTTATAATTATACAACATATAAATTTAGTTATAGAAGTATAATAATTCGAACGTCTTAAACACACGGAAATTGATCGGAAAGTGATGCAATATCCATTTTATCAATTTCATATATATATACACACACATATAATATTAAATAGTTCTATAGATTACATCCTGTTAAAATCTTTAAATATGTTCGACTCATATGAAATAATAACATACATTCCATGTTTTCGAAAATACAGGTTTTTATAAATATACAATATACATAATTAAATATGTATATGTAATAATTATGCATATGTTTATTGTTTTACTTATATCTTTTTAATAATGCAGTCATTCAGATGGCTTTAAGGCGGGACACCACTGTGACAAGAAAAAAGTCGTTCTTCTTTTAATCTCTGATATATTCTCGAATATGTGTAAAATATTCAAGTTAAAATATCGAAAACTGACCCAGTTACGGACGACCTCGTGAGAACAGGTATCGAAACGATTGACGTATGCTGAAACTTTCAATCACGTTTTTCCTGGCCAGAATCATAAGTCTACCTATAATTATCCGATTTTTTATTTTGAAAAACCAAAATTTCCATTTTGCAGTAGCTATCGTACGTATCCATTATTTTCTCGAATATACATGAAAATTTGCAGTTCAAATATACATCAAAATTTGGAGTTGAATAAAGTTTTCGAATATACATAAAAATTTCGCCGAAATTATACTTCTTTTTTCGAACACCCGGCATTTTGTGGCTGTGCTTTTTTCTGTGTGCTGTGATTTTTTCTGTGCTGAAGACGACTTCAATTGATATTAATACCAGAACTTTTCGACTGCTAACGAAAAAATCATACTTCCACTGCGTGTGATAGCTTGAACATTTTTACATATCCTCACGCAATTTTGGGACTTTGCTCTGATTTTTTAATCGGGGCGTTTTTTTCCGAAAAAAAAATTTTTTTGACTAAGGGTTGTTTCGAAAAATGTAAAAAAAATCAGGGTGTCTTTTAGAGTCAATGGAATCAGGTGAAAAAAATAAGTCGAATTGGCGGGGTCAGGGAAAAAGTCCACTGGATTCACGTGCAATACCTCATATATATATTTATTTATTTATTTATTTATTTATTTATTTATTTATTTATTTATTTATTTATTTATGCATTTATTTATTTATTTATTTATTTATTTAATTATTTATTCGTTTCTACTAGTGTAATAATTTAGACATTCTCAAAGCACCGAAATCTTCAAAAGCATTTGTTCACAAATAAAACTCCAACGCGGCGTATAAATTTTATTAATGAATTCCAATCCTAGAATTCGCAAGCCCACCACCATTGAAATATTGTTATTGATAGTAAAAATAAATAAAAATAATTTTAAACAATTGTACTTCCGCTTGAATAATAATTCATCGACACGTATGTTTCTTTTTCCTCCCTGACGAGAGAACAAACTTGTCGACTGTATTCTAGCGAGTTCGCGAAGATAGGGGAACGAGCTAGGTGCAGATGTATGAGGAAACCCTCGACGAGAGACGCTCGTCAGAGTCAAGGCCACGGCCATAGTAAGAGCGATTTTTAAAATAATTTTTTTCATCGCGATAAATAAATACCAAAAATTGAGAACCGTCCGGAAACTTGGCTCGAATTGTTTCCAAAAAATTAAGAAAAAAAGAAGTATTAGATTTCTTTATTGCATCGATGCATTATTGGATCGATGAAGGTTCATTTTTTGGAGTATTTTTTCTAGCGATTGCGGCAAAAATTGCGCGCAAAATAATGGCGAAGGGTCGTCACCAAATTGCACTTGTATCAATCGAGAGAAGTATTCCACGTGTCGATCGAATTTTTCATTTTCTACCCTAAGTTTAAAAAATTACGCCATAAAGTGTACCATGGAAATGGCCACTACAAATTGCTCCCAATATTCAATACTGATATGTATATTCAGTACTGATATACGTACAAAACAAAATTAAGCAATAAATTAAAATTAAACGTTTGTCAAACGGTAAAGATATTTGCGTTAATATTTCGAAAATCAAATAAAAAAATACTGGCATACACACAGGTATATTATTTTTCATTTCCACCACTATTATTGATATTATTCCAATAACGAACTCCATTTTTATTACTGACTTCAGGCCCGAACGACCGTAAAAAAAATTACTCCAAAACTCCTCACTCCTCACAAACTTCTCACTTCCCTCACCACCTAAAGCCATTTTTCTCTTTCTCAATCTTCCATAATAATAAAACTCCAACCGTAGTTCTTTTCCCCTCTTACTCTTATACCCCATTGAAAATTAACAGCACAAAAAAAGAATCAATTCGCCGCATAAAAAAAAGATAATAAAATTAATAAATTTAAAAACCTGATAAAAGATTAATTATTAAGGCAAATAATAATAAAATCAAGAAATAAAAAAATCATTAATAAAATTATCACGAAAAAAATATTGATACTACAATTAAATCGTTTTAAAAATCATAAATAAATCAGTGGCTGGAAAAATCGTTTTTTTTTCTTCATTTTTTTCTTCAAACTGCCCTTCTTCGATTAATTCGAACCGCTGGAATTTGCGCACGAAAAATCACTCCGAAAAAGCACAGCGCCCGACATGAATCATCTCGAGCAAATTTGGAGCCGAAGCCTCCCTCCCCTTCCCCAACCCTCCGACAATCACTTCGCCAATCTTAATGGACGTTTCGGTGGTTTTTTGCTTCTTTTTTTCGCCTTTTCCAACGACCCTCAACGGGCCGCGACGGAACACAAAAGAACGCAGAAAAATTGCCCCAACCGGAAGTATCCCGAGAGGGGTTTCCTCGCAAGGGTTGCGGAGGGGAAGGGGACGATAAAAATGACCACGGCGAATATTCGCGTGGGTGCGAAGATTTTCCTCATCCGCGCACCCACCCTCTCGAAAACAAAAAATGCACAAAAAAAAATTGTCCAAAAAATCAGCGGGGGCGTGTGTGTTATATACTTACGAATGGAGCCTCATCAGCCACATTGATTCCGTGCACATTTTATTTGCGTCATCATCCCGCGAGACCGGCCACCACCATTTGGCCTGAAGTGACGAAAATTCGGAGGAAAAAAAAACCCGAACTCCCGTTTTCCCGACGAAGAAGCACGACGGAAAATAAAAACAAGGGGAAAAAAAAACGACGAAAAGTGACCTTCCCCGAGAATATCGTTCTCGCGGGGTGGAAAGAGAGCAACCGCAAGAAAAGAAGGAAGAATCGCGGGCACGTTTCAAAGCGACTTTTTATTCGGCTATCCTTGCGAGCCTCGTTTTCCGAAATTTTTGTTCCTTTTCTATTTTTCCTTGTCCTTAGCCCTTTGTTTTATTGCACATGATGAGATTTTTTTTTTTTGCTCGTTTCCTTTCGTTCGTTTTTATCCCGAAAGTGCCGGAGAGCCACAGGAAGACTCTGGTCTCGTAGACGAAGGCGACTCACCTCGTACTCCTCCGGCGACACCGCCGCTGAGCTATTTCCAGCATCGATCCGTTCGCGGGGAATGCTGCGCGGACACCCCACCGGCCTCGTGCCGCCAGAGATCTCTACCTATATATATGTGTGTGCGTATGCGCGTGCGTGTATATAATATAATATTATATATATATATATATATATATATATATATATATATATATATATATATATATATATATATAGTAGTGTATGTTGTGTGTGTGCTATATGTGCATATTGGTATATAAAACAGGAAGGGTCGCGAAGTAAAGGTTCACTGTCGAAAAATCAACCCCCGCGATGTCCCTCTTAAACCCTCTTTTAATGTTATTATCTTATTTTTCAAATTTATTATTTATTTATTATTTATTTATTATTTATTTATTATTTATTTATGATTTATTTATTTATTATTTATTTATTATTTACTTATTATTTATTTATTATTTATTTATTATATATTTATTATTTATTCATTATTATTTATATATTTATTATGTATTTATTACTATTTATATATTTATTTTCATATAATATTCATCTATATTTTTCATATAAATTATTATACATGTATTTATTTGTATCATCACGGCGTTTAACTATTATTACAATTTTGATAATTACAATTATGTTGTTTTATTTATTTATTGTTTTATTCCCTGAGTATACCCTTGCGGATTTTCGCCTATTGCCCGCTCCCAATTGAACCCGTTCCTGTCGCTTTCTTTCCGAACTTCGCCAATATAACCTAACTTCCGGTGTGCTCACAGCCGTTTTAAGCTACACCGTTCGTCTTGAGCTACGCATTTACCGCGGAAACGGAGAAACTGCGGAAAACCCGTATCGGTATAGACGACCCCATATTATTCTGATTCTCCGGTGCACATACGTTTTACTCATGTACAGCAAGGACTCAGAAGTATCGGTCTTCCGCTGAGTGGTTGATGCGCCGGCCGGTGCACGGCGCAGCGGTCAACGCTCCGAGTATCGGCCATGCACGGCGCTGCTCAACTCGAAGAATCGCCGAAGTCGGGCCCCGACGGCTCATCACCAGTGGCGTTTTATTATTTTTTATTATTTGTCATTATTTATTACCATTTATCGGTATTTATTGCTATATATTACTATTTGTTACTATTCATTACTATTTATTTCAATTTATTACTCATTTTCATATAATAATAGTTGATATTATTATTATTATTATTATTATGGACACCTACATACATTTATATACCTTCTGTATAATAAAAACACCGTGATTTGTTTAGTGTTGTTGTCGTAATATTGTTATGCATTATGAAGAATCCATACGTTCGTAAATGAATGGTTTTTAATCTCAAATCTTTCTTTAATTCAATATTCACTTTTTTAAAGCTTTTACAACTTTTCGGTCTTTAGAAGCTCCTGGAAATATTTAGTTTAACAAAATTCCTGTGATCGACGATCGAGAAAATTAATAGGCATTTGATCGGCTTAATTTTCTTTCGTTCAGAAGAATTCATCTCGTCGAGTACATGTTGTTAGGAGGTACCAATGCCCGATAAAGAACGCGCAGGGGTCATTCAATAGCTGGCAATGTCAGAATTGTTGAGGTTTGAGATGTTGCGTATAGAAATTTATGCGGGAAATGGTATGAAGTACGGAATATTCAGAGCGTTATAATGTCGATTACAGCCCAACTTCACGGCAAGAATTCGTGCTGCGACGCGTAAAACTTTAATTTTTTCATCGTCGTGACGTTGTTTCCACTTCCGGTATCGAGACCCAGGCTGTTCCGTAAAGTGTAACATCCTCGCGTATTGCCGAGAATGGAATATTTTTAAAACCTCGCGCAAAGCGCATGCGCGGTGCGCGCGCGTGCGCTCAAGGGTCGAAGAATCAAACAAGATGGCCGCTGTACTTGAGGAATTGCGTATCAAGTAGACGAAAAAGTCGAGCCAGCTCGATTCGTCCATCAATCCGCGTTACCTCATCGCGATAAGAAAAGCAAAAAATGATTTTTTACGCGCTTTTTGTCCGCGAGCGACGAGAGCACGACGCGTAGTTACGCTGATAGCCGACAGATGGCAGCAGGCTGCGGTTTTTTCACGCGCGCGCCAACACGCCACAAAACGGAGCGCAATCGCGTAAGCTCGCGAGAGTCTTCCAATCTGATGGTCGTTCGTTTGCTCGATGGCAACGATGTTATTCGATTATTCAGTGCGGTGACAAAGTTTACGAAGAGAGCCCGTTAATCGTTGAAACGAAAGCGTACGTAGAGTAATATAGGCGTACGGGGAAGGTGCGTTTACTTTGAGAATTGCATCGTCGTAGCGAGCGTCACGCGAGTGTCGTTGCGGTCAAGCGCGAGGCCGCGGAGTCTCGATCGCGTTGTCGCCTGCGCGACTCCCTCCTGGTGCGGGACTCGCGTATCCTCCGGACTCGCTTCAATCGTAACGATATACCTCCCTTCCCCCGTTCGAAAAATCGCTCGAAAAATTCCTCGTTTTTTTTTATTTCTCTTTGTTACTTCATCTCCAACCCGAACGTTCGAGGATTGTTCCCGATGTGAGGTTATGTTTCCCGTTCGCCCGAAGCTCGTCACTCTGCAACACGAACCCGATGATATTTATAACATGGTAGGTCATCAACGTTACGACTCCTTCCAGCATCGTAATTCGTATTATTTCTCACAGAAGAAAAATGTTGCAAGATATTTTCTTTGACGAAATTGACGGCCCGTCGTCGCGCACGCAGCTCGGACGCGTCTCTAACGCTCGATCCACCGATGCTGAAAGAATACTGATGTTTTTTTTTTTTTTTTTTTCGTTTTAGACACAGGTACGTCAGATAAAAGTTCAACTTCGATTTTTTCGCGAGTGCCGCAACGTCGTTGCCCGAGGGAAAAAAATTGTGCGTCGGAACCCGGGTGGTTACACTTTGATGCGAAGAATCGCGAGTCCGGGAATTTTATTGGCGAGGGCAGGGAAATTGTGGGCGAGAGTTATCGACCGTAGATATGTTCACGATTTTTCGCGAGAAACTAGGCTAAATTTCATGGACTTTGACGTTCCTTTTGTCGAGGAGGGCAGCAACGGAATCGCATCCGAGCTGCGGAGAACTCTTATCGGACGCGTCTGTGATCGAAGGAAATCGGCATCCCTTACCAGCCATCGGAGAAACACTCGAGCGTCTTTGACCGTTTCTCAATACAGCTGCTCCGTGACTTGTTGGAGAAAAATCGTTAAAATGCCTTCGGCGATACGGCAGCGGGGAATCGATAAACTGGGGTGATAAAGAGGAAACGGGAAAGGAAAGCGCACGCATGTTTGTTAGAACGGAACGATACTTCGTTTGGCGAATGGACCGAAACAATTGCGAACACAGGGTGTCGGTAAATGCGGCACATTCGGCAAACGAACACGAGCGAACCCAAACTGCGTTGGAACGCCATTTGGCAAATGTAACAGAAACAATTACACGGGGAATGAGTTTGGCAAAACCGAACAAAACTGCAGTACAAAAAATACGCCCGACAAACCCAAACAAACTGCATGAAATGATAATTAAGCATGCAAGCTGCGTAAAAAATAATTCGCCAAACAAACTGCACCAAATTGTAATCTAGCCAACAACCACAAACTGCATTTTTTCAAAAATTCACCAAACAAACCCAAACAAACCGCAGTAAAAATAGTTTAGCAAGCACACTGCATAAAAAAAGAATACGCCAAACAAACTACAACAAAAAATAGTATGCCAAACAAACCCAAACAAACTGCACCAAAAAAGAATTCGCCAAACAAGCCCGAACAAACTGCACTGAAATAATAATGAACTAGTAATAACTAATAATAATCAACCAATAATAATAATAATCTAACCAACAAACCCAAACTAGCTGCATTAGAATATAATTCACCAAACAAACTACAACAAAAAATCGTATGCGAACCGATCCCAAACAAACTGCAGTAAAAATAGTTTAGCAAACAAACCACAACAAAAAATAATATGCCAAACAAACTACGGCAAAAAATAATATGCCAAACAAACTGCATAAAAAAAGATTTCGCCAAACAAGCTGCATCAAAAAAGTATTCGCCGAACGAACTGCGTCAAAGAAGAATTTGCCAAACAGCGTAAAAAAAAGAATTCGCCAAACAAACCCAAACAACCTGCACTCAGAATAATTCATCAAGCAAACCCAAACAAACTGTAGTAAAAATAGTTTAGCAAGCACACTGCATAAAAAAAGAATACGCCAAACAAACCACGACAAAAAATAGTATGCCAAACAAACCCAAACAAACCGCACCAAAACAGAATTCGCCAAACAAACGCGAACAAACTGCACTGAAATAATAATGAACTAATAATAACTAATAATAATCAACCAATAATAATAATAATCTAACCAACAAACCCAAACAAGCTGCATTAGAATATAATTCACCAAACAAACTACAACAAAAAATCGTATGCGAACCAATCCCAAACAAACTGCAGTAAAAATAGTTTAGCAAACAAACCACAACAAAAAAGAATTCGCCAAACAAACCCAAACAAACTGCGCTCAAAATAATTCATCAAACAAACCCAAACAAAGTAAATCCAAAAGCGAATTGGCCCAACAAACGCGCACGGCCTGCAATCAAACATGAGCCAAACAAGCCCGAACAACTCGTGCTCAAAAATAATTTATCCGACAAACCCGAAGAACCTGCGCTCAAAAACAATTTACCCAACAAACCCAAACAAACCCAAGCAAGTGTCATCGCGCGCAGCGAAAAAAAAACAAAAGCATCGAAAGATGCATCAGTAACGGCGGATACGTAATTTGGCTCCGTTCTCGTTTATCATTGCAGGAGAAGAAGTACGGCAGACGGAAGATATTAGGGTGAAACGAGAGGGTGCGCGAAGCAGATGGATGCCGGATCTACGAGCGGTCAGGTTATGGTAACGTTGCGTATGAAACTGTCCAAAAATATAGAAAAAAAAAAAAAACACTCCAAGTGCGTCGATCCGACGACGACGACGTACGAGCGGTGCGGTTTTCTCTAACCTCGGCAATAATTAAAATTGAAGGACGAAAGCGTCGTCGGGGTCGCACTTAAGGAAGAATCAGACGGGAGATTCGCGCAGTCTTACATCGAGGACATCTGTCCGGCGACGTTCGGCAAGGTTTTCCTACCTATCGACAGTCATGAAGTGGATTTCACGGATGAAATGGTGATGAGACACACACAATCCGAGAGGGAAAACATCTCATTGTAACAAGTTTTTCTTTGCGCGCGTTAAAACGGGAGAGAGCGAAAGAGCGACGGATATCGCTAAAGAATAAACAGAGAGAACGAAAAAAAAAAAAAAAAAAAAAAAAAAAATCCGAATAAATATATAAAGGGAATGTGATTTAAGAATGGGAGACCGAAGGATCGCGGGCGATTGTATTCGAGAGAAGTAAAAGTTGCGATTGCAGGTCAAGCTGGAGCTAGAGAGTCAGTCGGGCGAGCATCATATCTGGGCGGCGCAGTTAGCGACGACGACGCTCTGCGAGCAGGACGACTGCGGCATACACGGGAACCCCGGGGGCGTTGAGAGCGCCCCGGAGTCCTCCGGTCGGGATTCCGCGGTGGATCGCGAGGTGAAGGAGGACGAGGAGGAGGAGGCGGAGGAGGAGGAGCAGGTCCGCGCGGAGGAAGAGGAAGAGGAGGAGGTGACATCGTCGTTGGATAACGAGGCTTCGCTCGACCGGGACTCGGACAAGGATCGTCGTAATGACGAGGACGCAAAACCGGACGATTCCACCTCCAAGTTCTACAAGATCCAGTGCACGATTTGCAAAAAGTGGTTTCTGAACAACGACTCGATGATAACGCATTTGAGAAATCACTGCGGGGGCGCCGGGCCGATGCCGAGCTCGGGCGAGCAGTGCCAGGTGTGCCAGCAGACGTTTCACGACGGCTCGAGTCTTCACGCGCACATGCTCAGCCACGTTGGAGCAAATCCAATCGAGTGTAACCTGTGCCAGAAGCGTTTCGCCTACAAGTGGTGCCTGAGAAATCACGCGACTCCCACGAGCACGAGCGCGACCGACCCGACGGGAAAAACCTTCGAGAATTGTTGTACCGCCGGTAGCAACGTGGTGGTGGTCGGTAGCGAGAACGTCGGTGTATTGCCCGGCGGTGTTTACGCCTACGAGAGCGTCGAACAGGCGAGAAAGTTATACGAGGAACGTACGAGCGGCAATCCCGAGGACGTGGCACGCCTGAAGGACGCCAAATCCGAGACTGAGCCCCGATCGGGCAATCGTTGCGAAATTTGCCGCACGCGCTTCAAGGATCGCGAGAGCCTCGATAGGCACGCGATCGTCCACGCCAACGAGACCGGCACGGCCTACAAGTACGATCTCTACTCCTCGACTTTGTTTCGCGACAAAGCCGATACGTCGCCGCGCGCCTCGAGCCACGCGACCAATCCGGCTAAACAATTCAAGTGCGCCCTCTGCGAAAGATCCTTCTCCCAGAGGACCGCTCTCAACAATCACATGCTCGCGCACAGCGGCGAAAAGCCACACGCCTGCAACATCTGCGAGAAAACGTACAAGCGAAAGTCCGAGCTCATAAGGCACACGATGGTGCACACGGGCGAACGACCATACGAGTGCAAAGAGTGCCTCATGACCTTTCGCGAAAAGGCCAAATTGAATTCGCACATGCTCGTGCACACGGGCGAAAAGCCACACGAGTGTTACATATGTCACAAAGCTTGCGCGCGGAAATCCGATCTCAACAGTCACATGCTGTCGCACACCGGTGGCCAGTACGATTGCAAAGTTTGCGACAAAATATTCACCCGCAAATCCGATCTCAACAGGCACACACTGATACACACCGGTGAAAAGCCGTTCGCTTGCGAACACTGCGACATGGCGTTTCGGGAGAGAACGCGTCTCAATTCCCACATGCTCGTTCACACCGGGGACAAGAGACACGCGTGTCACATTTGCGGCAAGAGCTTTCGCGAAAAGTCCTCGCTGAAGAAACACATGCTCGTCCACACCGGCGATCGACCCTACGAGTGTTACATCTGTAAAAAGAGCTTCACCCAAAAGACAACGCTCAACAGTCACGTACTCGTGCACACCGGTGGACGAGCACAGGAAACTGCCACCGAGGCAGGAGGCGCAGGTTGCTACGAGTGCGACGCTTGTCCAAAATCGTTCAGGGACAAATCGTCGCTGAGAAAACACTCACTTTTTCACGCTAACGAACGTGTACACGAGTGCAACGTGTGCTTCAAACAGTTCCCGCACAAGGCCGCACTCGGCACACACGCCGCCATCGATCATCCCTCGTAGCTCGTCACTGGACGATCGAAGGAAAAAACACTCTCGCGATCTTCGCGCGATTCATCGCCCAAGATTTGCTGCTTTTTTTCGCTTCGCTTTCGATCGATCTTTTGCCGCAACGTCCGGGTTTTCATTCAATTGAATATTTGCTTCAAACTGCTCGGGCGAAGGCAAATGTCAGGCGGACGGGAATTCGAGGCTTCGGAGACACGGCGAACTCGCGGTCGGCCGGTTTCCGTCCGAGCGAATCTTTCGAAACTGGAGATCCGTCTTGAAAGTCATTTTATTCCAAATTAAAGAACCGACGCTCAGCTTTCTAGACAAAGAATTGAATTTTTTTTTGCAATATTCACGTACGGATGACCGATCCACTCAAAATCGATAAAATCATTTTTTTTCGTTATTGCCTTACGAAATTTCGGTTCACTTCGAAGGTTTCTATAAAAATGGAACTAATCGTGTTTGTCACATCGAAGTGCGGATCTCCAGCCTACGGAGTCGAAGGCGTAATGCCAAATTTCATTTTCCACCGCACATTGACATTCAATATCCCGGTCACTGGAAAATGATGCCTGTATCTAGTAACTCAATCTATACCGGACGAAGATCGACAGAGAACGAAGAAAAAATCGTAGAGTAGCACAATCCCCGGATTCTACCCTGAAAAGTTACTTCCCAGTGACTTTTTGAGTACTCGGCGAAAATCAAGCCACTGCCTTTTGTCGCGAAGGGGGAAATGGAAGGCTCGACTAGATTCTGACGGCAAAGGGGAAAATTGTGGCCCCTGGTTACTCTCCGGGACTAGGGAATTAAGCCCCTGGGTACTTTTTGGGACTAAGACAAAAATTAAATCTCTGCTTGGGACTAGGGGAAAATGGGGTCCCTGGTCGCTTCTGGGGATAGCGTTACTCTACCAGAAAAAAAGCAGCAAAAAATCAATTATCCCAATTCATCCAGCGCGTTAGCGAGGCTCGCGAAATTTCGACCGGAAAGTCGTTCGTGGCTTTTTATCGAGCGATAACGTGTCGCGCAATTGAGCGACCCGGAAACTTGCGAGTTTAGTATGTATACAAGGCGCACGCGTAGTTCGGAAAATGCGTGATGAACTTGCGAAGTGGGAATGGACGGGGCGCGGCGGTGCAAGAGATGATAAAAGGACAGTTTAACGATATTCACGATTCAATTATGTTTACGAGTGGGCAATGTAAATAATCACGTAAAATATGCATATAGTATAAATAAGAAGGTGAAATATACAAACGTGAGTATGTTGATAGACAAAGAACGAGAGTTAAAAAATGACATTGGATGAGATGGAGCTGGAGAAGACGGGAGGAATTGATTGGTTTATTGATTCATTTATTATTGTATGCATTGGTAACAATCCTGAGGCAACGAAGAAAGGAGGCAGAGGGGCTTTCGTATACGCCTTGGAGAATACCTTCAGGAGAGGAGAGAATGAAGACGAGAGAGAGAGGAAAAGAAGGAAGAGTGAAGGTTAAAGGAAGACAAAGGAAGAGGAATAGAGATTTGAAAAAAAGAGAAAAGAGTGAACGAGTTAGAGAGAGGTTACAGGGAACAAGTTAGAGACGACCAAGAAAGAGACTAGATTGTGGTTATGATTATGTTTATTCGTGTTCTAGGACTGAGACGTCCTCTGGCACTCCGCCTTCGTACATCACACAGTTTAGTTGAAGACTACCGGAATATAAAGAAAGAAAAAAGGGTTTCATATGACAAGAAAAATGAGTCTATATAAACTAAATAGAGAGATAAGAAAAGCTGAGAGAGAAAAGAAGAGGGTAAGATGAAGAAGGGGAGAGTGACAAAATTAGAGGGAGATAGGGAGGAAAATGAAAGGGTGAGGGAGAAAAAGGAACGAAGAAAGGGCGTGGACAAGAAAAAGGAAGAGAAATAGAGTAAGGACAAAAACAAGAGAGAGAGAAGAAGGAAAAGAGAGTTAGTACTGAAAAAACTAAGAAAAATGAAAAACGGAAGAGCGATGACAAGAGAAAAAGAATGAAAAGAGAAATGAAGAGAGCAAGATAAACTTTATCCAATCTTCGTATCTTTCTTCAGTTGAAATTCAGGGAAAATTAGTGAATAACATTAGTAGATGAAGCATTTTAATCGTGCAAGAAAATTTATAAATAGTGCCTAAACTTAATAATACAAAATACCAGATTATGTAATAGACCAAGAGAGAGAGAGAGAGAGACATTAGATTCAATTTTCTCATCTTATCTCAGATAAACAGAGAAACTGAATAACATTAGGAGTTGGATCACTAAAATAATACAAAAAATAGTCATAAATTGTAGCTAAACCAAATAATACAAAAATAGAGAGGGAAAGAGGGCGAGGAAGAGAAGACTGAAATCATTGGTCCAGTCGCATTATCGCAGTCTTGTTGTATCCGCAGACCGACAAAAGTTTTCCTCCCGGATGCCAATGTCCCGAGATCACTGTGATTCCTCTCGGCGACGGATGACTCGTCGCTTCTCCGCCTGCTCGCCACTCGTACACGTACGGGCTCTCGGCAAAGACGCACAATCTCGCTGATTTCGGATTCCAGCACGTACCTGATGGCGAAACGAAAGAGTCCGCGAAATAAAAACTTTCCCGTAGAAGATAATTACCGTGCGAAACGTACCGGAAATTGGCCTCTTGAGCAACAAGTGATCGACACTGTCCTCTGCGATGTCCCATATCCAGACGGTCGACGAATAGAGCTGATGCCTCGTAGCGAGGTAACGGCCGCAGGCGCTGTATCGGAGAATGTCGAATCCGGCGATCGACGGTACGTCAACGTTGACCCGACAACTCGACGCTATCGGTATGTTTATCGGTCGCTCGAGATCCTCCTCCACTGTACGGGAAAAAAAAAGAGGCGTTCGAAGAACACTGCAGTCGTCCGGTTGTCTAGGTCGATCGAATAGGGGATGGTCTTTGGGTGCATTCTAATTGAGCGCCTGCACGCTTTCACCATTCGCGGAGCATTTATGACGTCGTCGCAGTTGCCATGTTGTGCTCACAAACGTTTCTCAGTAGGCACGGTCTTAGGTCTGGAAACTCCAATGCTGGCAGCCGCGATCAGGCGCGTCAGTTAGCGTGGCAAATTTCGGTCCTAGCGTCGCCACTAGATGTCGCTGCGGTTTGGAAACCCGGGCATACATAACCTCAATACGGCGAACAACGGAGGGCGCGATTGAAAACGTGTGTTTTGTAGGCCACATACAAACGCCCGACACTGAAAGGCTTTTTTTGCATTTGCATTTTTATTAAATTGCATAAAAAACACGGGAACCAGGGATGGGAGAAAACAAAATTGAGATAAGTAGCTTTGAAAGTTCACATGCAATGTGACAGCTTCAAAATCGTATGCATATGCTTATCACGCTTGCTTGGATTTAAAAAGTTTGTTTGAGTGCGATTAGAATATTTTTTTATTGTATTAGTCGAAACTGACAGGACTAACGCATTTCCCTGGCCCGATTTATGATCGGAGCGAACCTAGTGGCGACTAGTGAACCACCAACTCTCTTCGATAAGCTACCTTCCCCTTCCACTGGAGTGTCCAAACCTGCATGTAAGACCATGTCGGTAGGCCTATTCTGTAACTCGGAAGCGACAGCCAATCGCATGCACGATTACGGAAAAATGGAGCCTCTTATTGGCTATCGCTGGTTAACGATCACGGAAGTTGTCATTCCAAGTTACAGAATAGGCCTGCAGGGCAGCAAAAGCGTCAGCGTTGAAAGCGAACGCCATGTAAGCACAACCAGGGAGCTGGCATCTTTTGGAATTTTTGCTACGCAAATTGTCCGCTGTTTGTAGTGTCCTACTCTGTTACTCGCAGCGCTAGTTGCCGAGAACAATCCTGATGCGCGCGCAGGCATCTATGTATGTGTATACACGCACACATATAATCGGGCAATAACCATATGACAATATCGATACATACTGATTGTTTCGTATGGTGTATATCTTTACACACACAATTTATTATACTACCATTGTTGTCTTATTAATTTATCTATTATTCATTAGTTGTCCATTGCCATAACTCTATTGTCTAATGATCGTGCTAACGAACAATCGTGAAGATAAGTATGGAGACGGAACTATTTGGTACCAAGTTATAACTTTCTCAAAAGGTCATTACTAAATGTAAAAAAAAGAGCTGCTTTCGTACTGCTTAAAATGTTTTTCACGCCAGTCTTCCAGCGTTTGCAATATTATTATTTATAGCCTCTTTCCGTAGTCTTCGAACGCTATGATCGGCTGGTGCGGTGAAAAAATGCACCCTTGAAGGATTACGCGGGTACCCTGAGGTACAACCGCGCACGATAGAAGACATTAGTACACGAGTATAATTTCAGTAATTTAATCAATTCCGCTCCTCGACTTAAACTGCAAACGTCGAAATCACGGGTCAAAATAGCCGTATTCGTCGTTGTGGTTATGTACAGTGTGCACGCAGTGCGGGCCTCGCGCATGCGCAATAGGAATATTGTCAGTAACCTACTAGCGCCACGGGAAGAGGTAGAACTAAATAAAGCGGTCGGAAAGCGTAGCATTTTTGTATACGGTAAGGGGTAGGAGGTGCCAGCCCCCTGGCACAACGAACACGATGGTTTTCCTGCTGGCAATTTCCAAATAGTTGTTCAGAAGTTGTCCAAATGGGTACCAAATGTCCATTTGGAAGTTACCTACGAGTTGTCACGTGTCTAACACACGGCAGCTATCTTTTTGGATGGTCAACTCGAAGGTAACTTCCGGGTGGACATTTAGTACACGTTCGGCCGACTTTTGGAGAATTTTTTGAAAATTGCTACTTGGGTTGCCAGTTCTTTGTGAAAATTCATCAAAAATGTCGGCAACAGCTTCACGCAAACTGTTTTCAGTTAATTTGGGGGACCCTATTTCTATTTACATAACCTCATCAACATAGTTCTGGATCCCAGTTAGGGGATCTCTTTTACGGGAGATATCTAAAAATTAAAAAAAGGGTTCCCATTTTCATCTCTTCGTGACTACTGTTTTCTATTAGACCGTAGTCCTCAACACTATCCGTTTCATTGTCGATTGTGGTAAACAACTCGTCAATAATTCAAAAAATACAAAAATCTTCGGCTATGTCCGCCATCTTGATACTTATAATGCCAACCCGAACGATTTGAGTTCCGTAAGCGCCCTAGTCGAACGCACGCTTTGACTCAACGACTGCTCAGCTATACGTACTCTTGGACTTCTCGTCCTGCAATTGGTTCATCCTGGTTTCCCGCGACTCGCTGGACACCAACTCCCTGTAGACCTTGCCCAGATAATCCTTGTCGGATATCACGGGATCGCAGCGCAGTTCCAGTAGAGGCCGCCACGTCACGTAGTTTAGAAGTACTATCTAAAAAATACATTTATTTTTCTTTTTTCATTTTGTTTTTTTTTTTGTGAACACGAAATGCTCGGGGTCTCTCAAATTTTTACTCTATCCATTTTCATTGATATTCCGACTTTTTTTTCTCCTATTGAGAAAATCGCACACAAAAATATGTTTCACGTGCGAATCGTTGATTTATTTTGGCGGCAATACTATTAAGAAAGTATTTCTATTCTTTATGAAGAAAATCATAAGTAAAAGGAATGTTGGTGATTTTATTAATAAATCGATCTAATTTATTTATTAAGAAAATCATACGTAAAAAAAATTACGTGAATTATCGATTAATGCTCTTCATTGTTTGGGTCAATTTTTGGTGCAATCTGGCATTTTTTTAGTTTGGGTGTGTTTGGGTTAATATTTAGTTCGAAAAATATGTCTATTAGATTTTTCATGACTACCCACTGCAACTTAGACATGGACAAAATTAAAGCCGTCTCTTCTGACCAGTCGATATTATTCGAAACCTTGTTGACAGAATATTTCTTTTTGGTTCTAAACAAATTGTGCTTTTATCCGTCATTTTATATTGTTCATCGCTGGCTGTCCAGGAAAAAACTGTATACTGACCATCACTGACCACTTTTACTGACCATCTCGTTAAAAGCGGCGATCGCCAAAAGTTGACCGCTCGGATTCCAGGCGACTCTCTCGAGGCCTCTCGGTCCGTGATAATTTTCCGTACTTCTCAATGTGCCGCTCGAAAATTCGGGACAATAAACTCCCACGTGACTGTCGCTTATCGTCGAGTAGACCAGCAGCTTCGATTCGCCGCTGATGGAACACCACGTGCACAACAGTTCACTGTTGGGTGACCACGCCAATCCGTCGATGGCCCGCAATTTTTCGCACAGCAATTTCTAGGGAAAATAATGAGCAGATTTTATAGGCCAGGCGTGGAAAAGAAAATTCACCGTTTGAATTTTGCGTATGTGCGGATCGTAGAACTTACGGTGCAAATTACGTGCAGTAACTTTGAGCTAATGAGGAAAAAATAATTATTTCATTAAAAATTGCTTGTCTGTCGAAAATAGACGGTGTTTTTTTTTTGTTTTTCTTCGAATTTTCTTCTGTTTGTTTTCTACGCTCTTTTTGTGTATTTTCTTCCATTTGAACATTCGAAAACAAATTTCTTCGATTTTTACATTGAGACGTTTCTTTCGTCGATTTCTACACTAAAAAAAAATTTCTTCGATTTTGACTTTTTTCAAGATTTCGAATTTGAAGAAAAAAAATCATCTCCGAGACGATTGAAAAATCAAGTATTTACTTACGATTTAACCATAAAAGCGTAATATAAACATCGGCTGTTCTCCAAAACCCAATCATCTTTAAAATAGTTGCCCACGGATTTAGTTACCGACTGATCGAGCCGTCGCCTCAAATCCTACACGGTCAACATAACCTCCAAACTTTGTTAGCAGATTTTCCTCATAGATGCACAAGTTTTTAACGAAAAATCGAAGCATCAAGCTCCGTAGAATATCCCGGCGCAGAGCTCGACAATTTTCCTTCGCCCTAAACATGATCGATCTGCGAGAAATTTCCGTTCGAAAATGACCGCTATCACGCGTCGCGTGACGTTTCCTCCCTGCTTTACCGACCGAGCCTCCAATCTTCCCGCGCCGTGTAGTTTCGTTGCATTAGCATCAGGCGCGCTCGACCCGATTGGCCCCGTTTCTTCGATGCCTACCGGTGCTCGTTTGTTTGGACACGTTGTGCGTCCAAGAGGTTAAGTTCGCGCGATCTCGATCGCGAGTTCGACCTTCCGTGCGCAAAGCTCGGATAGTCGACTTGTGAAAGAAAAAAAAAAAAAAAAGCCAAAAATGAACGAAACGAGTTACGCGTGTTGCGCGTGCAACGCAGTCCCGCACACGGCTGACTGGGGGGCGAACGGTTTGATATGTTACGGTGCGTGTAACGCGGTGGCACTTTACGATCCGCATTACCGTAAAATCGGCAGAGTCGAGGCAACGTTGCACAAGCACACGGGTCGTGTGAACGTTGCTCGATGGCTTCGAAGAAGCGATCATCGGCTACCGGAAACGGAACTGTTGTCGGCCTCGACGGACGGCACGGCGATCGTTTGGACGGCTGAGGGAAAAACGTACGTCCCTGTTTGCCTGGAGGACGGTAATCCTCTGACGATCGCCGACGGCCTTTACCTGGGCGACGCGAACAGTTCGGAGCTCTTGTTGTGCGTGGCCAGCACGGAGGGCACTTTGGACCTTTGGCACAGGGACGAGTGTCGTAGCGTCGAAAAGATCCAGAGGCTGACCTTCGGTCGGAGCATTCCGACCGCTGCGCGTCTCGCCTTTCTGCCCCGCTCGGCTGTCCCTCTGGCGGCCATTGCCCTGGACGACTGCAGCGTCCGCTTGTACTGCCGGCAAGCCGCCACGGACGGCGGCTTCTACTTTGTCCCTGTCCAGACGCTCCAGAACCACGAGGACTGGATAACTTGCATGGACTTCACGCGCGACTCCCTCGGCAATTGCCACCTGGCCACCGGCTCTCAGGACGCCTCCGTACGCCTGTGGAAAATTTATGCCGACGAGGAGCCTGGAAGGGGACAGGCGCTCGTGGACGAGTCCCAGCGGAGAATCAAGAGATTCTCACTGGACGATGGTCGTTACGCGGCCACCCTGGAATCCATACTCGGCGGACACGAACACTGGGTCTACGGAGTTCACTGGCGGCCGGGCGTTTGCGCCGAGGATGGTACGCCGGTGTGCGTCGTTCGCTCCGTTTATCGTATCAATTTTTTCCTTAACTTCTAATGTTCCTTTGTACGCTTTTAGTTTGCAACATTTGTCGCTTCGATTCTGGTTCTTGAGAATCCTTGATCACGATGATTGTAGTTATCACGATTCTATTTTTGAGTTTGTGCAGGTTCTAAGTAGTTTTTGCAATTCTTCGTTTGGGTTTATTTGGGGTCAGTGCTTTTGGTTAGGTTCAATGTGGTATGTTTAGGTTCAATGTAGTTTGTTTGGGTTCCGTTAACTTTGCTCGGATCCGATGTACCTTTCGAGAAATTTCGTTTAGTTTTGTTCGGGTTTAATGTAATTGACAAAACGCTTCGTATGATTTGGGTTCGTTGTAGTTTGTTCGGGTTCAATGTAGTTCTCGCAATTCTTTGCAATCTCGGATGACTTATCATAATTGAATGGTTATGATTTGCTTTCTGTTCGTTTTGAACCTGTTCAGGACCGCCGGCCCTGCTCTCGTGCGCGATGGACAAGTCCATGATAATATGGGAGGCGGACGAGAAGGCGGGAGGAATCTGGCGCGAGAGCATTCGCGTCGGCGAGGTCGGCGGCAATTCCCTCGGCTTCTACGGATGCAAGTACGCGCCTGACGGGCTTGGCATAATGGCACACGGCTATCACGGATCGTTCCACCTGTGGAGATACGACGAGGAGGAACGCGGATGGCTGACGAGGACCGGGCCCACTGGACACTTTTCCGGAGTCGTCGACCTTTGCTGGGACCCCAAGGGCCGGTGAGAATTCCTTCCTCCTCACTCGCGTTCTTTTTTTACGTCTTTTTCACGAGGAGAAGACCACTTGAGGCTTGTAGTCACGATTTGAGAACTTTCGACAGAGTTCTAGTAACTTTCTCTAAATAACGCTCTAGATGAGAAGGGCGATGAAGGAGAACGGAATTTCTAGTAACCTTTTCTACGTTTAGTTCTAAATGAGAAGTACGATGTAACGGGACGGAATTTCTAGTAACTTTTTCTACATTCAGTTCTAAATGAGAAGTACGATGTGAAGAAACGGAATTTCTAGTAATTTCTAGATCTAGTCCTAAATGAGAATTACGATGGAGTAAAATGTCTTGTCACTTCTTCCGGAACTAGTTACGGACTCAAAGTACAATTAAATGTCTAGTAACTTCCCCTAGATCTAGTTCCCATCTAGACGTAATATACTGATTTTTTCAGTAACTTCTCCCAGATCTAGTTTCTAACTAGAGGCAACGTGTCGAAATGCAGCACAATCTCTAGCAACTCTCTAGATCTAGTTCTAAATGAAAAGTACGATGAAGCAGAACGGAATTTCTAGTAACCTCTGCTGGATCTAGTTCCGAACGAGACGGAATACGACGAAATGCAAAATCAAAACAATTCTAGTTACAGACGAGAAGAAGTACAATTAAATTTCCAGTAACTTTTTCTAGATGTAGTTCCGAACTGGATGTATTGGGAGTACAAATAAGTCTCCGCCGTTTGACAAAAGATGGCCCCACCAGGAGCTTATGGTTGAAATTGTCAGATGTAAAACGTCATGTCGCAAGGTTGGACATCTGCCAAGACCATAACCTTGAAATATGAGCGATTCCGTATCAGCATCACATAATTTTTTTCGTGCGAAAATGTCGATCTTTTACCCGAATTAAACGTCGTTTGCGGGAACTTTTGATTTACTTATTCAATTCGAAGAAATCTGCAGATGAGGCGCATCGGATTGCTTGCTTATGGTGCGGCTGCTTTAAGTGAGAGAAGTAGTCGTAAGTGGCTTTAAAAGTTTAAGAACGGTGAGAGTTTGACGTCGAAGCCGAAGAACGTAGCGGAAGGCCGAAAGTGTACGAAGACGCAGAATTGGAAGCATTATTGGAGGTAGATTCGTGCCAAACCCAAGAACTTGCACTTACATTAGGAGTGACTCAACAAGCAATTTCAATTTGAATAAAACATAAAGTACCGTTCTTTCACAATGCCCTTTTTTTTATAAAAAAAAAAAACGGCGGACACTCACGCTCCTAATAATATGCATTGTCTAATAACTTCGCAAAGATGAAGCTCCAAATCAGCGGCACTGCACCGCAATAAATCCGAAAATCTAGTGATTCTTCCAAAATTCTGTTACTACTGTAGCCAACCGGGCAAATTTCCAGTGACTTTAACAACATTTGAGGAGGTACGATCGTTACCGCGAATCCAAATTTCGGATTTGAATTTTTTATATGATTTTGACGGAATTCTGCCTATCGTGTTAATTCCGCTGAGACAATTCAAGCCTATTTTAATGGTCTCGAATTTTATTACCTTAATATCATTACGAAGTTTACTACCGAGTCGTTGACACTCTAATTTTTCAGTATTTGTTTCTTCACGTGCCCCAAATGCATCATTTGCCACAACATTTGGCACACTATAATCGATAATACGAATAATCAACACAAGTAAACATCAATTAGAGCAGCCGTGGGTAAAATAAATTTACTTATTTTTGACCCTGTGGAAGCGATCGTACCTCCTTAACCGAAAGCTTGCTCGACAGATTTCTGACGAGCGCGAGCCTCGACCAGACGACGCGAGTGCACGCGCCCTGGCCAATCGAGTCGACCGAGGTCTGGCACGAGATAGGACGTCCCCAGGTGCACGGTTACGACCTGAGCTGTCTCGCGAGTTTGGGCTCGTACACGTTTGCCTCGGGTGCCGAGGAGAAGGTGGTGCGAATATTCACGGCCCCGAGAACCTTCCGGAAGTACCTGTCGACGATCGCGTCTACCGAGGACGACGAGCACCGGGAGTCGAGGACGACGGAGGAGGCCTCCGTGCCGGCACTGGGGCTCACGAACAAGGCCGTGTTCGACGGGAGCAACGCGGAGAACGAGGAGCGCATCAGTGACCTCGACTACGGCCGTCCACCCAACGAGGAAGAACTCATAAGGCACACGCTTTGGCCCGAGCTGCAAAAACTCTACGGCCACGGCTACGAGATATTCTCGATGGCGAGCCGAAGCGACGGGAGGCGTCTCGCGACCGCCTGTAAATCCGCGAGTGCCGAACACTCGGCGATAATTGTTTGGTGCACGAGCACGTGGTCGCAGATACAAAAGCTCTCGTCGCATCGGTTGACCGTGACGCAAATGGCGTTTTCTCCGGACAACGCGTATCTCGTGGCGGTCTCGCGCGATCGACGCTTCGCGCTTCATCGTCGCAACGAACGTGACGAGTACGAGCTCGCGGCGACGAGCACCACCAAGAACAATCCTCTGCACACGCGCATCATCTGGTGCTGCGCGTGGAGTCACGACTCGAAATACTTCGCGACCGGCTCGCGGGATGGGAAAATTGGCGTGTGGAGGACCGATCCCGAGGCGGTGGAGAACGGACGATTCGCGGCCTCGTTGGAAATCAAAGACTCGTCGGTGACCGCTCTCGCGTTTGCACCGCGCGCCTATTCGCACGATTCTTACGTTATCGCTGTGGGGTACGACAGCGGTTGCGTGGATGTGCGAAAAATCACTTTCGCGGAAGATACGGCCGAGTGGCGAACATTCGCGCGGTACGACTCCTCCAGAGCTCATCACTCGACCGTGCGGAGACTCGCTTTTCGACCGATTCGCGACTCATCGAGGAACGAGAACGAAATCGAACAGGTGGCCAGTTGCGGCTTGGATCACGCACTGAAAATTCATGATCTCCGGATCGACGAGCTTGAGGCTTTGTAAATTTGTACACTTGCGATAAAAATTCATTCGCTCGAGGATTCATCGGTGGGTTCGACGAACCCTGGAGACGGCGAGGCAACGCGGTGGACTGGTCGGAGATTCTCTAGAAAGTGAAAATCTACTCACTCTACTTATCCGCCATCCTTCCGTCTTGTATATCTCGATACTGTCCTCTCCGTCGTCGCTCGTTATCACCGCGAGGCTCTTTCCATTGGGACTGAAAGCCACGTTGCTGTCCGCCAGAGTTTTCAAGTTCTCGATGTTCGTCACACTTTGGCTGTCCAGCGACCATATGGAAATTTGGACCTGGAAGGGGTTTTTCGTGGTACAGAGATGCTATCAATCGAGCCGAAAATTTTTCGCTAAAGATCGTATCGCATTGGCAACCTTGCGTTGTTAAGGGTTTGCACCTAAATGACATTTTTTTAAATATCCGCTTTTGGTTGGCGACGGATTCTCAAAATATAACGTTTCACTATTATTCCCTGAATAACTTGAGTCGATCCGGTCGAAATTACGAGAGGTGTGGGCGTTTAGAGACGATTGTGCGAACCCACGAAGTTTGAATGCTTTTTGCGCAGTTACTTCTTCGCAATCTGTGATCACGATGTCGCAAAAATCACCGCACCTTCACAAGCTTCTTTTACATATCGAAAGGCAGGACTCGAACGAAGAATTTTTCCTTTTTGATGCATCGTTTTTTTTTCCTTTGACGAAAATAAAGCGTTTTTTTTTACCGACAATCGATACATTTGCTTTGGACTGCGGCCATTTTTGTCAAAAATCAATATTTTTTATTGGGCGCCCAAGCACTAGATAATTTTGTGCGGAAACTAGATACGGTTGATTTCTTCATTTCGGACGGTTTGTTTCCGAACAGCAAAGGGCGTACTTCAAACATTGCTCTGCACAAACCATTGAATCACATTACTTGATATTTTTCAATACAAAAGTGACAAAAGCTACTCAAAATCAGAGTTTCATTAAAAAAAAAAGTTTTTGTAAACCTGCACGCCTGTTCCCAGAAAAAATTCACGAAAAGTCCTCTTTTTCCGGCCACGAGCTGGGTGTAACCCGTTAAGGGGTCTACGTAAGATTGAAACTTCATAAATACGGTAGTTTATCGCATATCTTTGCGGTCTAGAAGCTTAACTCTAATTTGCGTCGAACATTTTGTCAGAATTCTTAAAATCGAACGAGTTATGACGTTTTTTGTGAAAGCTCAGGCCGGCCTCCGATTTATTCTTTTTCTTGCGTTCTCAAACAGTTTACGAAATGGTGTTAGTCGTATTTACAAATGTGTGCGTTCGATTCACTTCATGGCCGGACTGAGCATAAGTTTCAACATTTTCTGTCGCTTGACTGGAAGATTTTTTCATGTTCATCTACTTGGTAATACCAAATAATTAAAATCGTTTTACTTGGTCGAGAATCGAACATACTACAGCTTACCATCTTCACAACTTTCAACATTTGAAGAGTATCCATTCTGGATCTTCTAAAGAGTCTTCTAAAAGTACATTTTAGAAGAACCTTCTAAGTAGTCTTCTTAAAGTACATTGTCTGATTTTTCATTTGACTTTAGTTGTCGGAACCACCCAATAATAATCCCTCCACTGTTCAGCAGTATTTCTCAATTTAAAAAGCATCAAACTCGGCCAGACTATGCATCAATTGTGTGCAAAATTTGAACCTCGTCATCCCGATACTCCCATCCAAGAAATATTGAAAAACGGCCTGTTTTTTTGGGCTTCGAGCTTGTCCCATTAGCTAATGTCTCTCATCGTGCGTTATTAATCGTCATGATCTTGACTCCCTCCTCAAATACTCCAGCACCGCGTCGGCAAATGATCAATCGTTGCTCCGATCTCCGGAACTTTTTTTTCTTCCGCCAAAAATGTACGATCAACAACATGCTTACGTTCAAATCGGCGAATGTAATTACATGAGCACTGTCCGGGGCCCAAGTAGCTCGTTCCATTCCGGCACTGCCTTCCGTCAATTTGCATCTCCATTCTGGATAATAAATGGAAAAAACGCGGACAACGGCCTTCTTCACATTGGCGCACAATACGAATTGAGCGTTGGGTGACCATTCTATGTACTGCAATGCGATAACGCAATTATTATTATTATTATTATATATATATATATGTGTTTTTTTTTCATTTTCGACAATAATACAATTGGTGATGCATTATTACTGATAGTGCGAAACCGAACTTCACAAAATTCCGGCAGATTCAAAGATAACCTCAATAGCGTCGTCGGACTCGTACGCGTTCCTCGTATCGAACGACCCAACTTTTTTAATGATCAAATTGGACTGATAGGCGATAGCGAAGAATTCACCGCACGGTGAAAACGCGCAGAGATTATTATTAACTCGATATAAGGGATTTTCCGTATTGTTTGACGTTTCCATCGTGTTTGGGTTTGCGATGCCGTTTTTCGCGCCTTGTGAGCAAAAGACGAGTGTGTTTTTGAACGCACTGTGTGCGGTACGCGATTTGCCGGCTGACGCGCACGCTTCGTCGAGAAAGACGCTGATTGGCTGCTGTGTTCTGAGGAAGACGAACGATGGAGCTACTTACAGTGACACGAGGTCTATTGGCGAATCCGAGACCAGTTAATGACAGTCGCCTAAAGATCAACGCTGAATTGATTGGTTGGCTGTCGAATTCTGAGCTTAAGCTACAGATCAGCTACAGAGCTACAGAGACAGCCTATGAGGGCGCCACTTGCGGGCGGCCCCTGATTGGATGTCGAGGTCCAGCGACAGAGTTCGCTGAACGGCCAATCGCAGCGCCGCTTACAGTCACGCATCTCTCGGCTCAGCGCGCGCGATGTGCATCTGTCAAACTCTGGCAATGTTTTCATTTAATTTTAATTTGATTAATATGAAACTTTAATTTCATTGATTCAATTAAATTAATTAATTTGATCAATAATCATTTAACTTTAATTCGATCAATTGCTCTCTAGTAAGCGCGATTATTGTTTCACAAAAATACTCGTATGCCCGTGGTCGCATAACCTACAAAAGAAGCAGCGATCAAACAATGGAAAAGGCAAAACCGAGGTAAATTCTTACAGGTTATGTTTACTCCCGTCCAATTTACGCGAACTCGTTGAAGAATTCTTCCTCCTCGCTGCGCTTTTCGCTGAAATTGTAGCAAGAAGAAGGCGTACTACAAGAATCGCAATCGGGAGATCGGAACGAGCGACGTTGCGAATTTGAGGTTAGGCGGCGCCAACAAATCGCCCCGTTTCGACCCCAACGACCCTAGCGGCGACAGGGCCAACTTCTCCAAGAGATCTCTGCAGCAGCCCGAGTCGCGATTGGCCGACTTGGACGAGATATGGCAGGAAACGAACGTCGGCCAAGACTTCGAGACCCTGGTGAACGCGCCGCTCGCCGCCGACGGCCACTTCGTCTTCAAGTCCGAAAAGAATTGGACTCTCGAAACTTCCAACTACGACGATTACTTCACCCTCAACGTCAAAGAGCTGGCAACCATCGTCGAGTGCATTCCGTACAATCACTACGTCCGAGTCGACAAAAAATACTTCACCGTGAGCATCTCCGGGGTGCGAAGCTCCGAGATAGTTCACGCGTAAAACAAGACTCGTGTTCCAGAAAGACGAGCTGACGGCCATTAACAACACGGCGGACAAGGGCAGGGAAGCATACGACCGCATGATGGACGCTTCGAGGGAAAAAAGACGCAACGTTGCGGACAATGTCGACGAAGAGGTCAGTCGCGGCAGAGAGACAGCCGCTCGATCATCCGCGGAATCGGAGGATTCGCGCGACGATAGCCAGGGGGAAGAGGCCTGTCGGGACTCCGCTGATGTCGAGGAGGACCTCGAGTTCCTGCTGTCTCTTAAGGAACCTGTCAGACCACTTCCGGTCACCAGCGCTCCCGTCGCCAAAAGTGGATTCGAAGGTGAGAGACGCAACGGTCCCCAAAAACTCAGTTGTCATCTAGGAAAAAAAATTGACCTTCGTTTTATACATTTAGGGGTTAACATTGGATAATCAAATTTTGCAGCTTGAAATATGCATTTTAGTGGAATCTCTTGATTACTGGAGAGGAATTTTTTCTTACCTACAGTAAGAGTGAAGAGACGATGTTTGTTAATAACAATAAATCGTGATAACCAGTCATCGAAACTGCATAAGATAACTTTTTATTGTTGAATTTCGACATTTCCAATCGTTTAATTACATTTTTAAAGTAAAGATTCTTTTTATCTCCATTACGTAGATTAATTTTTATATTCATGATGCACATAAATAATCTATAATGTGAATGATGTATGCATATATTTTCCTACAGTACATCGAACGTTTTCATTCGATTTTGTTACGTTATGTAAATTGATAGAAATTCTGTTTTCTTATCTGCATGGAAAAAAGCGATATCGAAGTTTGCATCGTTGGAACGCAACGAAAATTCTTGATTTTCTTCACAATCCAAAATCTTGTCCTACAAATTTGGGGTGCAGGTTTATTATAAGGATTCTGAAAAACTTTTGGATTATGTTTCGTAGCCCAAATTTGTCCAGAGCAAAGTTCGAGAGACTAAACTCCCGTCGCGTTCCAACTATGCAAGCTTCAATATCGTTTTAAAAAGCCAATTCAAATTCACATTTAAAAAGAATTCCTGTCAACGCAAGATAAACATTTCTATCCCCAATGTTCATAATCAACCACAAAAACCTTAGAATCGACGTTTTTAGATTATGTAAGCAAACCGAGTAAAAACCTTTTAAAAGCATTTCACAAAGGAAAACTTCGAATTATTTCGATTATCAATTATTACCGATGATTATTATCGATTGACAGTGTTTCTTCGTAATGAAAGTCGTTGCTTGATCTGTTGCAGAATCAAAAGCGAAAAACGTTCCCGCCGCGACAAAGTCCATAGACCTTGAGAAATGGCTGGATTTAGTGCTGGACGATTGAGGTTTGTTTTTTTTTTGTTTCGCGTCACTGCTTCTCGATGACTGACGATAAATTAAGAGACGAACATTTTTGGATATATGTATATATATAGATATATATTAGTACACAATTTGTTATAAAACGAGTCGCATTCTCGATCGGTACAAAAATGACATTGGAATTACACTGTGTGTATTATTCGAAAATATAGCACTCTTCGTTTGTAGTAAAAAATAAATTACGATTGAATGATCGCGTCTCAAGCTGCGTATTTCTCGGTGAGAAATGCGTGCATATAGTCGTACACGACGAGCATGATCGCGCCTCCCGGCCCGAGACGCAACACCTTTGGTAAAAGCCCCTTGTACAGCGCTGTGAACCTGCAGAAGTTACGAAAGCATAGTTTTATCTGCGACTTCTAATTGGCGGTGGGATGAGAGAGAGAGAGAGAGAGAGAGAGAGAGAGAGAGAGAGAGAGAGAGAGAGAGAAATGAGACGCGCGATAGGCCGTACCCTTCCTGTCGGTACACTATGGACAGAGTCGTTATAGTGCCGTTGTAGTGAATCGTTCCCTGGGGCCCTTGGATACGACTTTTCGCCACGTCGAACGGAATATTCAGGCAGGAAGCGGCCGTTCCCGCTGTGAAGCCTATGGCAACCTAAGAATATTCGGAATCGTAAATTACGTAAGAGCTTCGCGCACTTTTCAATTATTCATCTTTGCAAACATATTGTCCTTGTCTTCATTGTTTGAATATTCTTTTTTGATATTTTTCGCTTATTTGTATATGTATTTTTTATATCACACTTTTTGCGTGTCTAAATATTCTTTAGGTATTTTTTACCCTCGTCAAACTGGCGTAATATTGATCGAATATTCTTTGGATATTTTTCGATGTTTAATAAAAATATTTTTCGGCCTTTCGTCGAATATTTTTTAATCGTTTTTTAACTATTCGAGTGATCGCAAATTTTTGTTGAAATATTTTTCTTATATTCGCCAATGTTGTTCAGATACGCTTTAAATATTTTTCGACGTGTTTTTTTTTATTTTAAGGCTTCGACGTATCGTTAATTTTTTTTTAATGATCGCTAACAACATTAACAGTGGTTAACGTGCGTTTTCGACGAATGTTGAGAGTATACTGGGGAAAGAACTGATGAATACGGAAAGAAAAGTGAAAGAACACGTAAAGAAAAATTGAAGAATATTTAAAGACGAACTATTTGTGAATATATATATATATATATATATATATATATATATATATAAGAACGAAATATTTATGAATATTTTAAGAACATTTTAGGTAGAGGAGTAGTAGTAGTAGATTTTTTTTCAATCGTTAAAGAAAAATTTGAGAATGCTTAAAGAATATTCATGAATATTTTACATTATTTTAAAAAGGTAATGAAAAATTCATCTACTTTTAAAGTTGATTATTTTTTTTTACTCAAAGAGAATTTTGAAAACTCTCAGAGAAAAATTGACGAACATTTTACGAATATTCTGTAAATATTCTCTAATTGTTTTCTGAGCATGCGCAAATTTTTTTTCAAATAGTTTTAAGATAATCTATTTTAAAAAGAGATGAATCTTTACTTCACATGTTTAGAAAATATTCATAAAACATTCTACAATTTTTTAAATATTCATTAAATGTTTTTATTTTTATATTCTACTACTTCAAGGGAAGAAAAATTCATTTATTTTTTAAGTTGATTGTTCTTTTTTACTTAAAGAGAAATTTGAAAACGCCCAGAGAAAAATTGAAGAATATTATAGGAAAATTCTTAAAATATTTTCTAATTGTTTTCTGAGCATTCGCAAATTTTTCTTTAAACATTTTAAAAATAATCTATTTAAACAATAGGATAATTTTTTTTTATCTTTTCAGAAAATATTCATAAAACATTCTACAATTTTTTAAATATTCATTAAATGTTTTTATTTTTATATTCTACTACTTCAAGGGAAGAAAAATTCATTTATTTTTTAAGTTGATTATTCTTTTTTACTTAAAGAGAAATTTGAAAACGCCCAGAGAAAAATTGAAGAATATTATAGGAATATTCTTAAAATATTTTCTAATTGTTTTCTGAGCATTCGCAAATTTTTCTTTAAATACTTTTAAAATAATCTATTTAAACAATAGGATAATTTTTTTTTTATCTTTTCAGAAAATATTCATAAAACATTCTACAGATTTTTAAATATTCATTAAATGTTTTTTTTTATATTCTACTCTTTCTACGCTCAAAATATTCTTCAAATAATCACAAAATATTCGTTAACTGCTCTTTAGATTTTCCTTCAATATTTTTCAGTTTCTTCCAACATTTTCACATCATTCGTTGACTCCGCACGAAATATTCCCCAAACATTCTTCAATCCCGATAACCTTGAACATTCCATGACTCTTCGAACACACTCCTTGACTTTTCTGCAAGCATTCGACGCTGAAGAGCCTCCAGAGCGCCCTCCCACCCTCTCCTTTTACCTTCGTGAAGAATTCCAGCCAAGGGTCTTCGTTGGCAGGCACGAAGCCCTTGACGGAATGGTAAAACCCGAAGTAGAAACAATTGAAGACGCCGTTGCGCATGACAGTGGCGGAGAGGCCTTTGTTGAGGCCGTTCAGGCCCAAACCGTTGGTTCTCACGATTTCTCGGGTTACGGCGAAAGTTGAAGGACTCTCTTTCACCTTCTTGCGATTGGACTGCAACTGAACTTTTATCACTTCAAACGGATTCACCAGAATTCCTTCGGTCACACCGGCGCAAAACCCGGCCAGGGCGAACGTCTGAAATCACGAAAAATTCCACTCTGATCTCGTTCTTCGGTGAACGGCGAAGCAGATGCGAAAAAAGTCTGGTTACCAGAGGCGTCGGTGAACTGGCACCGAACAAGAAAATCTTTTTGTACTGCTCGAAGGTGAAGAACTGAAAGAATCGGAAAATGTAAGAAAAAGAAATTGAAAGCAACACTCACATAAGAATAATGAAACAAAATTCTTTTAAATAGTTGTTTTTCACCTAAAATCAACTAAGTAAAAACAAAATTCCATCAGCTGGACAAATATTGTCGACTATTTTTATTTTTTTACGTATACATTTACGTTTTCTTGGCAATAACATTCAACCTTCAGTTTAAAGTTTCGTCCCCTCTTTTTTAACGAATATTTTCCTTGCTAAGTTAAGGTAGTCCTATCGCTTCACACTAGTCATACCGCTGATCATACTTGAGACCCGTACCATTTACATTTTCAACATATGCGAAAAAAAATAATTTCTGATCATTGAAATTATCCATTTGTAAACTGTTTAATGAATGTTCACATTTAATTAGTAAAATGAAGTAAAAGGTCGATAACCGACCCTGAAATTTTACAGAGACGATAATTAATATATTCAGCGAAGGTAATGAAAAAATGATGAAAATCCTACGAATTGAAGCCTGGCGACAGGACTACCTTGAATACGCACATGCACCGACGCACACGAATGTACAAAAACTCATATATAACTGTAAAAATCGATTGACAGTCTCGTATGCTTTTTTAATCTCACTTTGACGGCTCGCTTTGGCGTTTCGACAATAATGGGCGGCACTATCCCTTTCCAGAAGGCGCCCAAACCTTCGCTCCTGTACATCTTCATCATACAATCGCGAATACCTTGAAAAACAATGGGATTAACGAAAACCGCGAGGAAAACTCCAAAATTGACACTTCTCTGTGCGGTCGCCGTTCTCTGTACGGAATTATGATAGTCGATTAAAAACGAGGAGAGAATAAAATCCCGGGCTCACCTGTGTAGTATTGAGGATCGGAACCTCGGCTGGGCTTGACTTGCAGCTGGAAGCGCGTCTTCACCAGATCCATCGGATGCATGATGCACACCTCGACGAAGCCTGCGGAGCCGCCGGCGCCGATCTGTATCGCCGCCTGCTTCAGCAGACTGCTCTGCTCGGGCCGATGATGCGCCATTTTGGTTCTCGCCGTAACCAGATTATATTTGTCGCTTTAGTCCTGATAGGGACGACGATACCTCTGATATTACGCTGGATGAACCAGGCGCATGGAAGGCGAGCGGACTGCACAAAAATGCAATCGTTGCCAATGAAGCTGTATATGTAAATGTAATTTTTATACATACACATATGTGTATATACGGGTCCTGTTATGAATGGATAATCCAGAAACTGTCGAGAGGTCAGATCATGTCCTACTATATGCTGGAGTTTCAGTTTAGTAAATATATTATTGGGTGGTTGTATATGAAACCACCAGCTGATCATAGATAGCATCAGGGACACTATTTTCTCGCATTAAAAGTAGGCAATACACATGATGTTGAGTTCATAGAGTCCCGCTAAAACGCCATAGGTGACAACTGTACGATACGTCAACGTCATCTGTCCAAATTGTCTTCAGAATTGCAAGTTTTGAAAGATACAAGTTACACTCGTGGCAAGTAATGCTCCATTATTTCCTGGCAATGAAATCGGCCGTAGAAACGCATTACTTGCGTTGAAGTATATGCTGCATTGAAGTATATGCCGAACATGCTTCGTTGAGTGCAATGTTCTTTCACTGCATCCAAAGCCGTGATTTCTCTATGGACAAGGAGCGTAGCAAACCATCCAAAAGAGGGCTGCATGGATTACGAGCGGCTGAAAGTGCCGGGAAACATCACCGGGGATGATCATTAACTGCGAAAGAGGCTGAAACGGGAACATCGCCATCACAAGTTGAGTTTGCAGCACAACATCAGGACGCATATTGCTCAACTGGTTAAGGAATGTTCGAAAGAAGCAAACTTGGAAATTCTACCCTCCTCCCTGCCATATTCCCCAGGCAAAGCTCCCTCCGATTACCGTTTGCTCCAGTTAATGCAGTCGGCGCTTACAGCTTGGCCTCCGCCTGGTATGAAAGAGTAGAAAAATGGCTAAATGACTGGATTGCCTCTAAAGAAGCCAAATTCTACTTGCGAAGAATTGGTTTGTTGGCTGTAAGATACGTCAAGGCTGTCAATTTCGATGAGCAAAACTTTGAATAAGTTTGTCGATTTGCTACTGAACCACTAAACATTTCTTTCTTCCAAAAATGGGCGTTTTCATATGCAACCACCTAACATCAAATTTATCAATTCATATATATATATAAATCACAAAATTAACGTTACAAACATACGAACGGAAACAATTACGAACATACCAAATTCACTTAACAGATGCTTTATTTTCTAAGCACCAAGATCCGTGCCGCAGTTTAAATTTACGCGCAATTTAACACACCCTCAAACGAACGTTACGTTTTATCATCACTAATAATAAATCTTCACAAAACTGTTGCTTTTCATGAATGTACATACATAAAGTGTGTGTATATAAATATTATCGAGTCTGATCAGCGAGGAAACACGACGAACGATGAAGAGCAATAATACGCGTATGAGAATGACATCGCGGCTTCTGCAGCAGCTGCGATGCTTTGTTGTGATTATCGGGCTACATGGTCTACATTTCCAGATCCGAGAATCTATTTTTGAAACCATACAAATTCTACCCTCTGTCTTACCGGCTCGACGAGTCGCGGGACGCGACGGTCAATACACCCACGTGTATACACACACATATATATACATGCAGAATCGAAAAATAACCCAAACAAAATCGACAGGAAAAAACCACGTTACACTGACGAAATGTCATTAGATTTTCGATTCGTCGACGCGTTCACGCGTGACGTCGATTTAAAGTTCGAAAACGACCGGTGGCAGGCCATCTTACTGTACGAGTACGCGGCGTCTTCGTCCGTGGCGTCAATTTTTTTTTACAAGTCAAGAAGCTGCCGCGTCTGTTGATATATATATATATATTGTCTAAGTTCCAACGGACCCCCTTGCGGGTTTTTACGTATGATCTTTCTCGATTGAATCTTTTCCTATCACTCGCCATCAGCACTTCGCTAATCTAACCTAACTTCCGGTGCGTCCACAGCCGTCTTGGACTACACTATATTGGGTTTGCTGTGGGTACGGGGGAACAGTGGAAACCCCGTACTGGTATAGGCGGCAGCATATTCTTCTGATTCTTTGGTGCACATACGTTTTTGCTCAAGTATGCTACACCGAAGGTCTCAGAAGTATCGGCCTTCGGCTGACTGGTGTACGCGCCAGCCGGTGCACGGCTAAGCGGTCACCGCTCTGAGTATCGGCCGTGCACAACGCTGCTTAACACGAAGGACCGCCAGAGTGTCGATGTTTATATATATATATATATATATATTGTGTGTGTGTGTGTGTGTGTGTTCCGAAATAAACATAACAAGGCACCAAATATACGTATACCTTATTTATTGTTAGATTGTCATGTCACTCAATAACGATTACGCCACCGAATAATTATTTATCAACTCCAATATTGTGCACTTTATCCGATATCACGCGCACTCGAGAATAATCGAATATTTCGAGAGCGAATATTGCGAAGCTACATGTACGCACATGCGCCCTCGGGCGCACACACACACGTGCACGTATGCGCATTTATCGCATAATCCTACGACAAACTTAGTTGGATAAGATATGGTTCGTATGTACATATATATATATATATGTGTGTGTGTATATATTTGTGTTATTTTATCATCAGCCTTGTGTTGTTATCCTCGTGGTGACCTAGAAATCTCTGAGTTTCTGATACCTCTTATCTCATCTGCCAAACGATAATGATAATGATGGTGATGAACTCCGCGCGTGTTAAGATAAGAAATGTGTAACTCCGAAATATAGGGTGTGGGATGTGAAGTTACAATAATACATGAATGTTTTTGGGTATCTACAGTACCAGTGAACAGATTTCGCTCACTGGATAATTCCAAGATGGTATTAGAATAATATAATTCATTTTGGAGAGCTATATAGTGTCTTCGTTACAATTTTATCGTTCAAAATGCATCTATGTCGTGAGAAAACTCTATTGTTTACGTTTTTCCAACACGTTACATTAAAGCCAAATTAAATACAATTTGGCTTTTAATAAAACGTTGGCACTATCTAATGTGATTGAAAACTTTTGACCGATACTGTATTTAGTAGTCGCAGTAGTGGTAGTATTTTATTCCTTGTGTACCTTTTTTAAGGGTGTTCACATAAATGCCATTCTCATTTACATAAATTATTTTACATGCGTTTTCTTATGTCTATCCTAGTTGCGAGTTTGTCCAATTGTCCGATATAATCGCATAGTTGCTTCGCCAGTTGCATTTTCACTTGCGTTTCTATTTTCCGATCAATTTCGAACCCCCTACTATTTTGTAACCATTGCTCCAGTTTATTTACTGTTTCCTGGTTTAGTTTCCCCTTGAGGGGCTATTCACTATAACGGCTCAAAAAATAAGCTATATTCAAATTGTTTTTGAAACTGTTGTATTTATGGGTACAAACGTTTTTTTTTCGCTTAAAGGTACACTCTGAAAGAATGGAAAACAATTTTGTTTGCTGCATGTAAATGTATGTTTATTTAACAGTTTATAATCGTTTAACGACTTAAAAAATAAGTATATCCCTGGCGTTGATGATTTGCGCTCTCCAGGTAATTTGGAAACAAAACATTCAACAAATTCTCAATCTGTATGAGCGTCGCTATCTTCCGAACCAAAATCATTATATTATATTGCAAAATAACAAAATGGCGTCGTTTTTGGCAAAAGTGTTCCCAAAACGCGTTTTTTTACTCGCACAGTGAAAAGAGAGACGATTACTATACAGACAATGTATAGAAATATATCTGTCTGTCAGTGCTGCTCAGTGGTGGCGATTTTTTTTCTATTACTTCGCGTCTTTTGATATGTGTATACTCAGGTCCAAATTCAGAACAGCTGTTCCGACAGCAGCGGCATGGAGCCTAGATACCAGGAGGGTCAGCGGCGATGCAAGGCACTGAAAAAAGCGTCCCCAAAAATGTGCCAAAGTGGTGGCGCTGGGGTGCAGCGGCACCTACATATATAGTAATATATTGGTCAACGAGGTGAAAGTGATCGGATGAGTTTCTAACCTCACGGCAGACCGATCGTGACATCAAACGTCGAAATATCCGCCGATTCATAATTTCCTCAGGACGGTTCGAGAAAAAAACTCAAAAGCGAGAAAAGATCTCAAACTCAAAGTCAAAATGGCGGCGATAGAGCCCGTCTAGAAAGACGTGTTTTTTTTTACAAATAGCTTCACGGACGAACGGTTTAATTTATATATTATTAGCTATGGGACTACCTGGAAATTTGCTTTCAAATTTCGAAAAAAATAGCGCACTTTGAAGGAAATCGATTTTTTGCCAAAAAAAGCAGTTAATTGTTTATAAAAAAAAGTTTACATGTAATCAAAAAATGGCTACGTACGCCCATAGAGAATGTAATTGTGAAGCTGCTATCGAAATTTCAAATCGATGCATGCAAAGGTGTTCGAGTAATCCGTCTTCCGAGATTGAAAAAAGTGGTTTCGTCAAAAACGCGTTTAAAGTTGTACGAGCAACTCGAATCAGCGCGCGCTCCGCGGCGCTGCGGCAAAATCGATAATTGAACCTTCAAATAAAAAAGTTCGCTACAGGATCAATTGCATATCGTTTTTGACACCAAAGTATTATTAGGCAAGAAAGCGTCTTTCCAAAATCCTAGAGTGGTGTTATCCTTAAAGACGGAATGACACCTCATCGCGGTCGGTATGGTAGAACAATTATAGATACCCAAAAATCTCTGAAACGGCTCTTCAGATCCCGTCGAAACTTTGCCAAACGACGTCAAATAGATAGACGAACAGCTGTCTGCCCCTCAAATTTTCTGCATTTGAGAAAAAAAAACGTAGATTGGCTTACAATAGCCCAATCTGCATTTTTTTTCTCAAATTCAGAAAATCTCTCTCTCTCTCTCTCTCTCTCTCTCTGTGTGTGTGTGTGTGAGTGTGTGTGTGTGTGCGTGCGTGCGTGTGTGTGTGCGCGCGCGCGCGCGTGTGTGTGTGTGTGTGTGCATATATTTATATATACATCTGATGATGATGATATATTAACGCACTAAACGCAAGAAGTATAAAGAGCACTCGGGTTCTCTTTAATCACTTCAAGAATGAGTATAGTGTAGTATGGTCTATACTAATGAGTATAGACTTTAGCGAGCGCACAGCCTTGAACAGTTATCTTCGCGTTGCTGCCATGTCACGATGACTTTACGCGAAATTCGTAGCCGCAACTATAATTTATTGCGACTATAAGCTGTTGCGTGTCCGCGACGCGGACGCTGGCGGCGTTCGAGGAGGAAACGACTGTCAGTCGTTATTGTGTGTTGACGCAACGTTGAAAGGATCGTTTGTTTTCTCATAAGCGCGACGCGCGGCCTCGCCACGCTCGCCACACACGCGCACGACGGACGCGCTCCGACGACGGCCAGCGTCTCGCGTAGAGCGGAAGTGATCGGTGCGGTTTTGCCCTGTGACAGTCTCGCGCTAGGATGGAAGTCCGACAACGGAAGGTAGGTCGTGTTTCGATTTTTTCTCGTCGGTCGTATTTCATTCAATTGAGTAACGCAGTGAGGGGGAAAGTATAGGCGTCCAAACGCGGTACTTTGAAGCGTCCGCAAAGTGCGAAAAGTAAGTGTTATACTGCAACGGCGCTGGGGTAGCGTAGAGTAGATCGCGACCGATATGTTATGCACGCGCGTTTAAGGAGGTTGGAGCGGTCCAGTTGAGTCAAATGACAGCTTATGAATTTTGGTCTACGAACCTCCAAAAAATGTATAGGAGATATACCTTTTTCCGTAGATTGTAATTATGTATTTTTTATATTCTGATTACGCGAATAAGAAAAACTTTTGTGTTATTACCAACTTGAAAATGTGTAACATTATCGATGATTATTGTGAAAAAAATTGCGTCAGTGAATCTTTTATACAACTCAGGATGAAATTGTCATTTATAATTATGTCTATTTATATTTATGACAAGAGATTATGTATTATGACGATCGATTAATGTTAAGTGTTGCCGAATTACGGCAACTTCGCGGCCATCGAGGTTAGCAGCAATGCTCTTCATTAGCCAGCCAAGATTCGTGATCTTTTATCAAACATTGATGGTTCGATATTCAATATATATGGTTTACGATGGGTAAAATGAGGTTTTATGGTTCTAATTATTTATAAGGGTTAGGTTTGCGTTAATCCGTGGTTAGAAGTGGTTTATCTTGGTGTTGAATAGCCGAAAAAATGACATCACGCGTCGCGTGAGCGTCTTGCCTATCTAACTGCACGTAATCCTATATACATTAAACTATCTTTTATCTTTGGTGTTTGGTGATGAAAAAATTTCAAAAAAATTATGACGATTCAGTAAATTCTAGACAATAGCATAGATTTTTATTTTTTTAAATATCAGATTGTGGCTAACGCTCCAACCTCCTTAATTTTCTCTCGATATGAATTTAAAGAACTCACTGTAGATACGGGTATAATGTGCTGTATGGAGAGTGTGCATGAAGATAAAAAGATATTAACATATTTCGAGCGAAATTTCCGACCGTGTATATGTCACATTAAAAACCCGTTTTGAGTTTGAACGCGTTTTCCCTAGTAAAATACTAGTTCTTACTGGACGCCTTCGTTAAAACTAGTTTTTCCTGGCAAAAAGTAGAATTTATTAATAAATGAATTCGAATGTTGGTTAGAACTCGGCTTAGCTAGAAAAAATTAATTCTAACGACATGAATCAGTTAAAAATCAGTTGCCGAATGTCAAAGTTTGGGTTTCTCAACATAAGTTCTAGTTTTCACTAGGAAAAACTAGTTTTAACAAAAACGTTCAGCTAGAACTAGTTTTCACTAGGAAAAACTAGTTTCAACAAAAACGTTCAGTAAGAACTAGTTTTCACTGGGAAAAACTAGTTTCAACAAAAACGTTTGGTTAGAACTAGTTTTCACTAGGAAAAACTAGTTTTACCAAAAAACGTTCAGTTAGAACTAGTTTTCACTAGGAAAAACTAGTTTTCACAAAAACGTCCAGTTAGAACCAGTTTTCACTAGGAAAAACTAGTTTTCACAAAAACGTCCAGTTAGAACCAGTTTTCACTAGGAAAAACTAGTTTTACCAAAAACATTCAGTTAGAACTATTTTTCACTAGGAAAAACTAGTTTTAACAAAAAAACGTTCAGTTAGAACTAGTTTTTACTAGGAAAAACTAGTTTTCGCAAAAACGTCCAGTTAGAACCAGTTTTCACTAGGAAAAACTAGTTATACCAAAAACGTTCAGTTAGAACTATTTTTCACTAGGAAAAACTAGTTCTAACAAAAACGTTCAGTTAGAACTAGTTTTTACTAGGGGAAACTCGTTTAAATCGAAAAAGAGTTTGGTTGGGTTGTTTGAGTTTGTTCCAAAAACTAGTTCCAACGAAATGAATAAATTAAAACTGTTTTCGAATAAGCCCAAAGTTTGGTTTTGTTTCGTTTTGTAAACATAAGTTCTAGTTTTCGCTAGGAAAAACTAGTTTTAACAAAAGCGTTCAGTTAAAGCTAGTTTTTTACCAGGAAAAACGCGTTTAAGCTGAAAATGGGTTTAAACTGTGACATATTTATCGTAGAAATTTATAATACTTCTCTAGTGTCTCTCATTAGCGGCGTACGTATAACAAAAAGAAAGTACTATTGCCAAAAAAAGTTCAATGCTAATTCTTCACAACTGTGAATGATTTTCTTTGTTTTTTCGATACGTACGATTTACGTGCCCTCGTGTTCGGCATTACAGTAATTACGTTACGAAAAACGTTTTCAGCATTGTTTTCACAGACGAGATCGTCCTGTTGTCGCTTCCTTTCAATGTTTACCTTTTTAGGGTTAATCGCAGTGTCGCGGTGATATTCACTTCATGCTCTGGCTATCACTATATCTCGTACGCTTTTTCCGCCCCTTCTCCTCAGAAGTCCCGACGGCTCCGACCGCCGAACTTTCAAACTCCGTAATATGAACGAAGAGATCTCGAGTGCGTGTCGAGCATTCGCAGGCCAATAACACGTGGCTTGCCACAGTGGCTGGCGGATGACAGGGAGACGCGATCGCTCCTCGCACTCGTCCCGCATTTTTTCGTTTGTTTTGCGCTCTTTCGCACCGTCCTCGATCGAATTTTCGTACCGCGCAAATCCATCTGCGAATATCAATATTTACTAGATGAAATACACGCCCGTGAGTTCGAATGCGCATTCGCTTTTACACGCTCGCGCATTGTAGCGACGCGAGTTTTGAGGTTAAGCACTGGCGACACGGGGGCACGATTTCCATTGTTTTCGCTCACAGCGGTTCTAATTCTTCGCGAGCTTTCGATAAATCAATTTTAAGTGCTTTTTTTCGCTTGCGTCGTGTACTACACGCTGTACAGATATACCACTGTAGCTCCGTTTTTATTTGACACCGTGCATTTATTTTTACATCGTCTCTATTTCTCCACACTTTTCTAAATTCCTTCCGACCGGAAGTCGTCCCGAATTTGCGATCTTCCGTTCGACGCTGCGGGTGGCCCAAAGAAAATCCGAATTCGGCGTCGATCGAAGAAACCGCGTAGTTTTGTCGAACCGCTCGAAACTGACGGTAACGGACACAAAGAAATTGTGGCCGTTACGGAATTTCTCCCCGTGCGTTCGCTTCTCACTCGTAAGAACGACGTTGGGCCGTCGGAACGCAATGACAACTTTTCTCCGTCCGCGGCTCGGGTGGCGAGTGTTTAGAAAAATGAGGGATAAACTAGTCCTAGATAAACGCCGCAGACGTAGGTATCAAGATTGCACAACGGAGACGAAAAACTCGTTGGAAAAACAATAGTACAGGAATGGAAAAGGGATCTTTGCGTTTCGCCGAAAGTTTCAACCTCATCCGTGGCAGGGTCCTGACACGTTTCTTTGCGCAGTTGCAGTCGCGAGATGAGGGAAGCCAGGAGCGCGAGACGCCGGGCCGTCGGAAGGAAACGACCAGGACGTACTTCCTGATGGTGTTCGTTCTCGGAGCCCTTTTTCTGGGCTACCTAGCGATAGCGAACGACCTGAAGCCCGTGAGGATGGGAACGTCGGCGCTGGACAATCTCGCCTACTCGTTCAACATACGCAAGCCGTTCTACGTGGTGGTGGTGGACGCCGGCTCTACGGGCAGCAGATTGTTGGCTTTCACGTTTCACTCGGCGTTGATCTACGGCCACCTGATACTCGACCACGAGTTGTACGTCCAGACGAAGCCGGGACTGAGCTCGTTCGCGAACGATCCCGCCAAGGCCGCGCAGAGTTTGGCCGTCCTGGTGGATCGGGCGAAGGCTGCGATACCCAGGTCCGAGTGGGCCAACACGCCGTTGGCGATGAGAGCTACGGCGGGCTTGAGATTGTTGCCACGGGCGAAGGCGGACGCGATATTGGAGGAGTGTCGAAGGTACTTCGACAAGTCGGGCTTCCTGGTGAGCAACGAGTCCGTGTCCATAATGGAAGGCGTCCACGAGGGCATTTACGCCTGGTTCACCGTCAACTTTCTCCTCGATCGTTTCTCGACGAGGAACGCCGACGGCACAGTCGCCGCCCTCGACCTCGGCGGTGGCTCCACCCAGGTCACCTTCGCTCCTGGCACTCGCGATCTTCGCCAACTCGAGAAACACGTCTACGCCATCAACGCGTTCGGGCGCAACATGAGCATATACACGCACAGCTATCTTGGTATGGGCTTGATGGCCGCGAGAAAGGAGATCCTCACTCACGGCATGAATCTCGAGGATCGTCCGGGCGACCAGACGATACTCGTCCACTCCGAGTGCGTTAATCCGATCATAACGCGGGAATGGAACTACGCCGGCAAAAATTATCTCGTCAAAGGACCTCTCAAACCATCCCACAAAATCGTCAAGACCCAGAACTACGCTGGTGCCGACGAGAATCGACCGATCGTACGCTTCGACGAGTGCAAAAAGATCGTCGCCGCTTACGTCAATCGAATCGAGAACAAACCCACCGGCCTCAACGACCACGCAGTTTACGCCTTCTCGTATTACTTCGACAGAGCTACCGAGGCGAGTCTTCGAATTGTTTGATCCTACGCGTAACTTGGGTTGCCTGTTTTTGCTCGCCCCGTATCGGTGGCGACCGAAGGATCCAGTTGTGCTTCATAAGCGGTCGCTGGGAGCATTCACTTTTTGGTCCTTAGTTTGTCTACAAACATCGCGACTGGGAGGCAATGTCATCGGGAATAATATTGAAAAACAAGTCGATTTTATTGAATTTGTTATCGGTGAATTTTTTATCAATAGACTATCAGTGCACTTATTGAGATTGGATTTGTTGCCTGTAAGTTTATTATCTACTTTATTTGCATTGCTTTTTTATCAGTGGATTCATCGTGTGTAGATTTATTATCGATACCTTCGTTATCAGTGCATTTAGTATCTGGGCATCTGTTGAGATTGGATTTGTTGTTAGTGGATTTAGGGTCAGTAGAGTTATTAGAAGATTTCGTATCAGTATATTTGTTGTCGGTAGGATCGTAGAATCGGACCTCGATATAACGAAGATTTATCCATACCTTTGAAATAGACACCTGAAACCTTGATACAACAACGTAATATACGTTGTGCTCTAACTGGTAATTTTCTGTTAAAATTGTTCTAATTTAAACCGTGTTTTCTTTACAAAATATCCCTATATTTAGAGTATTACCTTTCTTACCTTATTACCTTACCCCTATATTACCTTATTACCTTTATTACCTTACCCCTATATTTAGAGTATTACCTTTATACCTGTATTACCTTTAAAGAACATTTTGAGGAACATGATCTCGATATAAGGAACTTCTCAACAGAATCGTTATATCGAGGTTCGACTGTATTTGTATATTCATTATCACTAGATTCATTATCGTTAGATTTATTATCACTGCATTTAGTATCAGTAGGTTTATTATTAGTAGATTTATTATCAGCAGATTTAGTATCAGTACGTTCATTATAAGATTTATCATTAGTAGGTTTATCATCAGTAGATCTATTATTAGTAGACTCGTCAGTATATTTATTATCAGTACTCTTATTTTCGGTACATTTATTACGATTGAATTATCGGTAGATTTATTACCACTAAATTTAGTATCAGTAGGTTCATTATTAGTAGATTTACTATCAGTAAATTTAGCATCAGTAGGTTCATTATTAGTAGATACATGAATAGTAGATTTATTAATAGTAGATGTATTATTAGTAGATACATGATTAGTAGATTTATTATTAGTAGGTTTATCTTTAGTAGATCTGTTATTAGTAGATGCATCAGTATACTTATTGTCAGTGCATTTATTTTTGGTAGATATATTATCGGTAGATTTATTATTACTACATTTAGTATCAGTAGGTTCATTATTAGTATATTTAGTTTCAGTACGTTTATTATCAGTAGATTTAGTTTCAGTACATTTATTATCAGTAGATTTAGTTTCAGTACATTTATTATCAGTAGATTTAGTTTCAGTACATTTATTATCAGTAGGTTCATTATTAGTAGATGTATTATTAGTACATACATGATTAGTAGATTTATTATCAGTAGGTTTATCATTGGTAGATCTATTATTAGTAGATTTATTATCAGTACGATTACTATCAGTACATTTATCGTCGGTCCATTTATGATCGTTCGGTATCAACCGATTTGTCATGAGTAGTTTCATTATCAGTAGATTTATGATCAGTATGCTTATCATCGGTAGATTAATCATCAATATCTTCAATATCTGCACATTTAGTCATTGGATGTATAATCAGTACATTTATTATCGGCAGACACACCATCGGTACATTCATTATCGGTAAATTCATCACCAATGCATTTTTAATCCTATTACCTCATTATCAGATACAATTCAGAGACGCGCAATCATCAAGTGTTGAAACGTACGATTCCCCCTTGAGTATCATAGCGATAACGCTGCAACCAACGATACCCTTGAATGTCATGCAAATTAATTGATAGAATGATTCCCTCATAGCATACAAAATCCTCAGGACTGATAAATCAACTTCAGTGCAGGATTCCACCGAATTATATTGAATACAAAATTAACATCGTTCATGCTAAAAACCAGCGATGAATTTCATGAAAATGAATCAACAGTCCAATTGTTTGGAAGTGTTCGATTAACCAAAGTTCATCTCGTCAATGGTCTATGCGGTGGGAATAAAATACGATAAGAATCACAATCCAAATTGACAAACACGAAAATCTCACTTATCAAAAGTGCATCGATCTGTATTCGATCGATTGATTGGTAACTTCGTTTTCGTCGCGACAGGTCGGACTGATAGATCCAAACACCGGTGGAAATATCACGGTCGAAGCGTTCAACAAGGCGGCGATAGGAACGTGCGAGTATCCCAACACCGAGCAGCCCTTCATGTGTCTGGACCTCGTCTTCATTTCCGTTCTCCTCCAGGACGGATTCGGCCTGGACCCAACCACCAAATTATTCGTGAATATAATTCCCTCTTTTTCTCCCACTAGCAACCAAACACCCTCCGCAGTTTATGATTCCTCTTTTCTTCCTTCTCTTTCGCAGCTCTACAGAAAGCTCAACGGCCACGAACTGAGCTGGGCCCTGGGCGCTGCCTTCAGTCTTCTCGAGAGGGACGTCTGAGCTTCGAGTTTCTCATTCTCCTACGCTGAAGATCCTAAGATGAACGAGTCCCAAGACTTCATCCCAAGATTAAGTGATACATCGTTACAATGCAATTGTTTCGAGCCAACGAGACATTCGTGTTTTTCAATCGAGAAACAGACAAAAAAGACGAAAATGACGGATGCCGTCATTGCAATCGTTGGAATTGAGATTTTCAACAAAGCATGAAAGACGAGCGAATGAAAATTCCACAAAATTCACACACGGTGTGTATGTGGGGGGGGGATAAGTTTAGATTCTCGTAGGAAAACGTGCACGTGAACTTATAACTGAGTCCATTGTTACACGAATATTCTGACGAATTAGATAAATGGCCTAATGAATAATTAGAAAAATATTCCAGGAAATATATAGGAAGAGTCAAATAAACAATTAGGAAAATAGTCTTATAAACAATTGGAGAACCCTATAGATAATTAGACGTAGTGAACAGATAGATAAACAATCCAATAAACAATGACAGTATATGTCAAAATGTTGATTAGATCAATCGTCTCATTATTTGTTAAACTTATGCCTAATTGTTTATGCCTAATCAATTAAACTCACGCGCAATTGTTTGTGCCTAATTTATTGTACTTATGCCTAATCGTTTATTGGATTGTTTGATTGCCTGGACTACGTTTCTAATACGTTAATTAGATCCTACGTTTCTAATTGTTAATTAGATCCTCATCTCGTTATTTGTTCAACTTTATGCCTAGCTATTTTTTTTCCATCAATTAGCCAACTGTTTGTTACACTATCTTTTGAACTATCTATTAGACTACGTTTCCAATTGTTGTAGGACTACTTTTCTAATTCTCCATTGGGCCACTCGTCGAATTCTTTACACGACAATTCGTTCGATTGTCTATTCGATCATTCGTCTAATTGTCTATGACACTAATCGGCTGTTTTCAGGCCGTCCAAAATCACAGATAAGACGGTTGCCCTAATCGTCCGAATTGGACTTTCGCTATAATTTTCGTCCTGAATTAATATTTATGGTTTTCGCGGGTCCAATTTCTCGGGACTCGCCTTGTATATAAATTTCACAAACCATGCGTTTTTCGCAAGAGAATAAAATTCTTTCAAACGGAAATAACATACGACCGCTTCGGAATGGCGGGAAAGTTTTGGTTGGCATTTTTCTCGATCACGAGAAACGAGGTTTTATTAAAAATAATTGTGTGGAAAAAAGATTTTATATATATATATATATAAACACCCAAGGCAGGATAAAGGTCGCACTTTATTGACGCATTAACTGTGCATTGTTTGCATACGTTACTTTGTCGTGTAAATAGTTTCGATTGTAAAAGACGAATCATTTTTGAATAATAAAAAAAGCGAAAAAATGACACATGGTGCTAATTACGCAAATGTATTTTTAAATTCCATTATCTCGCCGCACTTCCATCCGAAAACATGGACTTTTACCGTCTCGTTTTTCGAGAAGATTGCAGTTTTCGTTTCTCTGTTGATTCGGTCGTTTTCTTCTGGTGTTTTTTTTTTAATTTTTAAAAAGGTTTATATTTCAAAATACACACGTACGTGCGTGTTTGTGTGGGGTGGGGGGGGGGGGGGGGGTGGCATATTGCCTCGTATCAATACGTATTCGAATCACCACCATCCATGGTCTACTATCTTTTTTACGGTGAATATTCGGAAGTGGGGCTCCTGCTAGAATCAGGCTAATTTTTGTTTGGGGTTGCTTGGGGTTGTTTGAGGTTGTTTGGGGTTGTTTGCGGTCGTTTGGGGTTGTTTAGGGTTGTTTGAATCCAGGAAGAAAATTAGTCTTATTCTAGCAGGGAGTCCCACTTCCGAATACTTGCCTTTTTTTACTTTTCGAGAAAAAAGCATTTCTCTATTCTTCTCTTTTGTGCCTGTACTTTCTCTGCGATTGAAAGGACATTGGCGCGAAGTGAAATCGTCACGAAGTGCACCGTTGAGCAATACATGAATGACCAACGGAACACTGGCGTTTAGACAGCAGATTTTGACGAAAAGTTGAATAAAATCTGTTTGAGAGGATCAGGCACTAAAGTTAAGATGATAAAAAAAAAACAAATATTGATTCTAAGGAATTCTAATTAGATAAAAGAAAAGTTCCAAGAGAAGTACATGCAAAAAAGAAGAAAAATAAAAAACTACGCGACGGGAAAACTGGAAGGAATGTTTTTTTTCTCGAAAAGTACAAAAGATCGCAGATGAGGGTGATTCGGATAGATGCGAGGCATGTAGATTTTCCTTTCGGACCACCCGGTTATATAGGCAGTAAATGTACACGCGTTTGATCGATCTGCCGATAACGAGGTCATCGGTAAGAGCGGGCGCGCATCGGTGATTTTAGTCACCGTGACTGTTTCGTCACTGTCGCCGCGTCTATAGATATCGCCTCATGACAGTGCGCGCACTTGAATTCGCGTCACCGCCACAAGGGTCCATAGACGCGGCGACAGTTGACCAAACAGTCACGGTGACAAAAGTCACCGGTGCGCGCCCCGTGTAAGTATTCCGAATGACATTTTTTTTTCTTTCGTCGACCAAACTGAGACTGCAAGAATCACGCGGCGAAGATCTCGGAAGCGAGCGCGAGCGGCCGAGAGAGAGAGAACTGAATGCCGAGGTCAAAGCAACGTCGACTAAAAAGAACGCACGTCGTTTATACAAATTCAAATTTTTTTTGCATATACAATAAAAAAAAAAAGCATGCGCGCGACCGTGCGTCGCAAATTTGTATTCGAGGAAGTATAAACGCGCCCGGCTATGCGTAACCTTTAACCGCAGTGCTTGCGAGCCACAGTTGACATAAACGTTTCCGCGATTCCTTTGTGTTCGCGGTCGTCTCAAGAGACCCACAGAGAGAGAGAGAGACAGAGCGAACGAGAGGATGGAAAATTGCGCGCGAGAAGAGAGTAGATCAGTAGATTTGCCGCGCGCGGACACGTGCACGCGACACGTTCCTTCGCAGTCGTTCTCGCCCCCGAACGAGTCGAGACGTGTGTGCACGACCACGCGCCGATCGCGTTATGACGGACACTGCGAAATGTTTCGTCGCGTCGTACGCGTGAACGGAAAAGTGGCGTAGCTTTCGTCGGTGCTTTGGACGCAGCGGCGGGTAGGTAAGTGCAAGAGAGGAGAATACGATGTACAGGGTGTCTCAAAATGACCTGACATTTTTAGTTATCGACAAAACGTCTTATTTGTTTGAAAAGTACGAATATTTTTACTTTAATGTTGGGTACACACATGGAGGTTACGTGTGGAACACAATATCCGATAAATGGCCGCCCCGTGCCTGTTTGCAAACGTTCACTCTTTTGACGAAATTTTCAATAACATTTTGACGCGAACTCATCGCATTAATGGCGCGTCCGATTGTTTCCTTGAGCTCCGGAGTGGTTTGTGGTCATTAGGGTACACTTTTCCTTTCGGGAAAGCCCAAAGAACGAAGTTCAATCGCGTCAAATCGCATCGCCGCGGCGCGAGATAACACGACCGTGAAACTTCGCCTGCAATGACTGTGCAGTAATAATGCAGCAAATAACTAATTCTACGCGAACGTGTGCGATGGTCTAGTGGTTAGCGTGCTTGCTACTAAACCTGTGGAACGGGAGGTCCCGGGTTCGAATCCCCAGTCGCGTACATTTCGTCGTGAAATGTTTTTTTTCGGAATTTCGCCATATAGGTTTTCCGCAGTTTCCCTATACCCATGACAGAAATGTCAGGATGAATATGATACAGAGGGGGAAGTCAGCTGCGGTCGCAAGGAGGGGAGGGGGCAGGAGAGGAAAGTGAAGAAAAATGAGTGTGGAAAAAACAGTGGAGGAAAGAAAACAGTTTACAGTGGGAAAAAAATAGGTAACAAACGTTAACAGCGTGTGTACTTTAGAAAAAAAAACAATTTCTATGCGTTGCTGGATCGTGTTAATTCTCCATGACTAAACCTCGATACTTCCTGTTGCCAGTTTTCAAAGATCGATACTATATGTTCACCACAAAAAAAATGGCGCGCGATTGAAAATGTCAGGTCATTTTGAAACACATATAGGGAACTAAAATTTCGTAGCGCTGCAATCGGGAGGTAAAATTTGCCTATGCAGGGTTGACAATCATAAGATGGCGATGTGTTTCTCATATTTTCGAGAGTAGAATCGAAATATTCAACGTGGAGTTTTATCTATTTGGTGATACACGTGACACGTCATTAACACTAGGGCTGTAGCGACTAAAGTAATATTGAGGTTAAAATTTAAAGAAATGAGCTAAGCGTTATTACAACGTTAAGAATGACGCGTCGAAAAATTAAGTAGCTGCTCTACTCGGTTCGTCAATAATACTCGCAAAAAGATGCGAATTTTCATTAACGATGCCTTTCAAAGTGGTACACGTGGTAGAAATTTTTGAAAATATCGATTTTTGACTTTCGACGAATTCTCAAAATATAACGTATTAAAAATGTTCTCTGAAAGTTTCCAGTCAATCCGCTCAAGGCTGAGGGAGTTATGGGCGTCTATAGGCAAGTTCCGCGAACCGACGAGCTTCAGCGCGTTCATTTTTCTTCGAAATTACTTTTTCAAGATCGGTGACCACGATGTTTCAAAAATCACTGCTCCGATGAATTTCAAATTCTAGAAGCTTCTTTTACATATCAAAAAGCGATGCTTGAAGGAAGAAGTCTTTTTCCCGAAAATAGAGCGTTTTCCACGAAAAATCGATACTTTCACTTTCGACTGCGGCGATTTTTTCAAAAATCACTATTTCGTTCAATCCGTCGTCCAAGCACTAAACCAAATGCGTTCGATTTTTTATTTAATTTTATTCCACATTATATTTATATTTTTTCCAATTTTCGTTAATTGTAATATATACTTAAACCCAAACTTTTTAATGTAAACAAAAATAATTGAAAAACACGCAAACGTTTTCCCCGAAAAAAATCACGATAATTTCAAAAAAGTAAATAGCAAAACATCCTCAGGAGTGTTTCGCATGCGGAATTTATTTATCTTCCTTCTACTTAAATCAAAATGGAATTTTGTTGTTTTCCGGAATGTTCAATTTTTCCTGGCAAACACTCCTCGTCACAAAAGTATGTTATATTGTTCGTTCTCTCGAAGAGAACTTGGAGAAACCGTTAAATATCGTATTTTTGTCGGTGGCAAAATTGCCGCGCCAGTCCCTCGAAAAACGCGACCACCTTCTATCAACCTGCATACGTATACGTATATATTGTGTAACATAGAGCGCGGCCGAGTATTACGCGAAAGAAGTGTGCGCGTTCGCGACCTTTGGCGTGCAGTGTCGGTCGTAACCTAACTCGGTCCGCGAGCGACGTCGCGGGGGAGACGAGGCACCGAACCGCGCCAGCAGCAGCAGGCACCTCGACAATAATACACACACGCGATATTCCTTCGCGTTTCCTGCTCGCTTCGCGATAAACGTTGCTTTTTTTCCCTTCTTTTCCTTCGGTGCCGCGTTTTTTCTTCTCGTTCCCACGTTTTCGTTTCGTTTCCGTATTGTCATCACACGTTCGCGACAAGTCCGATAAAACATTCACTGGAATAAATGATCGCAACTAGCGCGAGACTGCTGACGACAAGTGGGCCCGTAGTTAGCGCGGTAGTTGCCCGCAGCGTTTACATCACTGCGTTTCAACAGGAATTCAAGGTAACGCACGCACGTACGCGATTGCGCGCGTAAATATATTCAGACGTGTGTGAGTGAAAGATTGAATTGCCAGGGTGACTGGTTGTTTCGAGAGTTCGGGAGGAGAGAATAATTTTGACAAGTGCGACGATGAGTCATTGATTTACCATTGTTTACGAGTTAACGAGAAATAATTGTCCTTTGTTTTCATCTTATTTTTATTTCTTCTCATTTCTTATCTTATCGCGAATTCTCCGCTTATTTGCCATCTCGATAAGACTAAATCCTTGCTCAATGGAATATTCTGTGTCCGCCGCGGCTGCGCAGATCGCCAGGACAAAGGATCCGCCGGCGAGGCGCTCGGCTATCAGGAAATTGCGCAAAGTCTCGTCGATGCCCGAACTCTCCGGTCGTCGAGAGTCCGTCGACGCTTCGGAGCGCCTCAGTATCGCAAAAGCCGCCGTCGGCTCGAATAAAACACCGATGGAGACGAATTCGTGCGACGCGACGCGCGAAGAATGTCCGACGACGCCCGGCGAAATATCCAGCAATCTTAGGGAGTTTCTGGCCTCGCAGGAACTCGACGAATCCTTGGGAGATAACGATGAACGTGCCACGGCGCCTGGATGCAGGCTGCGCAGAGGTTCGATGAGCGAACGGAAGTACAAGGCGGTGAGGTCTTGGAGAGCGATCGGATCGGGTAAGATTGCGGGGCGTTTTGCTTGGATTGGCCTGGGCTAGAGAGAGGGAGATCAGATTAGATCGAGAGAGATTTATTAATGCTTCACGATGAAGAGCCAGGGACTGAGATTCAATGGTTGATCGATTGATGTATTTATTCATTTATATTGGGAATGAGATTTTAAAGGATGAGGGAGAGAGAGATTTGGGCAATGGGAGTTCGGAGACCGCGTCATCGAGAATTAAGAATTTGGGTTTCGATTTGTTCGGGATGAAAGCGAGAGAAAGGAACAGAGATTTATTTTTTTACGTGACCAATGAGGTTTTGTAGAGGGGGAGAGAGATTGGTTGATTTCATTATATCGGCAATAAGATTTTCAAGATCGGATCTGCAAAAATTACGAATTTGGATTTTGTTTGGGTTTGTTTATATTAAAGAATTATATTAAAGAAATTATTGAGATTAGTTGTTAATAGATTAGATTAGTTGTTAGAGATCAGATATTAAAGAATTAAATTAAAGAAATTTTGGAGATTAGTTGTATCGAAAACAATTTAGGTTTCGATTTTCGTTTGGGTTTGTTTGGGTGAAAAAGAGAAATTACTTTATTTATTCACTTATTTATTTATTCGTTTATTCACTTTTTCGCTTATTCGTTTATTTTTTTCCATTTTTTTTTAATTCTCGTTAGGTTTTGATTTTCGTTTGGGTTTGTTTGGGTTAAAAAGAGATTACTTTATTTATTCGTTTATTCATTTTTTCGTTTATTCATTTATTCTTTTTCTTCATTTACTCGTTTATTCTTTTTCATATATTTGGTTATTCATTTGAACAACGAGTCAACAAATTGAACCATATTAAAGAAATTTTGGAGATTAGTCGGATCGAAAACAATTCAAGTTTCGATTTTTGTTTGGGTTTGTTTGGGTTAAAAAGAGAGATTACTTTATTTATTCACTTACTTATTTATTCGTTTATTCACTTTTTTGCTTATTCGTTTATTTTTCCCATTTGAAAAAAATTCTTATTAGGTTTTGATATTTGTTTGGGTTTGTTTGGGTTAAAAAGAGAGATTACTTTATTTATTGACTTATTTATTTATTCGTTTATTCATTTATTCTTTTTCCTCATTTACTCGTTAATTCTTTTTCATGTATTTGATTATTCATTGATTTATCCATTCATTTATTTACTTACTGACACTGCCAATGAAATTTTGGAGCCAGCGAGAATTGAGAATTTGAATCTTGTTTGCGTTTGTTCGAGTCGAAGAGCAAACGGAAGAGAAAGAGAAAGATTGGGAGATTGGGAGATTGATTAATTGATTAAAATGTACGCCTTAAAACCATCCGTCTGACGAATTGGCACTAATACAAATGAAAACGACCGAAGTAATAGGAAAAAATAAATTATTATTCATGCATAACAGGAGAGTATACTATATGTACACTAAAACGATCTAATCTCCTCGATTGCAATGTACCATAACGAAAAAAAAAATTGACTCTGTTTTAGCGACAACGAATAAAAACCTTGACGCGCACTTCGTCGTGAAAGTGCTATCGTACAACATACTGGCGCAAAATCTTCTGGAAAGTCACAACTATCTTTACAGAGAGCACAATCGTGAGTCGCTCAATTGGAATAGGAGGATGATCCTTGTGCAGAACGAAATATTGCAGGCGGAGGCGAATGTTCGTTGAAATTGTAACTCGTGAGATAGAGACGGAGGAGAATATATATATATATATATATATAATCATTAAGGCGAAATGACACGCGCGATTTAGATGGCACAAAAGAAAAAGCCAGTAAAAAAGTCCCTTTGCAACAGGGACACGTTCTCTTTTTTTTTAATATCTGCATTCTGCGTCGAAATAATGACACAAACATACTTTTTTTCACGGAAACCTGTTTTTAAGAGCGGTTTCTCATTGTACGTTATAAAAAAACCCGGGTACATTTGTCCGAAACATTTTTTTACCCGGCCTTTATCTTCGCACTAATTACAAGTTTTTTTTTCTCACGAACGAAAAAATTTCGTACATTTGTAATTTTTGAGACAAATGTGTCGATTTTTCGGAATTATTTCAATTTTTCGCAATTGTGTTTCAGTTTTTCGAAATTGATGCACTTTTTCGAAACTATTTCAATTTTTCGAAATTGTTTCCATTTTTCGGAATTATTTCAATTTTTCGAAATTGGTTCGATTTTTCGAAATTGGTTCAATTTTTCGAAATTGGTTCGAGTTGTCGAAATTGTTTAAATTTTTCGAAATTGTTTCAATTTTTCAAAATTATTTCCATTTTTCAAAATTGTTTCAGTTTTTCAATATTGTTTCGATTTTTCAAAACTGTTTCGATTTTTCAAAATTGTTTCGATTTTTCAAAACTGTATCGATTTTTCGAAATTGCTTCGATGTCTCGAAATCGTCACACTTTTCCTTGCTCATCCAGGCGGTGAAAGTCACTGAAACGTTTCCACGAACTCCCATTGGAGATTTGCGGTGCCAATTTACAAAAAAAAAAGTCTTTGGATAATGATCAAAATAAAGGTGTGTAAAAGGACTGAAAAAAAAACGTTGCGTTCCAACAATGCAAACTTCAACGTCGCGTACGGTTGATTTTTTTTTTCAATTTGTGTCATTTCGCCTCGTAATACCGATGGCGAGTCGGCGGTTATCGAGCAACGAACGATTCGCAGGTGATTTGTCTTCAAGAGGTGCTGGTAGATCATTTGGAGGAATTTTTACGGGCGTTCAGGAAGGCCGGCTACAATTATCTCTACAAGATGCGCACGCACGACAAGAGGGACGGTTTGCTGCTGCTGTATCGTGCCGATCAGCTGAAACTTCTCGATCACACGGAGGTCGAGCTCTATCAGCCGAACGTCGACATCCTCAATCGTGACAACGTCGCTATAGTGGCGAAATTTTCGTTACTCGACAGCCCGGAAACACAAGTCGTTGTAGCGACGACTCACTTGCTCTACAATCCGCGACGCAACGACGTCAGACTGGCACAGACTCAGCTGCTGTTCGCCGAGCTCGAGAGCATGGCGTTCGTCAAGTTTACCAAGTGAGGCAATGCCCGTTCCAAACCCTCGAAATCGCGCCAAATCCAATTTTAGATTTATCAAGGCCTCATATACCTTTGGACGGTTTGTAACGAGACTTTTTTTTTGAAAATACCAATGAAGCGATCGAAATGAGGCCTGGAGGGTTTATTTTACTTATCTGTAGGTACAAATTAATTTTTTATTTTCCAAAAAAAAAACAAAATGGCGGCCCAGTGACCGATAGAAAGAGAACGCCGTTTTCAGACCTTCCTCGGGCGGGCGCACAACAGTTTGAGAGGCCCCAGAGCACCTAGAACGAAATTTTTTTTTTTTTCCCTCGTAATCTACATGAGTTTCGCTAGCGAAGTACACAAGATTATTACAAAATATTGATTTTTGCCAAATTGGCACCATTTTGAAAAAAACTTTGCATTTTCGACGAGAAAAACGGCTGTCATCTATTTACAAAAACCGTAATCGTTAATAGATCGTAAAAATCGTGTATGGTTCGCTAGAAAATCTATCGAAGACGCTACCGTTGGAATTTGAAGTTATTCTTAAAATCGTAAGAGCTTCAAGTCCGCTCAATTTCGAAAACGAGAATTTAATTTGAAACAACGACGTAAAAAAATTTCGAAACCTCTTTCCTTCGGACCACATTCTTCGGACGTTTATACATATCAACCATATTATTTTTGGGATGCTTATACACCATATAAGCCAATAAGAAAACGATCAATTTGATGTCCTCAAAGGTACAAAGGCCTTAAGAGGGGTTAGGGTAAAAAATCATGTGCGAATTGAACAATTTTTTTTCCTTATGAAAAAGTGATTCTCTCATAAAAATAATTACACATCTGTTTAGTATGAAAATCAAGCTGTCAGAAAATATATATATATTTTTTTCGATGTACAGAATGGCCGACTACTAATATTTTCCTTTATCTTTTTTTTTTCAGCCGCTCCGCGGCGTGACGTTAAGCATCAACAATTTTTGACCTAGAACAAAAAAACAAAAATTCTCGTCAATCTACATTAGAATATCTAGAGAAGTACGTACGGAATTTAAAAAATATTGTTTTATTCAAAAGTTGTAGATGTTTGAACTTGAGAAATTAATTCTCAGTGAAAAATTCCGTATAAAAGTGCTCATAAAATGAAAAGTTTTCGATTAATCAGAAATTCCGTACGCACTTCTCTGCGAAATCCAATTGGGAACGTAACTTTTAAATGTGAAGTAAATCGAGTGAAAATTCTTGAAGTTATTTGTCACGCCAATTGGAAAAAGGATAATAAAAGAAAATATTAGTAGACAGCCATTTTGTACATTGAAAAATATATATACATACATTTTCTGACAGCTTGATATTCATACTAAATAGATGTGTAATTAATTTTACGAGTGAATCACTTTTTCACACGAAATTTTTTTTTTTAATTCGCACATGATTTTATACCCGTTACTGTGGTCTAATCCCCTTAAGGCCGAATGGCTACGTTGAGTTTTTATGTCTGTAGCACGTCGAAAAGATTCAGCAGCTATTTGATCATCAAGTACCTGCTCGTACTGCCTTGAAATGTACAGAGGCAAAAACAAGGAAAAAAGTTTCGGTTGGGTATAAAATATCTGTCATTTTCTTTCTTGCTCCGGATCAGGAAGGGCCCCTGTTACCTGCCGATGATACTGTGCGGCGACTTCAATCTGCCACCCGAAACGGCAGTCTACAGGTTCATAACGGAGGGCGAGTTCGAGTTCCGGGGCAAAAATCGTAGTCTGGAGCCGGCGATACTGTGCGGCCTCGGAAACTCGTTGATTCCGCCCTCGCTCCTCGTCACCGACAATTGTCAGTTCTACAACGTGTTGATCAAGCGTTTTCGAAACGTTGATGACGCGGTGAGTCGAAGCTCGATCCTTGTCACGATTATCATATCTTTGCTTGCCAAATCATTTTTGAAGGGCAGGGGTGAAAAAACCAAAGTTCTTCCGAAGTAAAACTTCCGAGCAGATTTTGTTTTATTTCACGTACAAACTTTGCCATCCTCTTTCTCCCCTTATGGACTTTTCAAACGACCCTCGTACGTCACAAAAGCAACCTACTTTCGAAATTTCGCGTAATTAGCTTCGGCTAATTCCTAAGCTTCACTTTCATCAATATCTATTCACTGCGATATTTCTAAGCGACAACCTCGACGAGTTTCTTCCCCACTATCCTGCGATCCCCGCTTCTCTATTTTCTCATTCCTTGGCGTTTTATTTTTCCTCGTACCGGCTAGCTCGAGAAAAACGACGAGCGGAAGAGCGAGCCGGTGGTGCTGCGAGAGCCGAGGAACGTCGACGGCGAGACGGAAAAATCGACCGAGCTCGACACCCGAACCTTCGCCTATCAGAACGTCAAAATAGTCGAGGGACAGTACGCAAAATTCTCGTCCGGTTCGCTCACCCATCCCTTCAGCCTGTCGAGCGTTTACGAGCACGCGAACGCGGACGGCGAACCGGAAGCGACTACCCACCAGGGCCGATGGATCACCGTCGACTATATCTTCTACAGCGGGGTCGAGCCACTCTCCAAGTACAATTTGCCGACCGTCAGCGAGTGCGAATGCTTACCGACCATACCCAACAGCGTGGTCGGCAGCGATCATCTCTGTTTAGGCGCAAGTTTTAGACTGAAAAAAAATAAACGATGATAGAGAAGGGGCAGCCGGATTACGAACGAAATGACTCGAGCCTCAACGTTGTACATACACAAATTCGTCTATATCTTCAATAAATTGACTTTGAGAGTTTTATTTTCAAAACGTAGATAAACGATCGTCATTCCGTACACATTGTTCTTGGCTTTCGAAATAATTTTTACGTTCGCGTGATTTTTTTGGTCATCCAACTGCTACTGTTTTTTGGAAATTATTTTTCAACGTTTTTTTCGTACGTTGATCGCCTTCTTTCATTTCCTCAATTCGACTTTCAGTTTTTCGGCCTTATTTAATTTCTACTCGCCATTTGTTGTTTATTTTTACTCGCTCTTTGTTATTGACGAAAGTAGCAAAACGATAACTTAGTTATTTTTTCATCTACCTGCTATTTTTCAAGTTATTTTACTACTATGACCACCATTATGATTATTATTATTATTGTTGGATTAAATTTATATTCATTATTGCATTATTACGATTACTATTTTTGTTCGTTATGAAAAAATATCTTTCGTATTGAATCTTACCGGTTTGTTGTTGACAAAAGTTGCGGACACGTTGCTCAGACTTTTTAAATATTTTCGTTTGTGCTGCTGCCTAGTTGCCAATTATTGTTTATTTATCAGGTGTAGAAGTACGAAACCGGAATTTCCCTATAGATGGTGCTAGCCATCAGTTTGGGGACCGTAAGACCGCTTCTGCAGCGCCATCATCTCCCTCCAACAGCTGACGAAGATTTTCAACACACAACGACCCAAGTTCCCTACGCCGGTATATTTTTCTATAACCTTGAACATGTCGAGTTTTTTTGCCTACGAACTACGATTTGCGGACAGCATTGGTTTTCTGTTATCACTCGAAGAAAACTGCTGCAGAATCGCATCGAATGCTTGCCGATTCGCAGACAACGAATTGCAAGCCTTATCGGATGAAGATGTTACTCGATATCAACAAGAACTCGCGGAACAATTGAATGTGACGCAGAAAACCGTCTCCATTCGTTTTTATCATTTTCAAACAACAGACGTGTAATTTTTACAAAAAAAAAATTCCGGCTTCATACTTCTACACCTGGTATCTACTCATTGTGTAGAGAATGATTTTTTATTGCATTTTTTTAACTCTATTTTTCCATTCGCTTGCTTGTTCTTTAATGACAAAATTAGCGGAATTTTCTTATCGCTAGTTCTTTTGTCTTGTGTCAATAATTTTCAGCAATATTTATTTACTTTCAGTTAACAAACGTCAGTACGTAATGTTGTGTTTATTTTGTATCGAAAAGCCTAACTGAAGATGCTACTTATTTAGTGATATGAAAAATGTATTTTTAATGTTTTAATATAGTTTTTTTAAATCGTTATTGATATAGTTTTAAAATTATTATTTATATATACATTCTTTTAAATGTTTAAAATAATTCATACATTTTTTCGAATTAATTAGATACTTTTTACAATTTTTTTCTCTCGTTTTTCGAGTCGCTGTATAATTTTAATTGACAGAGGCAGAGAAAAGTCTCACACGAGAACGGGCTCTATTCGTGCGCTTCCGATCGCCTTGGTTTTGCCAGGCTCGTACTCGGCGACGCATGTTTTGGCCACGAGATGCTCGGGTCGCCTCGGCGCGCATCCCACGTCGCGACAAAATGCCGCGTAATTTTGAAAATCCACTTGCAGCTCGACTTGTCCGCCGTTGGGACCAATCGCAAAATCGCATTTGAGTTTTCTCTTTCTGCTGCTCGGTCTGATGCAGCAACGCAAATATCGATAGTCCGTTGTGTAGAAGTGACGCGTATCGGTCAACGAGACGTTCAGCTCACGTCGAAGAATTCCCGTGACGAAAACATCGTCGATCCAGAAGTATCGGTCGCACGTGTAACTGTGACGAACGATTTTACGAGCGATATCCCGATCGATGACGTAAAACCAACCGGAGAGAAAATCGGGATACTCGTCGGTGGCGTACTCGTCGGTAGTGACGTACCACTTGTTCGCGGGCTCGCGTACGGGCCGCATGTGACGCAGTACGTAGCCGGCGAAGAGCGCAGGGCTGCGGGGCGGCGCCACCGTCGCGAGCTTCAGACGCGCGACGATCTCGTACAAGTCGACTATCACGTCGTCGTCCTGCTTGACGATGTAGCGCGCATGCGCGCAACTCTCCGAAGCCCATTTCAGGCCCATCAAGTGTTTGTAGGTTAGATTACGATAGGCCTCGTAAAAATTGCCCTGCACGATGTCGTCGTAACGCTCGGCCTCGTGCTTGATCGCCCCTTCGATCACTTCCGAGAGCCGCGCACGCGCCTCGTCCAAGAGGCCCAGCATGAATATCCTTCTTATGCCCAGCCTGGCTAGCTCCGCGTTCGCGTATGCCCGACGCAACGCGCTACGCGGCGCTGCGTCCCCCGCGTACGATGTCACGATCCACACTAGCAGCGTCGCGTTGCAGTGCGACGGTCTTATCGCGTACTCGAAATTCACGAGATTCAACAATCTTCGCTCGTTCAATTTGCTCGTAGCGAGACGCGAATATTTACGCGCCATCGTAAACGCCTCGTTGCTACTATTGTTATTTTCGATGAAATTCACGAAAATTAAGAAACTTAGGACGCACACTCCGAGAATCGCGAGAAACTTTATGAAACGAGACATTTTTGGTCATCGTCGAGGGCCGCAGCCTTGCGGGCACTCTCAAGCAACGAACACTCGCGGGATAGACGCTCACGACGACTGCGAGACACTGGACGCGTGAAAGTTTCGTCACGGACGTACAGTCACTTACAAAAGCGTCGTGGGCGACGATAGCTGAGAAAAATTTGTCGGTTTTATTTTTTCACCTGTTGAATTTGTGATGGGCTGGAAGGACCCATGCAATTGATCGTTTAGTTGATATTGCGCGTTGTTCGTCACAGACGAGACACTTTTTGTTTGCGAACTTCCGGTGAATGAGGTATTCGAATTTCATGTGTTTCGCGCTCTGTCAAAACACGCGCTCACTTTCTAACCTTAATATTGGGAACAACTCGACGCATGCGTGAGAGCGCCGAGTGGTCGATAAACGTACTAAAAAGTTTTCTTCGCCGTTCGGCTCAGGGGAACTAGAGGTAAGGAGCGGACACGCAATGCTTACGAAACGTCCGCAAAAACGCAGCAAATAAGGAGGCGCTGCGACCGCATGTGTCCGATCGATTAGCTCTGCCTACTAGCCTCGTGCTCTTGGCGTGCTTTCGGTTGTGTTGACAATATATTTGTGGTGGGGGACCTAACTTTTGCCTCTATCTCTCCTATTTCGCTGTCTATCTCATTGTGGCAAACTCATAATAGCAACTAATAATTCATGAAGTTAAGCAATGAACCAACTAAGAAAATAAAAACAGAACACATATGTAGCCTTGACTATCGTCGATTGGAAATATGTTTCAGAAAAGGGTATTCAGTTGATTTATTTTTTTTCGCCGATGCGAATGAAAGTTTGAAAAAAATTGCCCTATGTAAGCAATATTACTCTTTATGTGGCTTAGTAAATACAACTGCACTGGAGAAAAAAAGGAACTTGTGAAAAAATGCAGTTGTATTTGTGTAACTTTTAAATTGTGTTCCATTTTATGCTCATTACTCCAGGGAGAATGAAGCGTAGAGGTTATGTTTCTCATGAACTGAACTACATGCGTAAAAAAAGAAACTGAAGGCCAACCCTAATGATAATTGATTTGGAGCAATATTAAAAATAATTCTACCTTGGGCTTTGAAGAAAACTATTTCGTGAAGATTTTGTCAGTATTACAAAACACAATAATATTAAAAGTGAGCCTCAAAGCGGACTGTTATAATTATTTGAGACGTTATCGTCAGGAAAGCTGCTAGTGGCACGATCTGGAACTATTGCAAGACGGATTTTTTAAGACGCCTGAACTACGTATTGGCCTATGCTGTGTCCACTCCTCTCTAATCTCCCTGCTCCCTGGCGTCATCGTTGGTGAGGCAGATACGTAGTTCCTCATTTACCCACTGGAAGCGCTGTCAAGTAGAAGTAGTCTTGTAGATATAGATATACAGCAATGAATGGATAACTTCCCGACAGCTTATACTCAATTTAAAAAATGCCTAATAAGTGCCTCGTACTGAACTGAGAAAAGTTTTCAAAATCGCGGTGAAAAGCGATGAGTGTTCAAAGTTCCACAGGATGAAGAATTGCGTCGAAAATGGGAAGTCGTAATTCCTGGCAATCAAGTTCCAAAGACGTTCCAACACGTTTGTCACTTCAAGCCACGAAGTATCGTGCGAAAGTGTGAAACGAGGTCCAGATATACAAATTCTCATTGATGTAAGTGTGAATTATTTATATGTATAAGTTTATGGACTTTATTTTTCCCCTTTGTATGTATGAAGCCAAAAAGTTGTACAAAATCGTAGTAACGTTAGTTTATAACAAATTCTAATACTCTAGAAAAATGGGTTAGTCCCAGTATATGTGTTCACAACGTTTCTAGACGTCTAAACTATCCGAAATACTCCGCAAGAACCGCATAGTGTGGACCCGGTCTTACCCTTCGCTATACTTTATTATATTCGATTGAGGACGCGCCAGTTCGCCTATCGCCAAAACAAAATACGGCCAAAACAATTTGTTGTAAAAAACAAACACGCGAAACTGAAAAATCAATAAAAACGGTGCCCTTTAATCATACACGATGCGTTAATTTCTTTTTCTTTACTCCTCTTCCATTGCATTTATTTTCAGGTTCTCATTAACATTGTTAAAAAAGCAAAAAAGAAAATAAAATTTGTAGAATCAAGCAAGCAATGCAATCTACTAAGAATAAACATTAGGTATAAGGAAAAAAATGTAGAGCGCACAAATTTATTGATACCCCGTCTACTCCAATTGCGAAAGAAAAAATAGAAATATTACAGAAGTTCGAGCATACGAGAAATACAGTCTACTAAGATAATTCTCATTCTGCCCGGGGAATCAGGAGTCAAAAGTACTCAATCATTTTCCATTTATATCGCTCTTACAAATATCGCGTCTGTTCATTTTGGCTACACTTTTCTACACTTCCTACGCCTGCTGAAGACTTTCTATTACTGTGTCTATTGAAATTGTAGAAAGTGTAGCTAAAACCAGCAGACTATGTTTATTTCGAAAAATCGGCGCCTTTGCGCAGTTCGGACCTGCGTCTGATTGGCTACATCTACCTAGCAGCGCTTCGCGTGGCAAAAGCGAGAACTGCCATTTTGCCTCATTATCTGAGTCACTTCCCCCCCAGGGAGTTTTCTGACCAGATGTGAGACCGTGCTCGTGGTCGTGGATAACGCTTATCGTCGTACGATGCGATTTCGTCGCGCGTAGTTGTGGCTGCGATCATGCGTCCCGAACGTCGCCAAGTGTGCTCTCCGAACTGACAACCATCGGGGGGACAAAAACAAAAATACGTAAGCTTCGTTGCTCGCGTTCACGAAGGGTACTTGCAAACAGAGTGTCACTTTCATCACGAGATCGCGACAAGAGACACAACAATAAGAAACGCACGCGAGTGTGCGCGCCAGCTTGGAACAACGACTATTGTTGGGAAAATTGTGAAAATCGTTTATCGACAATAGCAACATGGTGAGTCGATCGACGAAACAATAGATATACATATATTTCACGACTTTTTATCAACAAATCGCCCTGCAATTGAAACACTGGAAGAGTCCATATTTTCGCAATTACGAAAGCGGAATAAATTTATTTTCGCGTGTCGTTTTAAGGACGACGACGATCAGTATCAGGCCGGCTACGATGTGGGCTCGTTTCCTCAGGATTTCGGCTATACACCGTTCGACGGTGAAGGAGACGGTTCGGCGGGTCTTCTCGCTGGAGAACATAAGCCTAGAATTCTCCTGATGGGATTAAGAAGGTACTAGGAGAATTAGTTGACGCAGCATTTGTTATTATTATTGCTAACGTTGTGGTGTACGCCCTGCTGGACTTTAAAGTCCGATTTCTTTGGGCCAAGCGCTCACCCATCTGTGTACTGACCGTGCTTGTTATTAGTTTGAGCTTTTTATGTCTCTGAGGCAAACAAAATCCAAGCAAAACAAGCCCAAACAAACTCAAAGCTAAACCAAGTTAAACGCACAAAGCGAAACCACACAAACAAACCCAAATGTACCAAATGAAACCAGATCAAATACAACGAAAAAAAAACTCAAATCAAAACAATTCCAAGCAAGCCTGAACCGAAGCAAACTTGAACAAACAAACCTAAACAAAAAACCTAAATCAAACCAGACCCAGAAGAAACCTAAACAAAAAACCGAAATCAAACTAGATCCAAAAAAAAGACAAACCTCAACCAAGACAAACCCAAATAAAAGCATACCCAAATCAAAGCCTTAACCCAAACTAATCCAAACCCAAGTGGAAACGAATCCAAACCCAAAAAGCCAAAGCAAACCTGAACAAACGAACCTAAGTTCATGCAAAGCCAAATCTATACAAACCTCAACAAACCTAAACCAAAGCAAATTCAGACCAAAAGAAACCTAAATCAAACCAAACCCAAACCAAAACGAGCCCGAACCCAAACAAACGAAATCAAATAAAAATAAATTCAAACCCAAACAAACCAAAATCAAAACCGAAACTCTAAAAACGACAAACCAAATCGAACACGTACTAAAAAAAACCCTACGATCGACAAAACTTCGCAGATTTCTTGTTTTGTTCTTTCAATCCGAACCGTGCGCCTCCGACCTGACGCAACGAACTCGTCGACATGCTTTAGGAGCGGCAAATCATCTATACAGAAAGTAGTCTTTCACAAAATGTCGCCCAACGAGACGTTGTTCCTCGAGAGCACCAACAAAATCATCAAGGACGACATCAGCAACTCGAGCTTCGTTCAGTTCCAAATATGGGACTTTCCCGGCCAGATTGACTTCTTCGATCCGACTTTCGACAGCGACATGATATTCGGCGGCTGCGGTGCTCTCGTCTTCGTTATCGACGCCCAGGACGACTACATGGAAGCCCTGAACAAACTTCATCTGACCGTTACCAAAGCTTACAAAGTCAACGAGGCCATTAAGTTCGAAGTTTTCATACACAAGGTCGACGGACTGTCGGACGATTATAAGATGGAGACGCAGAGAGATATTCACACTAGAGCCAATGACGATTTGGGCGAATCGGGTAATTTTTTTTGACATTTTTCACTTTCTCTCGTACAACACCGTTCGATAATGTTAATATTATGAATTAAACAAATTTGATGTGTGTGTAATTATGCAATGGTTACTATGCAATATCGACTATACAATAACAATTACGCTATAGTAACTTCAATAACAACTACGCAATAGTAACTACGCAATAGTAACTACGCAATAGTAACTACGCAATAGTAACTACGCAATAGTAACTATGCAATAGTAACTATGCGGTGGTAACTGTGCAATGGTAACAATACAATAGTAACTATGCAACAGTAACTATTCAACAGTAACTATGCAATAGTAACTATGCAATAGTAACTATGCGATAGTAACTATGCAATGGTTGCTGCGCAATTTTAACTATGCAATGGTTGCTACGCAATTGTAACTATGCAGTAGTAACTACGTAATAGTAACTATGCGATGGTAACTATGCAATGGTAACAATGCAATAGTAACTATGCAACAGTGACTATTCAACACTAACTATGCGATGGTAACTATGCAATGGTAACAATGCAATAGTAACTATGCAACAGTAACTATGCAATAGTAACTGTGCAACAGTAACTATGCAATAGTAACTATGCAATAGTAACTATGCAATAGTAACTATGCAATGGTTGCTACGCAATTGTAACTATGCGATGGTTGCTACGCAATTGTAACTATGCAATGGTTGCTACGCAATTGTAACTATGCAATGGTTGCTACGCAATTGTAACTATGCAATAGTAATGATGCAATAGCAACTATGCAATGGTTGCTACGCAATTGTAACTATGCAGTAGTAAGTATGCGATGGTAACTATGCAATGATAACAATGCAATAGAAACTACGCAATAGTAATTACACAATAGCAACTATGCAATAGTAATTACGCAATAGCAACTATGCAATAGTAATTACGCAATAGCAACTATGCAATAGTAATTACACAATAGCAACTATGCAATAGTAATTACACAATAGCAACTATGCAATAGTTATTACGCAATAGCAACTATGCAATAGTCATTACGCAATAGCAACTATGCAATAGTAATTACGCAATAGACACTATGCAATAGTAACTACGTAATAGCAACTATGTAATGGTTACGATGCAATAGTAACAATGCAATAGTAACTATGCAATAGTAACAATGCAATAGTAACTATGCAATAGTAACAATGCAATAGTAACTATGCAATAGTAACTATGCAATAGTAACAATGCAATAGTAACTATGCAATAGTAACAATGCAATAGTAACTATGCAATAGTAACAATGCAATAGTAACTATGCAATAGTAACAATGCAATAGTAACTATGCAATAGTAACAATGCAATAGTAACTATGCAATAGTAACAATGCAATAGTAACTATGCAATAGTAACAATGCAATAGTAACTATGCAATAGTAACAATGCAGTAGTTCCTAGACAATGGTTATTATGCAATAGTAACTATTTTATAGTTACCGGTAATTATTCGGTTAGAGTTACCGCTACTATAGTCAAACTAGAATGATGCAGTTACTAGTATATATTGTATTCAAATTTTTATCATCACGTATATACATGATAAAAATTTGAATAGACGAATCCCGAATAATACTATACCCATAAATAAAATACTAAAAACCCTAAAGCGGATACAGAGACATTGAAGAACTATCATCAATGGGGAAAAAAACTTTTACAAACTTATGTAATAAATTTTATACAACTTTGTAACTTAGAAATGTCTAATATCTAGTGAATATCGTGTGTCTTCCGACATCACAAATTTGGTAAAATCGCCCGCAGGATACGATCAGATTCACCTCAGTTTCCATCTGACCTCGATCTACGATCACAGCATCTTCGAGGCCTTCAGCAAGGTCGTACAGAAGTTGATACCGCAACTACCAACGCTGGAGAATCTCTTGAACATTCTAATATCGGTAAGAACGTATTTGAAAAAAAAATCTGTGCAACGTTTCGTCCGCCTTTGCGACAAAAATGGCCGAGCACCCATACGAGCGTTGGCTCCGGTGATTCGCGTATTGAGGTTCTTTTTTTTCTCTCGTTTCCTTCAGAATTCGGCAATCGAGAAGGCTTTCTTGTTCGACGTTGTCTCGAAGATATACATCGCGACGGACAGCTCGCCAGTGGACATGCAGAGCTACGAGCTCTGTTGCGACATGATCGACGTGGTCATCGACGTCTCGTGCATTTACGGGTAACGTCGTCCGCAATAAGACGCGATAGAAAAAGAATGGACGAAACAAGTATCGTCGCGAATTCTTCCTACGTTTTGATCGAGACGGGAATGTATAGACGAAAAAAATAAACTTTTCAGGCTGAGGGAGGATTTGGAAGCCGCGGCCTTCGACAACCAGAGCTCGAGCCTCATAAAGCTCAACAACGGCACGATACTTTACCTGCGGGAGGTCAACAAATTTTTGGCACTCGTTTGCATCCTTCGCGAGGACAATTTCGACAGACAAGGTGAGCCGTTGGTTTTTTGCCTTTCGTAGCGTTCTATCGAACACTTGTACTTTACATACTTAACACTTGCAGTAATCCAATGCTCTCAGAAAAAAATACACTTATTGACCTAATTTTCATGTAATATCAAGTTTAACTTGAACTTCCGGTAAAGTAACACAAATCGTGTCGTTCCTGATCTCCATTCAAACCCGACAATTATTTCGCAGGTGTGATCGACTACAACTTTCTCTGCTTTCGCAAAGCGATACAGCAAGTCTTCGAGCTACGGAACAAGGCCCTCGCTGCGGCGAACGCGAACAATCATTCGTCGTCGCCGGCGAGCGTGAACGAGACCACGAGCGCCCCGACCAATCAGACCGGCACCATCGGACAAAACGGCACAGTCGTTCTCGCCCAGAGTTAATCGACCCCTAGAACCATAGAATCTTCCACGAAAAGTTAAAAAAAACAAACTTATGTATCGTTGCTTTTTTTTTATATATATTTTGTACAACATCGTTGCATTTTCGGCCATTGGGGCCGTGACTGGTCACGGATAAAAAAACAACACACGAAGGAACCAAAAAGAGGAGGAAGACCCGAAACAAAAACAACACACGAAGGAACCAAAAAGAGGAGGAAGACCCGAAACAAACTCAGTGCCATCTCCAAGTAACCGTAAACACTTCGATGAGACCGTGAGAGGCTTTTGCAGCGGATGAGATCGAAGAGAAACAAAATGTCGCTGTTCAATACGTGTACATAAATCCATAACTGTGCGAGCCCGAAAATGGTTTATCAGGACATATTATTCAAGCTTCGAGAGACGCTGTGATTTTTTTTGGTTGCGAAGAATACTCCGTTTTCCAATATATTCGTGCATATAAGTACGTAGAATTATATAGTACTATGCAGTACAGCGATAACTAAACTGTAAAGTACCGTACTGCATGGTACAACTATCCAGGGTGGCGATTCACGACTATGAGTGTCGTTGCGAGCAAAACGCTTGCTCGGAAAAATGTGCGACAAAAATTGACAGAGATATTCGCGTTCAAACTTCAAGCAATCATCGAGAATTCGGTTTTTTAATCTGTCACTCTATATTCACTTGTATCGTGTTATAGTGGCAGAAACTATACAGGGCGAGGCGCATAAAGTGTTACAGAGCAATAGCACTCAAACTATTGATCATATCCAAAAATGTTTCAGACGAAAGTTTCAGTGTTCGAGAAGGCCGTCATACTGGACCGCCCTATTTTCTTTATCGGTGGAGGCGCTGAAGCTACGTAAAGGTCCACGTCACTTTTTTAAATGGAACTTTGCGTGACTAGAATGACCTTGCGTTGTAGGTCGCTGAATTCATCTTAAAATCGGTAATAATGTCATCGAAAAAAAATACATGGTTCCATTTTAGAAAGTGGAGTTGACCTTTTGTCAAACATTTTTGCATATGATCAATAGTTTGAGTGCTATTGCTCGTAACACTTCATGCGCCTCACCCTGTATAGTACATAGTTTTTGGTAACTGCACATAATTGGTAGCTAAAGCAGTAATAACGTAGTTATTAGTATTTGCAGTTACTAGTAACCACAGTGGTTACTATTATATTGCTTTTGTATGGTTATCGGTAACTGTTACGTAGTTGCTAATTGTACATTATTACTATATTACTAATATTCTTTTCTAACTACGTATTAGGATAATAGTTACCATTCACGTCACACGTGGTAACTATTATACTATTATACATAGTAGGCATTGTACATTGTACAATTACAACTACTATGGCAATAGTAACTGTACAACGAATACTTTTTGGTAACTACATTATTTTAGTTCAACTATTGCACTATTGCACAGTTACCATTGCATGACTACTATCGCGCAGTTACTATTTCATAGTTACTGTTGCATGGCTACTATTGCATAGTTACTATTGCATGTCTACTATTGCGTAGCAACCATTGCATAGTTACTATTGCATAGTTACCATTGCATAGTTACTGTTGAATAGTTACTATTGCATAGTTACTGTTGAATAGTTACTGTTGAATAGTTACTATCGCATTGTTGCCATTGCATAGTTACCATCGCATAGTTACTATTGCATAGTTACCATCGCATAGTTACTATTGCATAGTTACTGTCGAATAGTTACTATTGCATTGTTACCATTGCATAGTTACCATCGCATAGTTACTATTGCATGGTTACTATTATGTAGTTACTACTGCATAGTTACAATTGCGTAGCAACCATTGCATAGTTACAATTGCGTAGCAACCATTGCATAGTTACTATTGCACAGTTACCGTTGAATAGTTACTGTTGCATAGTTACCGTTGAATAGTTACTATTGCATAGTTACTATTGCACAGTTACCGTTGAATAGTTACTGTTGCATAGTTACCGTTGAATAGTTACTATTGCATAGTTACTATTGCATTGTTACCATTGCATAGTTACCATTGCATAGTTACCATCGCATAGTTACTGTTGCATAGTTACTATTGTATGGTTACTATTGCATAGTTACTATTGTATGGTTACTATTGCATAGTTACTATTGTATGGTTACTATTGCATAGTTACTATTGCGTAGTTACTATTTTACAGTAACTATTGTACAGTAACCATTGCATAGTTGCTATTGTACAGTAACCATTGCATAGTTGCTATTGTACAGTAACCATTGCATAGTTGCTATTGTACAGTAACCATTGCATAGTTGCTATTGTACAGTAACTATTGCATAGTTGCTATTGTACAGTAACTATTGCATAGTTGCTATTGTACAGTAACCATTGCATAGTTGCTATTGTACAGTAACCATTGCATAGTTGCTATTGTACAGTAACTATTGCATAGTTGCTATTCCGCAGTAACCATTGTATAGTTACTATTGCATAGTTATTCATAACATATGCAGCAACTATTGCACTGTTTTGTACAGTTTTGTACATTATGCGATTACCACTACTATAGCAGATTCAGGTCTTAGATCTCTGATAAGCATCCTAAAAAAAACTCTCGGATGATATTCGCTTCGCAACGTTGCCGAGAAAAAAAAATTCGAGTGACGAAAGAAAAGCGGTATTTCCGATGCATTCTTGAAAAGCGCTTGCTTGAAAAATGTCGTGCGACAAAAATTGCACGAATGATTATTGCTTTTTCTCACAATTTTGTTTGCGAAAAAATAATGCGGACTCGCTTTGCAAATCCATAATACGATTCACTCATTTTCGTTTGTCATTTAATACTTGAAGGAAAAATTGTCGCGCGCGCAATTACCGTGCCGTTGTTTACTCAGCGGCGAACTTTGGAGGAAGGGCACCATTCATTGTGGGGGCCGAAAATGGTCGTTTATTCGGATTTTTTTTGTAACCTGACTTATTTATTTGGGATTTGGGAAAAAAGGTATGTTATTGTGCATACATCGAACTTGTTTTGTGTAAATTTTTATTGAAAAAACAAATTAATAGAATTATTGAGGTATAAGAAAGCGTATGTATAAAAAAAAGTGGTCCAACGGCCGGATCGATAACCTGACAATGGTTGGTGTGAAAAAAAACAAGTTTTACAATCTATATAAATGTAGTTCTCGTTGTACGTAGCCGTCTTTCGATAAAAAAAAACTTTTGACAAAATGACTTTGAAAAAATGCAACTTTGACGAAATTTTTACTCATATCCAGGAGCTTATATTTTTACTTATATTCATAGAAAATTTGGCGAAACAAATGGCTACTGCAGTTACGAAAATTAAAAAACAATCGCACAACTCGGTAAATATTCAGTATTTTAATTTGAATTTTTTTTGCACGTATTCTTGAACATATAACTTTGAGAAAATGCAAAAAAAAATCGATGTTTTTACCCATCACACCGTTATGCCTTAACGCGAATATCTCCGCGGATTTGTGTCGCGCGAAATTTTGGAAAAAAAAGCGTTTTGCTGGCGAGGACGCGCCCTGTGTGCCGACCAAGGACCCTGATAGTTGCGAATCCTGTATAGTGCCGTACAGCGCAATATGCTTGCAATATAATACAGTTACTATTGTACGATACGACTACGAGTATACAGTGCCACTATGCAGTTCCACTATACAAAATTGTACGTGCAAGATTTTCTTACACAACTCTATAGAAAAAAAAAAAACGTGGGCAGTTGCAATTACAACTATCGATAACAAAAAAAAAAATCGGCAATCGCAAATTCGTTTGTATTTCGAACGAAATCGAAATTGCCAAGCGTTTCGTTTAGTCGCGCGAAACCGCGCTGAAAATTGAAAAATAGCAGGGCGATGATACACATTTTATTTTCATCTTCGAGAACACTTGCGGTGAAACCTGCCATGACTTTGGAATCGTCCCTTTCTCTTGACGCGCTATTCCTTAACTTCTTCGCAATCCCGCAGCTTCGATCGCACGTCTCACATCAAAAAACCAAAACTACAATTCCCTGTAAATTTTTCAATCGCAAAAAAAAATGTTGTTATCATTTGCGATTGGGGACTCAACACCCTTAAGAAATTCCTTAGTTATTGACGATTGATATCATTTGTAGAAATGGCATGCGAAAAACCAAAAGCAGATTATTTTCGAAAAATAATGCAGAGCCCAAAATCACGAAAACCGTGGGACTTTTACTAAACTGAAATCCCGGCATATAGTAGGACATGATCTGACCTATCGATAGTCGCGGGATTATCCATTCATAACAGGATACCATGTGTGCTAGGTGTAGTAAAAAGAAATCCATTATTTTTTCATGAAATTGAAGGCGAAAATAATGGATTTCTTTTTACTACACCTTACATATACATTTCGCGCTTTTATTCGCCTCTTCAACAACTTGCTTTCCGAGCTTGCCTATTTTTTCCCCTGGGTTGGGACCGCGTCGCCGCTCGTAAATTCGGCGAGCTCGTCGCTCAGTGCGTACGACGATCGATTCAGCGCGAGAAAGTGTTCCTCGTAATAATACCAACGAATGTAGGAAAAGGTTTGGTCGTACTGATTCAACGACACGTACTCGGACAATTCGCTGAAAAAAATATCGTAAATTCACGTGGGAGGCGGGGGGCGGGAAGAAATTTTGCAAGGGCACGAAAAAGCGCTTCAATTAGAATACTCGTACGGCCGAAAAGTACACCGGGTGAGAAGTGCGAAAATTTGGGAATTCTGATACCCGGTTCGTCGATAATTTGATCGAAATTAAAGAATTCGTCGAAAGTTTGCGTCGAGTCGCAACGGTGTCGAAGTTCGCCGCGTTGGAATGCAACGAGGATTCGATTTTTAAAATGTTCATTTTGTACTTACTGTTATCGTGTTATAGTGGTAGTAACTATGTAGCGTATAGTTTCTGGTAACTATAGCAGTAATAACTAGTCGTGTAGTTACTGGTAATTGCAATGCTTACTATTGTATTACCATTGTATATTTACGGTAACTATTACGTAGTTGCTAATTGTACATCATTACTATATTACTAATATGGCTTCTTCCCTTACTACATATTAGTATAATAGTTACTATTAACGTCACACGTAGTAACTATTATACTATTATACATAGTAGGCATTGTAAATTATACGATTACTACCACTATGGCAGTAGTAACTGCTCAACGAATACTTGCTAGTAACTTCTAGTAACATTATTCTAGTTTAACTATAGTAGCATTAACTCTCTAAACGAATGATTACCGGCAACTATAAAATGATTACTATCGCGTAGACGCTATTGCCTAGTAACTATTGCGTAGTTACTAATGCATAGTCACTATTCCGTAGTTACTAATGCAGAGTTACTATTCCGTAGTTACTAATGCAGAGTTACTATTCCGTAGTTACTAATGCATAGTTACTATTCCATAGTTACTAATGCATAGTTACTATTCCGTAGTTACTAATGCATAGTTACTATTCCGTAGTTACTACTGCATAGTTACTATTCCGTAGTTACTATCGCGTAGGTGCTATTGCGTAGTTACTACTGCATAGTTACTACTGCATAGTTATTATTGCATAGTCACTATTCCGTAGTTACTATTCCGTAGTTACTAATGCATAGTCACTATTCCGTAGTTACTAATGCATAGTTACTATTCCGTAGTTACTAATGCATAGTCACTATTCCGTAGTTACTAACGCATAGTTACTATTCCGTAGTTACTAATGCATAGTTACTATTCCGTAATTACTACTGCATAGTTACTATTCCGCAGTTACTACTGCATAGTTACTATTGCGTAGGAACTACTGCATAGTTACTATTGCATAGTTCCTACTGCACAGTTACTATTCCGTAGTTACTAATGCACAGTTACTATTCCGTATTTACTAATGCATGGTTACTATTCCGTAGTTACTACTGCATAGTTACTATTCCGTAGTTACTACTGCATAGTTACTATTGCATAATTACTACTGCATAGTTACTATTCCGTAGTTACTACTGCATAGTTACTATTCCGTAGTTACTACTGCATAGTTACTATTCCATAGTTACTACTGCATAGTTACTATTGCAAAATTACTATTGCATAGTTACTATTGCGAAATTACTACTGCATAGTTACTATTCCGTAGTTACTACTGCATAGTTACTATTGCAAAATTACTATTGCATAGTTACTGTTGCAAAATTACTATTGCATAGTTACTATTGCATACTTACTATTGCAAATTACTATTGCATAGTTACTATTGCAAAATTACTATTGCATAGTTACTATTGCAAAATTACTATTGCATAGTTACTATTGCAAAATTACTATTGCATAGTTACTACTGCATAGTTACTATTGCATAGTTACTATTCCGTAGTTACTAATGTACAGTTACTATTCTGTAGTTACTAATGCATAGTTACTATTCCGTAGTTACTACTGCATAGTTACTATTGCATAGTTCCTACTGCATAGTTACTATTGCATAGTTACTATTGTATAGTTGCTCTAAACATATGCAGTAACTATAGCTCTGTTATACACAGTGGCTATACATTACACGATTACTACTACTATAGTAGATTCAGGTCTTAGATCTCTGACAAGCATGCGAAAAAAAACTCGGATGATTTTCGCTCCGCAACGCTGCCGTAAAAGAATTCGAGCGATGAAGGAAAAAAACGTTTTTCCGACGCATTCCAACGCTGCAAACTTTAGCGTCGTGAATCGCAGTCTTCGGCGGATTTATCTTCACCAGCGAGCAATAAACGACGCTTCGAACCTTTGTAATCTCGTACAAATCTCGTCTTAAGCTTTTTAAGAATCGCGTGCCGTATAGGAAAATGTAAATTGGAACTGAACACCCGGCGACTCGAGAAACGTGGCTCGACACTCGAGGCGCCAAAATTTGTAAATAAAATTACTCGATTGCCGATTGATACTGGAGACGCCGCAGGCTTTACACAATTAATCGTTACGTGCAGGAAGCAGCAGGAGTAAGGAAAACGAAGACTCTAATGAGCATTTTTTCAACGCCTGACAAGCGCATCAACTTGCGGCGTTGAAGTTTGCTTCGTTGGAACGCAAACTTTAATATCGTCTCGAATTACTCCCAGCAGTTCGACCAAGCAAGTACAAAAGCTAAACGTCGATAGTCATCGGATAAAATACAACGTCGCTTATTACCTCGCTCAATACGGAGAACCACGACGGTAAAATTTCGAGAAAATAAACTCGTCACGCGTCCAAAAAAAAGTGTTACACTTTGACCGAAGTACGAGAGATCGAGGCGTCGAAATTCGTACCCATTGTCGGTCCAGTAATCGCTTCTTTCTCTCACGAGGTCAGGTACGGGAACGGGAATACCGGAAGGTGGCAAACTCTGATGTGCGACTTCCGTCATAAGGTCGCGACTGAGCTCGGTAACGCGTTGGTGACACTCGTCGAAATTTTCAGAATCATCGGTGTTTTCGCCATCGTCGTTTCGTGGGGGGGCCGGTGTTAATTTGTCTGGAAAAGGAAAATTGCGAAGGAAGCGGAGAAAAGTCGGGTCCAATGGGAAAAGCATTGTGAAAAAAATGAAAATTTTTTTTATTCGTTGACGCGGCAAAAGTTTGCATAGCGGATACTTTTCAGTATCGAGTTCGTGTCATTTCGGAAAAGTATAGGATAACTACGATCACACTGCACATTTGTACAGCAACTATTAATGGCAACTGTTAACTGTAACCATTACTAGCAACGTTTAACAGCAACTATTAATAGCCACTATTGATAGCGTCCGTTAAGAGCAACTATTAATAGCCACTGTTAATGGTACCTTTTACTAGCAACGTTTAATAACTATAGATGGCCATTATCGATAGCGACTATTAATAGCAACTATTAATAGCCACTCGTAATGGTAACTATTAAGAGCAACTATTCATGACCACTGTCAAAAGTAACTATTAATAGTAATCATAGTAGTCGGCATTAATAGAAACTATTAACAGGAAGTATTATTGGCCATTGTTAATGGCGACTATTAATAGTCACTAGCAACAGCAACTATTAATAGCCACTAGTAACAGCAACTATTAATAGCCACTAGTAACAGAAACTATTAATAGCCACTAGTAACAGCAACTATTAATAGTAATCATAGTAGTCGTCATTAATAGAAACTACTAATAGCCACTATGGGCAGCAACTATTAACAGGAAGTATTATTAGCCATTGTTAATGGCGACTATTAATAGTCACTAGTAACAGCAACTATTGAGAGCCACTAGTAACAGCAACTATTAAGAGCACCTATTGATAGCCACAATTAACCGTAGCTATTAGTGGCCACTATTAATAGCAACGATTGCAAGCCACTATCAACAGCAATCATTAATAGCAGCTATTAAGAGAAACTATTGATGTCCACCGTTAACAGCAACTATTGGTAAATAGAAAAAGGTCGCAATTGCAATTTCGTTTGTATTCCGATTGTCTATATTTCCCACAGGAGCGAGGCATTTTCACGGGGATTGTTTTTTTTTTACCGACGATGTATTATTTACAGACACACACGTTGTGACTGATCGACGAGTGTGTTAGATGCACGGCATACTGCAGTTAAAAGCGGATCTCAAGCCAGTCACTGTGAACAAACGAAAAGAAAAAAAAATGATACCTAAAAAAAGAAGGAAAAAAAAAGGCAACGCCCGGGATGCTCTGGATTATCGATTGGCTATCGCGGCATGCGTTTGTTACAGCGTAATTATTTCGAATTGGCGATTGGATGTTTCCTCCGGGGGATTCGTATTTTGTGCGGGAGTACGAAAGGGTAGAAAAAAGATCGTCGGGTATCGATTCAGCGATCGAAGATCGGTACGTTCGCGTTAAACGCGTCGCGCAAATTGACGATCATCGCTGCGACCTCGGACTTACAGTAATCCGCGTCTCTGCTCTGCACCGCGTTGTGCAGTGCCAGGGCTATGTAACTGTGATACTTCGTGTAGCTCTTCTCCATCAGGTCGAGATCGGCCGCGACGAGCGACGAGGCACCGCGCTTCCATCGTTCGCGGACGTTGACGCACATGCCCAGCAACTGTCCGCGTGTTACGGTGAAACAAAAAGAGAAGAACGAAGGGTCGATTGGTGCGAGGGGTCGTGTGGTTGATGGTAGCTTGAGTAATTGGTAAGTGCGATTGTCAATTAAGCAATGAGTAAGTATAGTAGTAAGTGAAGTAACAATCGAGTGTAGGGACTCCAGTAACGAGTGAGTACAATACAACAGTAACGTAAGTAACTAGTAACTATAGTAGAAAATTAAGTCACCAGCAAGTACGATAGAGACAGAAGTAACTGGTCAGTACAGACCTCAAGTAACCGGTAATTACAATAGTACCTTAAGTAACTAGTACGTATAATCGTAGGCAATTGTTGAGTGTAATAATGACGTACGTAACTAGGCAGTATAGTAGAAAGTCAAGTAACCAGTAACTACAATAGTGACGTAAGTAACTAGTAAGTATAGCAGAAACTCAAGAAACTAGTAAGTACACCAGTAACGTAAGTAGCTAGTAAATATAATCGGAACTCAAGTAACTGTTGAGTATAAGAGTTACTTGAGTAACTGCTAGTAACAAGCAGTAACTCAAGTAACTCAAGTTATAATAGCAACTTGAGTTACTCAAGTAACTCAAGTAACTCAAGTAACTCGACTTGAGTTACTCAAGTAAGCCAAGTAACTCAACTTGAGTAACTCAAGTAACTCAAGTAATAATAGTAACTTGAGTTACTCAAGCAATAATAGTTACTTGAGTTACTCAAGTAACTCAAGTAACTCAACTTGAGTTACTCAAGTAAGTCAAGTGACTAAACTTGAGTAACTCAAGTAATAATAGTAACTTGAGTTACTCAAGCAACTCAAGTAATAATAGTAACTTGAGTTACCCAAACAAACTCAAGTAACTCAAGTACTAATAGTAACTTGAGTTACTCAAGTAACTCAAGTAACTTAAGCAATAATAGTAACTTGAGTTACTCAAGTTTCTCAAGTAATAATAGTAACGATTACACTATAATAATAGTATAATAGTAACATTTATACTAACTATAGTATAGTTACTAACTATACTAACTATAGTAATATACTATAATAGTATAATACTAACTATAGTAATATACTATCATAGTATAATAGTAACTATTATACTATAATAATAGTATAATAGTTGAGTATAATAGTCACTTAGTAACTATAATACTATAATAGTTGAGCATAGTAGTTAAGTACATTAAGTAAGTACATTAGGAACTCGCGTTACTGCTGAGTGTAATAATAACTCAAATAATTGGCAAGTACAGTACGCGCTTAGAAGCATTTTTTTGTCAAAACAGGCGATCACGATAACTCAAAAATAACTGCACCGATCAACTTCACATTTTACAAGTTTCTTTTACACATCGAAGGGCAGTGCTTGAACGAAGGAATTTTTTTTTCGATGCATCGTTTTTTTTCATCAGCGAAAACAGAGCGTTCTTTTTCACCGAACATCGATACACTCAATTTGGACAGCGGCCATTTTTTCATAAATCCGTATATTATAAAATCCTTCGTCCAAGCCATAGATAATATCATGGAAAATCTGAATGCGTTTGAATTTTGTTGTTTCGGATACACAAATCATTGTCTCTACCATATTGATAGACATTTTTCAATACAAAAATTGTAAAAGATACTCAAAAGGATACTCTTCAATGTTGAAGAAAATGTAAAGCTCCACAGGCTTTGCCAAAAAAAATCTCGAAACGTCCTTCTTTTTCCGGCCACGAGCTAGGTGTAAGCCGTTAATCAACTTTGATGAGATTCGTTATCACTACTATAGTTACCAGAGCACACAATCACGGGAAACAATTGACTACATTATGAGAGATGTCCAGCCTGGGGAGCAATACGTACATTGTTAATCGTCACGATCAAACTCTCGAATTCGCTCGTTTGCAGACAGTGCTCGTGTACCTGCTCCAGGTACTCGTTGTGAACTGCAATTAATAAAAATGGTTGAATTAGGGCGGGAAAACAGTTCAGGAGTACGTTTTTTAAAGTGATTTTCATGATTTTTTTCTACAAGGAATGAATGAATAGAATTTGGCCAAACTTTGATAATACTTTATACATATTTTCAAACAAATATTTAAAATTTTTCGATGCGTTTCCTCTGAAAATATGGAACACGCAACCTGCCGCTCATCGAAGGTGGCCATCGTACTTTGCTGTCTGTGTACACTCCGGAGGCCACAGTTTTCATCGGTAAGCAATACGGTTTGAGGATTACTTCAAGAACATGCTTTCCTTCTACAGAAACCTAACTCTGAGCAAAAAAAAATTGAAAATTGCATTTTTACAGTCGTTTAACCTAAAGGGTATAATTATTGCCATTATTTTATCTTCTTTTGCTATGAAAGTATACTTTAAACAATATTACCCCAAATTCAGGTTCACACAGAGCGTAATTATATAAAGAAGCTAAGCACCACGTTACAAAATCATAGGTTAGAAACTTTTCGAGCTACAGCGTACACAAATTGAAAAAAGTCGTTTCGAGAAAGACGCGTTTGAAAAAAATAAAATAAACTATTTTCGTACGCCCAAGCCGAAGGAAACTTCGCGACGACGTTATTCTCACGCACCGTTTATGATCGTGTCCAAATTGTCGGTTCTCGCCAGGACCTTGTCCAGGGCAATGCCGAAGCTCTGCAAGACTTGGCCAGCGAGATACGCGTGAATCGAGCCAATCGCGTGCGTCAGCCAAAATCTCAGGCTCTCGAGTCTGCGAGCGTAAAAGTGTTGCAACACGTCGTCCATTGGGCACGAATCTTCGCTCGGCCTCTCGAGATCGCGGAATCGCAAATTATTCAGCGTCCAGAGGGCCCACTTGAGTTTCAATTGGAAGCGAAATATCGCGTTGTACTTGACGAGTGCGTCCTCGCTGAGCACCATATTCACCGGCCAACCGATCGAGTAACGGAGAGTGACGCGATCGGCCGCCTGCAGCGCCTGGTGCGTTCGCACACCCTCGACGCTGATCGACCAGCGGGCGCTCGAGTCCGGCCACTCTTGCGACAATACCTCTTGCAGGATGCACGTCAGGGAGTACGCGTTGTTCCACGTTGACGACGTCTCGATCTGCGATTCAACAACAACAATAATAATAATAATTATTATTATATATAATAATATAATTATATAATATTATAATAATGATAATATAATATAATAATAATAATAATCTACACTTCGGATTCATTAGCGTAGCCAGGGGGCAGAGGTGGGTAAGCCCTACCCGCCCCCCCCCTCCCCACCTGAAAAAATCGATCGAAAATAATTAAATTCAAATAACCAACTAATTTGATTCGTTCCACCCAAGCAAGTGCAAAGAAATGATTTGAGAAAATTTTGAGCTTTGATGAAAATTCCTTCGTTGGTGTTTCGTAACTTCGATAAAAAGTAGCTATTTCGTTACGTAATTTAAATAAATAATGAAAGTTCACCATAGAGGGGGGAGATATCTTCGGGCGAGGAAGAAATTTGCTGATTGCTATGATTTTTTTTTAAGGAAAGATTTCTTCGGCATTTTCGAGACTTAGGATATGTTTGTACCATTTTTCGGCTGTCACGTGATTTTTTATTTATTTTTAAGGCCTTAGGTCACAGTAACGGGTATAAAATCATGTGCGAGGTTAACAATTTTTTTTTCGTACGAAAAAGTGATTCACTCGTGGAATGAGATGCACATCTATTTAGTATGAATATCAAGCTGTTAGGAATTATATATTTTTTTTCGATGTACAAATCGAATTTCGATGTACATTGGAATAACTAGGGAAGTACGTAGGGAATTCGAAAAATATTGTTTTATTCACAAGATGTAGGTACTTGAAATTGAGAAATGAATTTTCAGTGAAAACTGTCGTTATAATTGCTCATAAAATGAAAAGTTTTCGATTAATCAGAAATTCCGTACGTACTTCTCTGCGGAATGGAATTAGGAACATAGCTTTTAAATTTGAAGTTAATCGAGTGAAAATTGTCGTAGTTATTCGTCACGCGAATTGGAAAAAACTGTTTCGTGAAGTTTCGCGTAGTCGGCCATTTTTGTACAGCAAAAAAAAATTCCAACAGCTCGATATTCATACTAAATAAATGTGTAATTAATTTTACGAGTAAATGACTTGTTCGTGCGAAAAAAATTTGTTAAAACCGCACATGATTTTATACCCGTTACTGGGGCCTAAGGCGTTAATTATTAAAAGCTGACTCCCGACGACAAGAAAGGTCAGGAAAAAGATTGTAACAATGTGAAAAAATACCTCGTTGAACATGAGTCGATAGAACTGTGTCATTACGTGACCTCGTTCCATCATGAAAACGGACCTCATGAGCTTGAGATGAGCATCGAGCTTGTACTCCTGGATCAGAATGTCTTTGACCAGCTTGCTGGCGCAGCTGTAACGCTGCTCGAGCACCTTCTGCAGGGTGTTCTCGAGTACCTTCCGAAAGGGCAACACGGCCGTCGGTGAAATTTCCTCGAGTCGTCGAAAGATACGTCTGCCCCAGTCGACGCGTCGATCGTCGTCGGGCCCTTTCGCGTCCACGGCGTCGACACGCGCATACGACTCGCCGGTCGGCAAATAATTCTCGAAAGCTTTCATCAAGAAGGGATTGTCCATTTTTAACATCTGTCGATCAATGTCGTCGTCGTCGATGTCGAGGTGGCTTTTCGTCGTCGGTACTTCCGGTCGCGGTGAAAACGCCACGAGGGCGTCCGTCGCGTCCGCGGAGCGGGGTATGTTGTACTTGGAGAACTCGCGGGTGACCTCGTTCAGAAATTCGTCGTTCAACGAGATCCGCGCACCTGGAGATACGGTACGAATTATTAAGGGGTGTCCTCACTTTAGACCCAAAAAAAAGCTATTTTCTCGACTTTTTTTGATACGTTTTTATTATAGATATTGATATCAAAGTTGTTACACTTTCGAAATATATTTTGAAAAAGAATATTTATTCAAGTCACCATTTATAGACGAAAATCGGGTTAAAAAAATGCCCCAAAAAATGGTAGGTCTGCGCTGTTGATGAAATCTCGGAGATGGATCATCCGTGACGAAAAAATCAAACGGACTGGATTCAGTATGTTAAGGGGTTACCCCCACTTGCGGTTTTGAAAAAATAGTTTTTTTATTGCATTTTTTTGAAGTATAAGTATCTGAGAATATGTCCTGAAAATTTCAAGTCGATCCGAACAAAATTGACTGAGATATGAGCGTTGAAAGAGAAGAATCCGTGAATTGAAGAACTGAAATTGAAACTTTAAACGCGTTTTTCTCAAAATGGCATTTCTGAAGTCGGTGACCAAGATTACTCGAACACTAATGAACCGATCTTCTTGAAATTTTGCAGGCTTATTTAATACATAAAAATGTAGTCTTTAATCGTTCGATTTTTTCTTTCGAAAAAAAATGGCCGTTTTATAGCCAAAAAACGGCCGTTTTTTTTCGTTAAAATCGAACCATTAACTTTGACTGTCCGCCATTTTGTGAAAAATGAATATTTTTTAAAATCCTTCGATTAAAGACTAGTTTATACTTATATTTGACTAAATCCATCCGCATTTTTTTTTCAGATGATCCACTTCGCCGCAATGTTGGTCACCGCAAACCGTGTATATAAAAACATTATTTCATTGACGGCCATTTGCCACTAAACAATGTAATATTTTTCAATAAAAAAATTACTGAAAGTTCTTCAAGATGTGTTCTTTAAGATGGTATATTGATCGATTAAAAAAGTTTTGTAGTTTTCTTTAAAAAAATTCATGAAAAAGGCCTTTTTTTGCGCTACAAGTGGGGGTAACGCCTTAATGGATATAGCGCATATCATACGATTTTCGATATATGCAAAAATAACAAAATGGCGGACTTTTTTTTCGAAAAAAACGTTGTTTCGAGAAAAACGCGTTTAAAGTTTGTTCGGGTTACATAAGTACAGAAAAAACCTTTTTTTATTTCTTTCGAAAGTGTGTTTGTTAAGTGTAACAACTTTTATATCAATATCTATAATATGAACCTATGAAAAAAATCATGAAAATAGCCTTTTTTTAGCGTCTACAGTGAGAAACCCCTTAACGGGCTACATCGCGATGGCGTGGAAAAAAAATGCGACGTTTCTTGTTGATCATCATTAGTCGACGTTGCGCGGCGGAAAATATGTATTTTTTGAGATTTTTAAAACTTTTTTCATCGCGAACGATAGTTCCGGATCCTAAAGGCCAACTCCTTCGTCCTTTAGGATCCGGAGCGACTTTGACCCCTTCGTTGGAATCGACGCAATAGTGCGTCGACCTTTATTTCCCTATTTAACTTGCTCTGATTTGAAATCGGAGCCTCACTCGGGGCGTTTTGGGCTCGCTGAATCCGAATTTGAAGTTAAAATTTGAAAATTCAAAATGGCGGCGCCAATATGGCGGACAAAAATCAATAACTTTACTCGATTATTATGATAATTAGTACTCCGAGATTTTTTAGGTCGCTCATTACGAATTTGAACTTCGAGTTTGAAAATTCAAAATGGCGGCGCTAGAATGGCGGACCGAAATTGAAAACTTTACTCGATTTAGATAAAAATTGGTACTCTGGGATTTTCGAGGTCGCTTATTACGAATCTGAACACAAAATTCAAAAATGTTTAATGGCGGATCCAATATGGCGGACGAAAGTGCAAAAAACAGCTCGATTTTGATAAATCTTGGTACTCGGGGGTTTTCGGGGACGCTGAGTGTGATGCTGAACTCAAAATGAAGGAATTTTTCATGGTGAATTCAATAACATGGAGCATAATACAATAAAGAGGTGGAAATATATGAAGCTTGAGTACCGAAGTTCATCTAAACTAATCTGTATTATTTGTATTTTCGTTCGCCATATTTGTTCGTCATCGTGAATTCCTGAATTTTGAGCTCAGATTCGTAATCAGCACCCTCAAAAACGCCAGCGTACGAGTTTTCAGGATAAAAAAATGTCCTGCCATTTTGGGCACTTTTCGTCGAATTCTCTCTGCCAACGAAAGGGATAATAGAAGAAAACGAAAGTACATTGGGCGAGGAAAGTTCGGAAGATGAATATTCTGATAATGATTTTGATGAATGAAGATTGTCGCGTTAACTCTTAATAAATGTAACAGTTTATATTAATTTTATGTTCTGTTTAATGTCAATCGAATTTAATGGTAATTTTAGAACGATAGGCTGATAAAGGTTTGAAAAAAAAAATCTTGGCCACATTTTAATATCAAATAATCCTATGTGCAGCGTTTGAAGCAAAAGGAGACTGTTTGCTCGTCGATTGTTACTCTCGATGCTCTTGCACGTCTTGGAAACGAGATTGTTCCGAACTCTCAATTGGGGAAGTGGCCACCAGTGCTGGGCAAAATTGTAATAAAAAATTAACAATTACAAATTACTAAAGGTAATTTGTAATTAAATCGTATTCCATTAAAATTACTTTTAGCAATAATAATTGAATCGGAGTTCGTTGAAATTACTTTCGATAATTGTAATTGAATTAGAGTCCATTGAAATTATTTCCAGTATTTGTAATTGAACTGGAGTTAATTGAAATTACATCGAGTCATGTTAATTAAATCGAAGTTCATTAAAATTACTTTCAGTGATTGTAATTGAATCAGAAATTATTACAATTATTTCCAGTGATTGTAATTGAATCAGAAATTATTAAAATTACTTTCAGTAATGGTAAACCACGCAATGTGGTTTCATTAGATTTTTTTTGCTTGAGAGAATTCTATGCATCGAAATGAATATCTCGTTTTTTTTCTCGTAAAAACGAAGCTTTTTTATACAATAGTTTGCAAAAAATATTGTATAAAAAATAATTTTAGCGAAATTTAAGTTGCGCCGTTCGAAAGAGCGGCCTTGTAAATAGTCGACAAGGTACTTTAGGATTTTTTTCCCCGACATTTTCATGGTAAATAATCACGTTGAAAAGAAGACTTGTGAAAAGTGTCTTTGTGACGTTAAAGGGTTAATCGTAAGAATATTGTAATTGATATAAAAAAAGTAACAATTTTCCCAAGTAATTGTAATGAATAATACAAAAAATACTATTTTTTCCAGTAATTGTAATTGATAACGGAAAAATTACAATTCTTCCAAGTAATTGTAATTAGCAGCAAGAAATTACAATTTTTTCAAGTAATTTCATTTGGCAACGAAAAAATTACAATTATTTCGAGTAATTGTAGTTGATAATCACAAAAGTACAATTGTTTACAGTAACTGTAATTGATAAATAAACATTTATAATTGTTTCCCGTAATTGTAATTAGCGACTGAATATTGCAGTTATTTACAGTAATTGTAATTTACGGGTAATGAAATTACAAAAGTAATGTCTGCTGCCGCAGGTGGCCGCACGCACAGGGCTCGGGTAAAGTTTTCTGCTACTTGCCCTCGCGCTCGTCGTTCATTCTCCACATGTCGGACATTCGATCCAACGTGACCAACAGGTCGATACTACGTCCCATGTGCTTCACTTTTTTACACAAAAGACTTATCACCGGATCACCGAGGCAAACGTCGTCCAATTCGCGTATCGCGAAACTCTCCCCTTTCTCATAATTGTCGGTCGTGTCGATCGGCTCCACAACGCCGAATTCGCTAGTCACTTCCGGTGTTCTGTAAAAATTCACAAGTCACTTCCGGTGATCTGGAAAAATTGACAAGCCACTTCCGGCGTTGTGTAAAAATTCGAACGAAATAATTTTACGTTGAACAATTTACAAAGCAAACGTTTCGTAAAATTCGATGAAAATGACTGTAAAAAATCGCTGTAAAACATTTCTACGGATGTTAAGCTTCGAGAAAATTGCATCAACATTTTCACGACGAAAATAAAGTCGTAATATAAAACAGAATTAAAACAGAGGCAATTGCGAACGAAAAAGTACCTCGCCATGATAAACTCCGATCTCCAATCCTCCAATCGTCCCTCGTTGAGCCACGTTGCAATTATGTTCAGGTAAACCGTGAAACTCGACAAATAGAGACTGGCGCATAGATTCGTTCGTTCCCGACTGCTGGAATTTTGGACTTGTCGGTAAAGGCCCGAGAGCAGTTTCGTAGCGCACATCCAGTTCGGGAACTCCCTCCAATCCGTTATCACCGCTCGATGAATCTCGTAAATCATCTTCACGCTCTGCATGTATTTTTCCAGGTCCCTCGACAACGTGAGGAAAGTGTGGCAATCGTCTGCGCGTAAAAACACGAAGGTTCTCGTTCGGTACTTGGAATACGAGAGTCGTTCGTGTTATGGCAAAAAAGATAAATCGCTTCGGTATGCGTTTGTGCATTTTTTTTCTCACGAAAACTTTAGCTGGAAAACTTTGGATTTTGGAGAAAGGCATTCAGGGCCTCGATTGATCAAATCGACATCCACGAACCGATCCGTCGATTATGAAACAAGTTCCCGATTTGTCACCCATCAACACGAATTTTTAGTCTGGACTCTAGATGTCAAATTTTTATTTCCTCCACGTAACTGATGAAAGAAAAAAATACTTTTACCAGATAAAGTTTGCTTTTGTTATTCAAACGTGCTGCTATCTGCTGCTTACACTATCAACCAAAAACTTCAAGACTTAATTATCAACGTGAAAAAGGCAAAGGCAAACTTCATAAGTGAATAAGTCGAAAAAATAGGCTAAGTTCGATACTTTTTTCTTCAAACCGCCGCCATTTTTAACCATTAAAAAATGTAAGAAATAAAAGAAAAATAAACGTTTAAGGGAGCTTTCCAGTGTGAAATTTTCAAAAAATCGATTTTTCTTTTGCTTTATCGAATAGTATACACTCTTCCGAATATTCCCTGAAATTTTCATGCCGAAATTCAGATTATTTCGGTTACTGTACAGCATTTCTTGGAAGAAGGCAACGGAGCGCTACAGCTACAGCGAAACTTTGAACGCGTTTTTCTCGAAACAGCATTTTTCAAAACGGTGTCCAACTTGGAGGGCAGAGTTTTAAAGCTATCGAGTTGAATTTTTTACACAATATTCTTAACGTCATTGTTTATCGTGCTATGGAAGCTTTTTTTTTTTTGACATCTTCCTATTTTTTTGTAAAAAAAAACTGCCAAAAAAAATGCTAAAATCGATACTTTTTGTTCAAACCGGCGCCATTTTTGCAAAAAAAAAAAAAAAAAAAAAAAAAAAAGCCTCCATAGCACGAAAGCCAATTATATACCGATCAATAATCTTTTTGTGTTTTTTGTTTCAGATCAAAATTGTGACCCCCAACGTGGACACCACATCCAAGTGCATTTTCTGCAACAATTGTTTCATCATTTTTATAGATATTAATTAATAAATAAATCGATCTTTAAAAAATTGTTTTGTATTCTTCAATACCCAATTAATATACAAAAAAAAAACCAGACCGATTAGATTATTTTTTCTTTAAAAAAAAAAATCGCGAAAAACAGCGATTTTTCGGGCTGTCACACTGGAAAGCTTCCTTAAACATTTATTTTCTATTTTTCACGAGCGCTTTGATTCGACATAAAAAAAATCACAGCGACTGGCGCATTCTAACCATTGAAAAAAAAGTCGCGAAAATTAGCTATTTTTCGGCCCGTTACACTGCGACGATCCCTTAAAACGTTTAAAAATATGATTGAACATTTGATATTTTGCAGAAGTGAGGATTTTACTAAAAGTTCATCCAGGTCGGAATGGCCCAGGGTGTCAGCGTGGGGTCAATCGATTACCCTGTTTCATGATTTTCTTCTCGATCTCCAGCAGTTCCATTCTCAGCTCGACCAGGTGTTCCGATACGGCAGCGTTATACTCCTCGTACGTGAGAGGCGGCAATTTTTCCGCGCTCGACAGGTCGTATCGCTGATACAACTCGCTTCCGAAGCTATCGAGCTCGTTTATCATCCTGTAGAACTCGCAATATCGCGAGAGAATACTTCCAAAGGCGTTCTACACGTTGGAAACAAACGAAAAACCCCAATTATTTGTAACCTACGAACGAGCATTTCGTCGCGACGCTATTTATCTTGCTCTTCTATCAGCGGGAAGAAACCACGAATGAGGCTATTGATCGTAATCACCGGGGTGAGGCTCGGTATCGAGAGATTCTTCCGAACGCAGAAATTCGTCTCGGGACCCTTGGCGAAAACGACCATTTCCGATGGCACGTGAAACATCCAGAGGATTTCTCTGCTCGCTTGGTACTCCGTGAGAGTTCCCGAGAATTCGGTGCTCAGGCTGCTTCTGTTCCTGTTTCAACGTTTCAACTCTGTTAATATGGCAATAGTTCGCTATGTACGTTTCTTATTTTTTACATCTTTGCGTTTATCGTCGTGAGAAATATTTGTCTTCGGAGTCAGGTTTATACAATAGTTGCTACGATAGTAGCTAGTAGTTACTACGATAGTAGCTAGTAGAGACTATCGTAGCTACCAGCGACTATCTTTTCTAATTAGCTAGTTGCTATGACAATCAGATAGTTGATAGTAGCTGTGAGATAGTTGCTAACTAGAAACGAACAGTTACTAGTTTCTACTAGCTACTGTCGTAGCTACTAGCAACTATCGTATTTAGTTAGATAGTTGCTACGATGGTAGCTAGTAGCAACTATACGTTGCTAGGATCGTAGCTAGTAGTTACTACGATAGTAGCTAGTAGAAACTATCGTAGGTACCAGCAACTATCTTTTCTAATTAGCTAGTTGCTATGATAATTAGATAGTTGATAGTAGCTGTTAGATAGTTGCTAACCAGAAACTAATGGTTACTAGTTTCTACTACCAACTATCGTATCTAGGTAGATAGTTGATAGTTGCTGTGATAGATAGTTAGCAACTATAGCCACTATAGTTGCTAACAAGAAACGAATAGTCACCAATAGTTACTGCTAGCAGCGATATAATGATTACTTACTGTTACATTGTTGCTGATTATATATTATTACAATGTTACTAATGTTGTTTCTTTTCTAACTAGATATTAGTATAATAGTTACTATTAATGGGTCACTCTACTGTCGGAATGATGAACGTTCGTTACTCCAGGCACCTTAAATCGAAGACGAAGGTCCAACATATGGCGTAGGAATCGCAGCTTGAAGGTCAACTTACGATTACAACCATCGTGCTGCTAGTAAAACTTTACACGCGTTGTTCTCGAAACTATGTTTTCTAAAACGTTGTACACGATTTTCTTGTAAACATTTTCTTTTTTCAGTAGCTATCAACCCTTTCTTGACACGCTGGGTCATTTTGGCCCGGACGAAATTGAAACAAACTGCTCATTTTTCCAAAACTGAAAATTTTGAATAATTTTTTACAATATAATTTCATACTTTCCGAATTCTGATTATGCAGACATATTACGAAATGCTCTGAATAATAAACAATGGATCAGACGCCACCAAAACAACATGGCCGCCACAGGCCGCCAACATCTACCCGCGCGAATTGAAAAATCCTATAAAAAAAGCCTCAAGCTTTTAATATTGATGTTTCATATTTTTAAAATATCGACGTTTATGTACCTTTCAAGTACTTGCCCCTATGATGAGTGACCGCGGAAGGGACTTTTGTGTAGTTATACTGTGCTCATTCTTAATTTCTTAGTACAGTACCTTTTAAATAAAGACTTGTTTTGACAAAGTTTTTTTACGGTTATTTTTTTATCTTCTCTCCTTACCACAAGTCGCAAAGGTGAGCGTGTAAAAATTGGCTGTCGGTGTCGCAGCAGCGCCACTCCAGTTCGTTCCACCATGTGTTTTGAACGTTACGATTAAGCCAATTTCGCGAGTCCACCTCCTCGGCCAAGTATCGCGACAGTTTGTCCAACGTACTCGGCGTCCTTTTCACGGGTAACCAATTCTTCGGCGATCCGCCACTCGAGGACTCTTTCTCCTCATGGACGACCGCTATTGTTCCCGTCTCGTCGTCTTCCGACCATTCCTTTCGACACGCGTTTGAGTTTTATTGTACACGCGCCAGTAATGTTGCGGAACGTCAAAAAGAATTTTACGAAAAACGCCCGACTGTTCGTGCGCTCAGAATATATTCATGTATCATGAAAAAAAATTATTTTTCGACTCAACCGAATCCGGACAAACCCAAATGGATTCAAACAAACGCTCTTTGCAAATTTCGGGACTGACGCCATGTTCGGCTTCGGAAAATGAAATCTTGAGAATTAGAAAATTGCACGTTTCTTGCTCGTTGCTCTATTCAAATTTTGAGGCTCGTCTCGTAATAACTTTACAAAAAGTCTCTTGGACAAAATATTGAAAATATATCTACGAAGAAAAAAAAGCTTGAAACAAATATCTTTTTGGAAAAAGTTGTCACGGTATTGAAATGTAGTCTTGTTGGAAACAACGGATTCATTTTAAATTGAAACCAATAACCCAAACGAACCCAAACAAATTAAAGAACAATTGATAAAGAGTCTACTGTACATTGAATCGGAATAATTTCAAAAATACTTGGCAACGATTTTACTGCAAATTGAAATCAGCGACCCAAACAATTCGGAAAATATTTGGCAACGGATTTATTGTAAATTGAGTCCAGAAATCCAAACAATTTGAAAAAAACTTGACAACGGATTTATCATCAATTGAAACCAACAACCCAAACAAACCCAAACATATTGAAAAATACTTGATAACCAATTTATAATAAATTGAAATCAGAGACCTAAACAAACCTAAACATGCTTAAAAGTACTTGCCAATGAATGTACTATAAATACAAATCGGCAACCCAAACAAACGCACAAAAATCCACAAAAATATATCGAACTTACTAACTTTTCAATTCAAATATCAAAATTCAAATTCAATTCAATTGAAAGTTCAAAAGTCCACAAAACGTTTCCATTGAAACTTCAAATTTAATTAAATTCGAAATAAAAAAATCCACAAACTGTTACAATCCAAAATCCAAAAATCCGCAACATTTTTCAAAACAGCGTCATTTTGTCAAAAATAATTTTCACCGGCTCTTTTCATTGCAAATTATTTACCCACAAGTTTATTTATCGACGTTACTCGAACGCGCTGTAAACTTTGGAAAGAAGAGTGAAAAAAAATCCGTGCAAGCATCGCGTCCGAATTTTCACGAATTTATTTCAGCAGTGCATTATTTTGGCGCAGGCTCGCGACTCACGCTTTCGCTGCTGCTGTGATAATCGTTGAAAAATTCGGGTTGGCCCTCCTTCAGGTACTGCCCCCAGTCGATTTCCTCCGGGACTTCGCTCTCGTTGGCGAGGGTGGTGTTTAGGCTGTAATCTCCCCGAGTCGCCCGGAGGCTCCTCAAGTCCGAGTTGCTCGTCTCGCTCGAGAGATTCAGCAGCAGCGAGAGCAAGGACCATTGCAGATCGTACTGGGGATGATGCTCGAAGTCGAAACTGGTGAGGAAAGAATGGACGAGCGCGTCGAACTTCTCGGCCACTTCGTACTTGGCGTGAATGGAAAACTTCTCGCTGACAGCATCCAGGGCTCTCTTGGTCGCTTGCTTGTTCACCGAGAGGTAACGATGATGCTTGATGTTCGACAGAACGAAACGTTCGCATATGCGAAAACCTTCTTCGCCCTCCTGAATACACGGAGGTGATGCTTGTTAATGTTTATCTCGGAAAAGGGCCTGAGGATTTTTATGGAAAAGAACGAATGTAGCATTTCGGGTGTGAGAGCGCTTCTCGGTTCTTGATTTTGAAAAAACTCGTTCGGAGCCTCAAAAAACGCAACGATATCTCTGGACGAAAAGTCTACTGGGAAAAAAAAGTTTTTGCTCCTGCATCATCTCGATGACTCTGCCTCGTCATCGAAATCTTTTTAAATACTATCCCCAAACAAAAGTGATCAAGTCCTCTTTTTTTGTCTCCTCATTTCTGCAATTCCAAATATTTCGGCCCTCATTTTTATTTCCAGAGCGGCCGACTGTACATCGGGCCGCTCGGAATTTCCAGTCATGTCGGACTCGCAATGACAACATAACCTCTACGTTCTTCTACGACAAACTTATTCCTTCAAATAAATGCCATAACAACAAACAACTGTGTGTAGTAGAACGTAGAGGTTATGTTGTCATTCAATTCAATTATTTAAAAAAAGCTCCAATTATATAAAGCTCTATACGGAATTTCGAAAAAAAGCTCTATACGATATTTCAAAAAGTGACTACGCTCTCTCAAACGCGTTTGAGGGCATGTCAACATAACCTCACAAATTTTCGAACCGAATTTTTTCACAGATGTTTACGTTTTTTCTGGAAAAACGAAGCCTTACGCTCTGGAGAATTTCCTGACGCAGAGGTTGACGATTTTCTTTTTCCCGAAATGTAATTAATCTCTGAGAAATTTGTGTTTGAAAACATCGGCTATCTCGCATTCATATGTCACGTGGTACATGGTTTATTTCGCCGTAACTTGTACGAACCTCGAAACCGGTGATCGCGGCAATGAGCAATTTGAGATCATTTTGAATATCGTCCAATATTCTCGTGGCCATAACGGCCCTCGACGGCAAACGTCACCCTCGAAGTAACGTCAACTCCGCGATTACTCGTTTCGAAACGTTTCCATCGTAAACTGACAGATAAACAGCGCGAACGGAGCCGCGAAGGCGTCAGCGCTCTAGGGGCGCGCTGACGAACTACGACCGTCGATCGACTTCAGTCGCGTCCCGAACGTCTGATATGGCGGTTCTTTTTCGCGATGGCGGCTCCTGCTCCGAAATGACATTGAGGTTATCTCGTCGGTCGCGCTTGATGTCAGGCCGATGGTGCGTTGAAAGACAATAATCGTTCGGACTAATGGCCAAGAAACGAGAGGGATTCGCGACCTAAAAGCTTTCACGTACGTGACGTACATCCACATATACATATACACATATATGGGTTGCAACGGCAATAACGCGTACAATATGAGCGACGGAGATTCTATTTACGGGACTACCCTGTCCCAGGAGTCGATGAAAGTCATCGCCGAGAGTATAGGCGTTGGTAATTTGCCGGACGAGGCCGCCAAGGATCTCGCCGAGGACGTCAGCTACAGACTCAAGGAAATTATACAGGTCGGAAACGTTTCGATAATCCTTATACGTTTGACGCGCGCAGCACGCTTCGCGCCTTTGTGAATATCGCTGCGCGGAAGAAAATTGACCAGTCGACGATAAGTTTTTCCAAACAATTTTGTCTTCCGCTTTCTCCTCCTCCCGATAACGATTCCGCATTTCGCCATCTTTCGCGACGTTTAAGCGACAATTTTTGTCCGGCCTGAGTCGACGATCGGCGGGAAAGTGAGGTTAGGTCTGCACAACTTTTCCCCGGGTATTTCGGTATTCAAACGCTCAGCGTCCACGGGACCATGAACGCGTTGCGAAGTGCCAAGCCGGTTACTTTTGAAACGCCGCGAATCTCAGCGCAAATGCGATTTTTTCTCTATTCCTTTTACCTCTAAGGGTTTGAACGACACTTTCGATCGGAAAGTGAGGTTATGTCTGCACAACTTTCTCGCTGGGTATTGCGGCGAAGCGCAAAGCTGGTTACTTTTCGACTTTTCATTCACTTCGTTTCTCCACGTCTGGCTGACAGGATGCGGCGAAGTTCATGCGCCACGGCAAGCGTCAGCGGATGACGACTCACGACATCGATCACGCTTTGAAGATAAAGAACATCGAGCCGACGTACGGCTTCTTCTCCAAGGACCACATACCGTTTCGTTTTGCGTCCGGCGGCGGCAGAGAGTTGCACTTCGTCGAGGAGAAGGAGATCAATCTCTACGAGATGCTGTCGACGGCGGGTGGTCAGAATTGTCCGAAATTGCCGCTGGAGGTGACGCTCAGAGCTCACTGGCTCTGCATCGACGGTGTGCAGCCGACGATTCCGGAGAATCCGCCTCCGGTCTCCAAGGGTAAGAGTCGCCATGACTACAAGCCGCCGTCCTGCCCGTTCCTCTGCAATGTCCTTCCGTCTCTCTTTCGCAGACGCCCAAAAATTGGAGAGCGTCGACCCCAGCACCAAACTCTCGGCTAAGAATCAGAACATGGGCGTTGGCAAGCCCGGCGGCGGCGGCAAGAGCCAGAAGCTTCGTAACGTCGAGACCGTCCACGTGAAACAACTCGCGACCCACGAGCTCAGCGTCGAACAACAATTGTATTATAAGGAGATAACGGAGGCGTGCGTGGGCGCGGACGAGGCGAGGCGCGCAGAGGCACTTCAGTCCCTTTCCGCCGATCCCGGCCTTCACGAGATGCTCGCGAGAATGTGCACCTTCATCGCTGAGGGTGTGCGCGTCAACGTTGTACAGAACAATCTCGCGCTGCTCATTTATCTCATGAGAATGGTCAAGGCGCTGCTCGACAATCCCAGCCTCTATTTGGAGAAATACGTGAGTTGCGGGTGGCTCCTTCGCACTTCGAGGAACCCTTTTTACTTTCAACCTGCATAGGTCATTCTGCTGTTTCGAGGTACTTCGTACGTGTGCACAGGACACTCGGAACAGCTAAGTTGGGTAAAAGTTATGTACAGGGTGATTCGCAACAGCAGGGTTCCCTTTCCGAGCATACAGTTTGGTTTCTTTGGGTTTGTTCGGGTTTATTTGGGATTGTTCAGATTCAGTTGGATTTTTAAGTTTCATTTGGGTTTTTTAGGTTTGTTTGTTTGGGTTTTTTGGAGGTCATGTGTGTATGCTTGAATTTTTTTGGGTTGGTGTAGTTCTATTTGATTTGTCTCGGATCGTTCTGGGTCTGTTTGGGCTTTGTTTGAGCCGATTCGAGTATGCTTGAATTCGTTTGGGTTTGTCTTGGTTAATTTTTTGTCTATTTGGGTTTGTTTTGATTTGTTGGAGTTGCTCTTGGGTCTGTTTGGGTTTGGTTTGACTCGTTTGGATTTTTATCGGACTTGGAGTTCGTCAATGTTCATGCTAGTTTCACTTGGGATTGATTGCGTTTTGTTGGGATCTGTTTGCGGTCGTTTAGGTTCGCGTCGTTCTGAGGAAGACGCTTTTTTTTAAACGTCGCGCGACAAAAATATTCCGAGATTGGACAAATAACTTTGTTTTCCTTAAAGTTGCTGTTTTCGCTGAAAATTAACGATAACGGAAATTCGTTTTGCGAGTCGATAATGCGATTCGTATTTCCGCGAATATCGCGGCCAATTTTTATCGTACGACAGTCTGAAAAAAGCGTTTTGCAGGCACATCCTTTATGCTCACCAAGAAAACCCCAATAGTCGTACATCACCCTGCGTATACATTCTCAATTTTTGAACCTTATCATTATTATTATTATTATTACCGATATCAGAGCTTCGATACAAATGTCTCCTAAAACGAAGAAATATTTTTAATCTCGACAAAGTCGTAGGATCGACAAGGTGCGAAATGAAAATATGACAATAACGATTACCGTTGCAGCTCCACGAGTTGATACCTTCGGTAGCGACGTGCATAGTGTCGCGCCAATTGTGCATGAGGCCCGAGCTCGACAATCACTGGGCGCTGCGCGACTTCGCCTCGCGTCTCATGAGCCAAATCTGTCGCAATTTCAACACTTCGACGAACAACGTGCAGACCCGGGTGACCCGTATGTACAGTCAGGCACTAGCGAAAAATAGCCAAGTGAGTTGCCTCGAATTGCGGAAAAATAAGGAAAAAGGGAAACTCCCTCGTTCGATCGACCGATCATACGTTCTATCCAATTTATTGACGTCCAATGTTACCATTGTTGTCTTGAGCTGATCCCGGTTTTTTTTTTTTTTCGTTCTCGATCGCAGACACCACTGGCCTCGCTGTACGGAGCGATCGCCGGCTTGTGCGAGCTCGGACCCGAGGTCATAAAGGCTTTGGTCATACCAAAGATCAAAACGATTTCCGAGCGCATCGAGGGGTGCGTCGAGGGTACGGCCCTGTCGAACGCCGACAAGAACGCCGCCGGACACATCAGAAATTATTTACTAGTATGGAAATTTTAGTCTTCGACTAACCGGAAGTTTTCTTCCTGAGAAAAAATACTTTTGTATTTCTGGTGGCTTGACTTCGAAAACTAATTTGAAGTTTTCTTTCGATGAAACGCTGTCGTATTCCTAGTAACTTTTGGGCAGGGACTTGTCGGAAGTTTTCTTCTGCAAAATTTCGTTCTACTTCTAGTAACTTCTAGTGAGGAGGTTGTCAAAATAATACGTTAAAAATACCGTTGTATGACTAGTAACTTTTCGATAGTAACTTACCGGAAGTGTTCTTCATTTTAAAAAATACATCGTTGTACTTCTAGTAACTTCTAGTTAGGCATGTTCCGAAAAAAATCTTTAGAGGAAATACCGTTCCAATCCTAGTAACTTTTGATCGAGAACTGACCAGCAGTTCTTTTTTCTGAAAAAGCCGTTATACTTCTAGTAACTTCTAGCTAGAAAGTCGCAAAAAATCTCTAGAAGAAATGCCGCTAGCCTGTGCCTAGTAACTTTTTTGCAGGTATTTTCCGGAACTTTCCTTGATGAGAACAGATATTGTTCTAATTCTAGTAACTTCTAGTTAGGAATTTTCCGAAACAAAATCTTCAGAAGAAATACCGTTCTATTCCTAGTAACTTTTGGCCTAGAACTAAACGGACGTTTTCTCCTGAAAAAAATACCGCTGCACCTCTAGTGACTTCTAGTTACGAATGTGACCAAAAAATCTTCAAGAGAAATACTCTTGCGTGTCTAGTAACTTTTCGAAATGATCTTACCGGAAGTTTTCTTCATCGGAAGATATACTGTTGCACTTCTAGTAACTTCTAGTGAGAAATTTGCTAAAGGATTTCTTCATAAGAAATACCGGTGTACGTATAGTAACTTCTAGTTGGGAATTTGCCAAAAAATTCTTTAGAAGAAATACCGTTATACATCTGGTAACTTTTCGACAAGGTTCAACCGCAAGTTCTTCTGAAGCAATATCGCGGTATCTCCAGTAACATCTAGCTAGGACTTGAACGAAAGTTTTTCCTCTAGGAGAAATTCTGGTAACTTCATATATTTCTAGTAACTTCTAGTCAGTAATTAGCTGAAACTTTCGATCATTGGAAGGAAAAAAAACACCGGTGTATTTCTAGTAACTTCTAGCTAGGGTCTATCCGGAAGTTTTCTTCTCTGGAAGAAGTACCGTTTTATGCCTAGTAACTTTTCGACAGAAACTAACCAGAAGTTTTCTTCCGAAGAAATACCGCTGTGTTTCCAGTAAATTCTAGTTGGGCACTAACCAAAAGATTCGTTCTCCAGGAGAAACACCGTTGTATTTCCAGTAACTGGATGTTGATTAGGAAACAAAAAAAAAACAACGATCCAAACGGGGAGTAACGGTACGCTGTAAATTTCAGAAATGCGTAGCCCCGGTGCTGCGAACGCTGAGATCACCGCCCGATTACGTTGAGGAGTACAGACAAGAGTACGGCTACATAGGACCGATGCTGTGCACGGCGGTCGCGAAAGCGCGCACGCAACCGACCGCCTTGACGACGACGCCCTCGACGAGCGCGAGTCTCACGACCAGCCAGCAGGGCCCGACTACTACCACCGCAAAGAGCATCGTTCAAGCGGGTGAGCAAGACATCCTGCCGCGAACCGGCGCGAGGGAAAATTCTACTTTCTCGTGGAATTTTAGTTCCGAACAAGCCGAAAAAAAAAACAATTTTTTTCCAAACGAGACAAAAAAAATCAAATCTATTTACAAACAAGGCGAAAAAATATTTTTTTTTCCGAACGAGACAAAAAAATACATTTTTTTTTCCAAACAAGACAAAAAAATCAATTTTTCTCAAACAAGACGGAACAACATCAATTTGTTTCCAAACAAGACAAAAAAATCAATTTTTTTTCCAAACAAGACAAAAAAATCAATTTTTTTCCTAACAAGGCGAGAGAAAGTCAATTTTTTCCCCAACAAGACAAAAAGATCAATTTATTTCAAACAAGACGAAAGATGTCGGTTTTTTGTCCTAACAAAACGAAAAATGAATAATTTTTTTTCCAAACAAGATAGAGAAATCAATTTTTTTTCAAACAAGCCAAAAAAATCCATTTTTTTTTTCGAAGAAAGACAAAAAACCATTTTTTGCAAAGAAGGCGAAAAAATCAATTTTCTTTCCAAACAAGGCGAAAGAATCAATTTTTTTCGAAACGAGGCGAAACAATCAATTTTATCCCAAACAAGGCAAAAAAATCAATTTTCTGCCAAACAAGGCAAAAAAATCATTTTTTTTCCAAACAAGGCGAAAAAATCATTTTTTTCCAAACAAGGCAAAAAAATCAATTTTTTTCGCCTTGTTTAGAAAAAAAATGATTTTGTTGCCTTGTTTTTTTTCAAGCAAGGCGAAAAAATTGATTTTCTTTCCAAACAAGACGAAAAAAAAGTCAATTTTTTTTTCAACCCGAGAAAGTAAAATGTGCCCGACGGCTAGGGCGGAAACGGCTTACTAAGACATTCTGATTAGATAACGTTACAGTGACGACGCCGAGCCCATCGCCGCAGCACCCCGCAGGACGCCCGATAATGCTCGGAACCGGAAGGAACCCCGCTGTCACACCGAACACCGCCGGTGGACAAAAATTCGTCATCCTCCAGTCGCGCTCGCAGACACCGACGAGCTCCGCCGTGTCGAACAGCGCGATCCAACCGATCCAGACCCAACAGACGGTCCAGCCTGCCACGAATGCGCAGCCTCAGCAAGCGCAGCAACCGCAACAGCAACAACCGATCAAAGCCGTCCCAGCCGCGACTGTCCAATCGGCGAAACCGCTTTCGACACCGCAACAACAACCAACCACCGCACCGAAGAGGGTCGTTGTTTGCGTCGCGAACAACAGCCATACCAACACGACTGTTGTGTCCCAGGTAAAAACGCTCAGGCTTGATACTTTTTTACTCGGGGCCCCGTTAAGGGGGAATGCCTTTAAGCAGAGGGCGATAAGTCAATTTTGATTCTTTTGAAGTACTGTTTGTTTTACGATTTTGAAACTTCGCGACTTTATTATCACTTGAACTATCACAACCCATTTTTTTTCTCCCTAATTGAAAAGTCCGGAAGTATGGCGCTCAGTTGTTAAACGGCGTGGGTTCTAGCTTCTGTTGCATCGATCAGAAACAAAACAGTGACATTTTTAGTTATTTACATCTACGTGTAACCAAAAAAAGTAAAGAAAAATGGAAAATCAAAGAAAAGGCACGCTTTTGAAAAATAATTTGAATTTTGCACAATATTTTTGAGTAATGCGGCAATAAATAAAGACTCTGAATATTTTGACAATTTTTTGACAACTTGTTCGAAAACGAAGCGAATATTAGTCAAATGTGCGTAATTTGTGTGTAAATGTTTGTCAACAGGGAACCTTCTGCACTGAGCTTTGCGTAAGGTTCCTTATTGGTAGACGCAATTAGTATTCGTGAATTACGTGATCTATATAAAAAAAGCCGGGAGGGGGGGGGGGAGGAGGGGGCAATGTGTGAGAGAGCAACGAACGAAAAATAATATCCTCGGAGATGTCAGCAATTTTATTCCCTTCAAAACTAACATTCGAAGAATTCAGTTAATGCCTGCAGAATTCAGTGTCTTTCGTCGCTTTCTATTTTTTTTACGTTTTATCGGACCTATTCCTCTCTACTGTCAACTTTTTTTTGTAAATTTCTACCATTTTCTTACGTTGTGAAATTTTCAAAATTCCTTTCTAATATTTGTTCTCGTCTGCGCAGTTTTCTTTTTCTTTCTCTCACCTTAAGAACTCTTTTTGCGTTTCGTGTGACGTATTTCTTACTTGCTCATTTTTCTAATTTTTTTCTACCGTCTTTCCAAGCCTTTTTACACTTTCGGAAATTTCTTATCTCTAGCTCGCAAGGTTTTTTTTCAATCTTTTCTCCAAAGTCTATTTTACTTCCTTTCCGAACAATTTGTTTGCTTCCGGGAATTGAAGTCTCTCGGGCGCTCGGGGGTGACGAGGCTCTTCATTTTCACATTTTCGCCTCGACCGTCCCCGAGCCGCTGAAAGCGTCGCGCCCGCACGCGCGCACACACACCTAACGCACGTACCTAATACGCGAATGCGTTCGCTTTTTTTTTTCTGTCGTCAGGCAAACACGACCTCGACGAAGCCACCGAGTGTATTCGTAACTCAGCAAACGTCGAGCATGGAAAGATCGCTCAGTCCGGTCGACGATCACACCTTCTTGTGATCCAAATTGGTCAATTGTAAAAACTGCACGAGGCGTGACGAAACGTCGAGGCTCGCCCGAATGGCGATACGAAGCTTCGAAGATTCTCCCGCGCGCTCTTTCTTCGGTACAATTATAAAGGCAAATTTCGTGTGTAAGTTACGAACTTAATTATATAGATAGTACAATAAATACATTTTGTACAAGGTGATTTATCATTCGATTCCTGTGCACGCGTGAACAAATCCGCCGAGACGCGGCTCTTTTTTTTCTCTCTTTCGTTGCTTTTTTCTCTCACCCTCGTGACAGTCGCCAAAATTGGCTCGAGCGTTTTTCGTACTTTCGGAAGGTTTCCCGAGCTCGCGCGACGCGCAGCGCCAATGAAGATCCGTTGCGGGAAAACGTCGCAGCTTCGATTTACAGAGCGGACGTTCGACTCTGGGAGTTGCTTCGACTGCGCAAATTTCGCACGAAATCCTTCAGACTCTTCGACATCGCGTCACCGGTCTGACCTATCATCGCGGCAAAGTGGCCGTTCTGCTTTACGAAGAGCAACTCGTACGGGGATCCGTATTCCTGTCGAAGACGGCAAAAAAAAAACAAAATGTATCAAAATACTTCGAAGTGTCGCGAAACAGGAGGTTGGAAAAATCCGCAAGGTTATACGTGAGGAATAAACTAAACAATAAAAACTATTATTATAATTATAAATAAGAAAATAATCAAATGATAATCAAAGAAGATAATCAAAGAAGAAAAATAATCAAATGATAATAATTAATTAAAGCTAATCATTTAATCAAAAACGATGATAATGATATGGTATTTTGCATTATAATGATTTAAATTATAATGATATGATGCGAAATATAATTATAATGATAAAATATATTGATTTTAATTATAATACTTCAACTTTTCTACGTACAATAATTCTTCCGTCTCCCATCACGAGCACTCGGTCGCTGTCGATTATCGTGTTCAAACGATGGGCTATCGTGATCACTGTGCAATTTGCGAATTTCAACCTTATCGTTCTCTGTATCAAGGCGTCGGTTCTGTGCGCCAAAAAAACAAACAAAAGCATAACGATACAGAGTGGGGCACGTTTTTTTTTTTTCGAGCTCATAACCAAAACGCACTACAGTTGTGAAATTTAACGAACACGGAATTAAAAAGGGATAGTTTATTTTTTAATTCACGATTACACGATTTGGTTGATTTTTCAATTTTTCATTAACGATTTAATTTTTCAATATTTTATCAACGCTTCAATTTCACAACTTTTAATCTAAAAAAACTTCATTTGGCAATTTTTGAATTGGAAACTTTTTTTTATTACTTAAGATTTTTTAACGAAAGGATTGCAAGAGTAACAAAAAAGTAAACAAAGTGACAAAAAACAAACAAAAGGATAACAATACGAAGTGGGGCATGTTTTTTTTTTCGAGTTCTTAACCAAAACGAACTACAGTTGCGACATTTAACGAAAACGAAATTTAAAAAATAAATCGCTTATTTTTTAATTCTCGACTAAAAGGTTTGGTTAATTTATGAATTTCTTTTAAAGATTAAATTTGAATTTTTTATTAAATACTTAATTTGGCAATTTTTTTTAATTGGAAAGGTTTCTTTTTATTTAATTGCGATTTATTTTACGAAAGGATTGCAAGAGTAACGAAAAAGTAAACAAAGGGATAACAATACGAAGTGGGGCACGTTTTTTTTTTTTCGAGCTCTCAACCGAAACGAACTACAGTTGTGAGATTTAACGAAAACGGAATTTAAAAAAGGAATATTTTTTAATTCTCGACTACAAGATTTGGTTGACTTTTGAATTTTTCATTAACGATTCAATTTTTCAATGTTTTGTTTACCATTGAATTTTACAATTTTTAATAAAAAAAAAGTTAATTTGGCAACGTTTTTTTTACTTAAGATCTTTTCACGAAAGGGTTGCAAGAGAAAGTAAACAAAGTGATAAAGAACACACAAAAGGATAACAATACGAAGTGGGGCACGTTTTTTTTTCAGTTAATAACCCAAGCAAACTATAATTGTAAAGTTTATCGAAAACGGAGTTTCAAAGAGGATTCGTTATTTTTTATTTCTCGACTAGAAGGTTTAGTTAATTTATAAATGTCTTTCAAAGATTTAATTTCGCGATTGTTTAAATTAAAGATAAAAATTTTTTATTCAAAACTTAATTTTGCTATTTTTTAATTGGAAAGGTTTCAAATTTATTTAATATTTTGTTTCTTTTTTTTCACGAAAGGATAGCGAGAGCAGTTACTTCCGGCGAAACGACGAACCTGTGGAAACGACGTCGCCCGTTGCAAGGAAAACGATTGAATAATGGCATTTGTTTTTCGTCTCACCGAGCATCGATATTGGCGGTGGCCTCGTCGAGGACGAGTATCCGATTGTTCCGCAGTATGGCGCGCGCGAGGCAAATGAGCTGTCTCTGGCCAACGCTGAAGTTCGTGCCGCCCTCGGTGACCTTGTGATCCAACGCGACGTCGGCGAGCTCGACCTCGCGCAGGGCGTCCCAAAGATTCGAGTCCGGATATTTGCCGAAAGGATCGAGATTGTAACGAATGCTCTCGGAGAAGAGGACGGGCTCTTGGGGTATGATGGATAGGCAGGAGCGCAATTCCTGAAGGCCAATGCTACTCGTGTCCCACTCGTCGATCTTAATCTCGCCCTCGAGACCGTCGCCCGCAAGCCTGAAGATTGCCGATATGAGGGATGACTTTCCGGCTCCGGTTCTACCGACCACGCCGATCTTCCAGCCTGGCTCTATCATCACGTTCAAATCCTGCGGCAAGACGATCACGGCCGTGGCATTTTTTCAACGGCAAATGGAATTCAACCGGCTACGTCTACCTATGACCATCTCACTTTTGAAAAATCCTTCATTTTTTCATCGTCGCGTAAAAATTGCGACTTTTTTTTTTCATAGATTTTGTACGCTCGAGTTACAATTCGTCGCCACGTGATTTAAGGAGGTACGATCGTTACTACGAATCCAACTTTCGGATTTGACATTTTTGTACGATTTCGACGAATACTTTATGCGCCTATTGCCAAAATTTGATCAATTTCGGCCATTTTTTTTTCAAGTCTCTAGGTAAATGTTGCTCCTTGAGTTTTTCCGAAAACGCGTACCTTCAGAACGGGCGGATCATGAGCGTTGTATCGCATGAAAACGTTTTTCATCTCCATGCGCCCGCTGTGGGGCCACGTGGGCGGCGGAGGATTGCGCGACGTCATCGGGCCCTCCTTCGGCAAATTCGTGTACTGGAGGATCCTTTCGACGGCGGTCATCTGCGACTGGACGTCCGCGCTCTGTCTTATACCGTACTGGAGCATACCCGTGAGAATCAGCGACTGCGAGATCGCCAGGCCGACGTATCCGCCCGAAGTCGAATCTGTCGACGGTGACGGAGTTCGGGCGTTGATTTTGGAAGTTTTTTCAGGTTGCTCCTCAGTCGTATTCGGTGACTAGAGGCTTCGTTTTATTTTAGGGCTTTTTTTTTAACGCGGCAGGGCTACAAGGAATTTTGGCGAATTTTCGCTGCGAAAATTGCTTCGCATTGCCAAAAAAATATATATTTCATTTAAATAGGATCTAGTGAAATCTTATTTGTTTCAAAGATATTTTTTTATATGCTTCGGCTATTCTTTTTGAATATTAAATATATTCAAATCGAATGAACAAAGATTCGATTAAAATGTTCGCTTACAATGTACAGTGTAAGCGTACTGTATGCATAAAATATTTCAGAATATCCAAAATTAAATGAAACACTTGATTCAGAGTTTTACCACAACGATTTTGTATCGTAATACGTCATGCCCTGGCCTTCCGAAATGATTTTTTTGGAATAAAATATTCCACCTAAACTATATCAAACTATATCACATAAACGATATTAATTAGTTAATATCACTGTGATAATTAGAGAGTTTTATCGAATAACCTGCTAGATGTTTCAAACATAACCTATATATATATATATATATATATAATTCCGTTCTCTCCACCCTCTCTACCCCCACTCCCCTTTGATATGTGTGTTGCAATAAAGACAGAGCATTAGTTCAACCAAATAGAAAAATGATTGACTACGAAGATTCCATTTAATTTAAATTCACAAGAATCAAATATATACATCTAGTGGACTCAACTAAATTGTTCTTTGAACGGATGAAACCGAATCACAGATTTATTCGGATTAAACAAAATCTTCGTTATTGGACGATATTGAATAGATTGTGATGTGAATAAATAGTTATATTTGAAATAAATAATTCTAACAATGGAATGCACTAGGAAAAATTTGATCTCACGCAATAACTAGTTAATTGGAATTTAAAAAAATCAAATAGACGCGGTTAGTTAATTTCAATAGAATCGAATCCTTATTAATTCAATTTGAATATATTTAAGGACGCTGAGTCCGAAATCGCAAATGATAATAAAATTCGGAAAATTTGGTACGTTTTTGTACGAAGTATTTCAGAGGTCGGCTAAAAATTTCACGACGATTAAGAAGCTATTTATTCAACAATTAGCATTAACATGTTTCATAGGGACTCGACATCCTTAATATTTATAAAGAATAGTTGAAATAAATCGAAAAATATCATTGAAACAAATAAGATCGTAGTAGGCCGTGAGACAAGGAAAAAACCCATGTTATTTAAATAGATCCTACTTGAATCGAATATATTTTTGTGGCAGTGTACCTATAAACAAAAAGTAATGAAAATCGGCCATTTTTTCCTCGCCTAAAGGTATCTCGCCCCCCTTAATTTCTCTTTTTTAATGTCTCTCCCTATTTGTCTCTCAGTGAATACGAACCTGGGTCGATGGCAAGAAACGAGTAGCACACGCACGTGACGAACACGCAGGAAACAAGATCGAGGACCAAACCGAAGGACGAGGCCGTCGCGAGGTACAAATACCACGCTCCGGTGTGAGTGTCCTGACAACGGTCGAATTCCTTGCGCAACATTGCCTGGATATCCTTGCCGCTGCTCCTTATCGTCGTCAGCCCGTTCAGAGTCGCGCTCACGTGTGAAAATACCGGGCTCTTCGCTGCAATCGCAAACGGGCGCCATTTTGTATTCCCCAAGCCATCGCCATTTTATATCCGCCAGGGACCAAAGCATGGAGACTGAAGTAAAGGAGCTCAAACGCATATGGCGGAATCGTCGAAAAGTGGATCGTGAAAGTGATGAAAGATCTTGTAGTGCGAAAAATATCCGCAAGCGATACCAGCGCCTGCGGATATTTGTGACATACATACAGTGACGTATTACTGTCAGTTACTATATATGTGAGTATTACATATATGTCAGTTACATATAGTTTACGCAGTTTACGCTGTTACGCATCGTTGAGTGATATTTCGATATTAAAAGTATTTATAAAAGCAAAACAGAAAAAAACCATCCAATAAAGGTAAGAACTGAACCTTAATATTATGTTCATGCAATTAATTCTCGAATTAGCGAAAATATTGACACATATTGACATCGGCAAGTACAACCACATGTTGATTCATTTTGTCAAAGCGTTTGTATTTTTTTTTATTGCATGCTATCGTCGCCGAATTTAATTATAATTGCCACTAATTTTAATGCTGTTAGAGATTTCTTTGATATACAGCAAAAATGTAATGCATGATGCTTGGACAAAAAAACGTTTTTTAGGTTAAATATGCGAATCCTTTAATATAAATACCCCTCGCTCCCATTTCGTTATAATGTACGATTTGAAAAAAATATTTTTCTTGGAAATCCAGTATGCAATATTCACATTATGGCTGTTTAATCGTACATGTCACCGTATAAAAATAAAACATTTACAGTACAGATCACCTCCAAGTAAAAAAATTACTGAAATATTATCATTTCATAATTTAAACAAAAGCATATCAATATTACTCTTAAGTATTGCAAGCTGCGCTAATGAGAAACAAATATACGACAAATTGCGGATCGACGATTCAAAATCACCGCGCGGACGGAGCCCGCAGTGGTAGCGCCGCCAGGCGGGTACAATCCGCGGATCGTTCGTCACTTTCACAACCATTTCGCCAGCATTGCGTTTGGGCTGCTTTACTCTAGTCTCCATGGATCAAGTAGAGTCGAAGAAAATCCGAAGAAAAAATAATCGTCATGCCAGAAAATAATCAGACGCGAAACAACCGACGGATAATTATTCGCCGAGAAGAGCATGAAGCTCAAGGAAGGGACGAAAATGATTTTCTCAGCTCTGGGGACACTCACCGACGCCCTCGAGGCGCTTGATGTCCTGCGCCGTATTGAGGTAGTAAATCCTGACGAGGTAGAATATAATGCCGATTATGATCATGGGTATGACCATCCAGTGATTCGCGACAGCCACCATCACCAATATTCCTATCATGACGAGGAATATCTGGATAGCTTCCAGCATCGCTTTCGGCAACAACTCGTCCATCGCCCCGACGTCCTTCGAAAATCGGTTCAGGATTCTTCCTGTGTGGGAGAGAAACGCGCAGAGTAGAATTTTTCACATCGAGTTATCTTCCAACGAACGAGAAATCGTTCGATAAATCGAAGGCATGCAAATTGAATGTACATTAAGGGGGCAATGTACATTAATGTAAATTAAGGGGCGAATCATTACTGAGGGGGGAGGCTCCGTTAGGTGAAGAAAAAATGGCTGATTTTTATTTATTTTTTCTCTAAGGAAAGTTTTCTCACCCGCTTTTGAGACTTAGGTTATGTTTCATTACTACTTTTGGCTGTCACGTGGTATTGTTTGAATTCATTTTTCAAAATGGCGGAGGTTTGGCACCGTCTTTCAAACTGCATTTTCAAAACTGGCGTGACGTATCTAAAAAAAGGCTAAAAAACTAATCGATCAATTCTGATGAAATTTGGTATAAATCTTTCTAACCCTATTGTTTAAAACGTAAAGAAGTGTTCTTGAAGATTAAAAACAAACTTTTTAACGGCGAAATTTTGTCATTTTTTTTGAAAAATTCACTTTTTGTGTTTGACAGCGTACCATTCAATCGATTAGTAATATTTTTCACTTTTTCTCGATCAATATTTTGCGTATGAGTGTTAATGAAAGAAAAGTCTTCGTTGGTTTTCTTTGTCACAGTGGAGTGACACAATTTTTTGGGCGTTTGGGTTAATTTTTGCTAATTGCTAATTAACATACTATTAACATTAACATTTGCTAATTTTTCCACCCTTGGGCTCTATGTCTTAAGTGTCACGGTAATTGAGATATGATTAAAAAAATGTTTTTTTTTTTGTTTGTGGTTATAATAGCACGAAATAACTATTGTCGCGTTATGCAATGCATGTTTATTCCAAATAAATCATTATTTGATACACTTGGTTTCAAGAAAATGACGCTCGAGCTTCCAAAATCTTAAAAATGTGTGAATGTACGAAAAATTTCAACTTCTAAATTCGTTACAAAGAAAAAAAAACTTATTCTCTATATGTTGACCACATAATTCATTATTTCCATGACATGTAGCAAAGGGTGAAAACTAGTGAACTTTTGAAACCATAGCTCAGTTCAAAATAGCTTTTAGTTTCTTTGTAACGAATTTGGACGGTGACATTTTTCGTGCATTTACGCATTTTCGAGACTTTGGAAGTTCATGAGTCATTTTTTTTTAAACGATTGTATGAAATCATGATTTATTCATAATAAACATACATTGCAGAGTACAAAGAAAGTTATTTCGTGCCATTACAACCACAAACGAAAAAGTTATGACGATTCAGAGGCGAAGTTTCGGGTAATTAAAAAGAAAAACGAAAAAAAAACATATCTTAATTACCGTGACAGTTAGGACATAGGGTTTAAGGGTGAAAAAAAACTAGCAAAGTACCGCCCAATCCCCCAAATAATTATGTCGGTCCATGCGCCAAACACCCTGTATAATGTTTATATTATATTTGTAATATCGATTGTAATATCATTTTTTAGTTAATAAGATTAGAATTGGGTTTTATAAAGGATCTTCAATGCTAAAAAAATACCATTTAACAGCTAAAAGTAGGGTTATAGGGATATTTTTCGTTTTTCGACGACAGCGCTATCGTTCTCGTCTCCAATGTACAGTACACGAAAAATAAACGTTGACATTTGAATTTTTTTAGTAGTAAGAATAGTTTTAGTAGTAAGAATTTGCTCAAATTTATTGAGGATATTTGCGAACAGGTGTTACGGCTCCGTGTAAAATTTCAAGTACTAGTGTCAAGTCTGCGTGATTGTTGTGCAATTAATTATTGAATTTAGGCTCCTATACACGGGCGACATAGCAAAAGCTTCACGAGAACTCCAATACGACTGTCGCAACATAATAAAAACAGTAAGAATTTAATGGAAATAGGCGGAAAAAATTCTTCACATTTTTGTGAATAATTTCAACGAAGAGTACAGCCTTTTGTTTGTCTCGTTATCGAGATATTCGTGAAATAAAACAGAAAATTTTCGCTGATTCGCGTGAAACGATAAAGCGCCCTAACGGCACGTGGCAACGCTGCTGTCAGGGCGGCCATTTTGCATAGGCGCCAAAATTTGAAACGCACAAACTATTACTTCCTTTGCTATAAATTTCTTACCGCGGTTTCATAAAGAGTATTTAAATGTTTTGATTCATACTTTACAGAAGCTGCAGTGCATGTGTTTCGACATAACCTTCAAATCAATTACGCGTCGTCTCTCGAGCGCGCATTATTTTTCCGGCTCAACTACTTTTTTCCGCCGTTTTCCAGGTTAACTTGCTCCAACCGTCGATTGTACTGTTTTTCGGTTTGCATCTTTTCATTTTCGCCGAACAAAAAAACGGAATTCGCGAAGGATGTTTGACACCTACCCGCTCACGCTATGTCGTTCGTATCTGAGCTCAGTGGTCGTGTTGGGTCTTATCATTTTCATACGAACAAGTGCGCATGCGCATAATGATGCGCAACGCGCAACTGCGCAATGAAACGAATGCTCTCGTTTCATTGCGTAGTTGCGCGTTGCCCATCATTATGCGCATGCGCACTTGTTCGTATCAAAATGATGAGACCCGACGAACACGACCAGTGATACCAGTCACTGAGAACTAAATTGCGCGTCGCGTATTCGCGATGTAAATAAACAAAAAAGATTCGTACCATTTCTAAACAGTCAATTATATGCGTTCCACATAATTATTCGCGCAAATTTACTTATTTTACGTAACCGAAAATTTGATTATTCGCAAAGACCTTAAGCAACCGCCTTAAAACGTTATCAACAAAAAATGAAAAGCACCCCTATTTTCGAGGGTGCGTTTCACCCCTTAAAAATTGAGTTCCGGCGACAAAAAAAATACGTGTCGCCTATTTTTACCCTACAAACAAAACAAAACTCAAAAACAAAAACAAAATTCTACAAACATGCCAAATTTCATCGAAATCGGAGAGTCCGACCTCGCGACTTTTCTTTGTAAGTCTCGAAAATAGCGAAGAAATCTTTCCTTTGACAAAAGAGATCATGAAAATTAGCAGATTCGTTCCTCGCCCAGTGGTATCTCCCGCCTTGAAGCGTAATGCAAGTACGATTGTTTCCACAGATCCGCCGCTTACCGGACGGATTGGCATTGAAGAAGCCCATCGTGGCCTGCAGCACGTTCGCGAACATCGTGTTGTGTAGATTCCGCCCGGCCACTATGCAGATTCTCATGAACAGGAAGCTCCGCGTCAGATTCAGCACGATGCAGGCAACGATGCAGAAAGTGTAGACGTAGATGGCCTGGTTGGTTGGAAGAAGACCGTCCTCGTCGAGGATATCGAAGTACGCGAATAGCGTGTCGTTGACGAGGCTACGGTATTCCTTGGACGTATTGTGCACACGAGGAGCGTGCAGACTGGCGCGCATGGCTTCCACATTGGTCCAGTAGCTGAGCCAGTAATCGGCGCCGCTCGTCGCCACTTGAGCGAGTAGCATGTTCGCGACAAGCAGAGAGAGCAAAAAGACTCCGCCGCCCGCACGAAAGTAAGAGCCGTAGACGAGATTGGCCAGACGCCCCGTCGCCTTTGATTCTCCCTGATCGATTGCGGTGCCACTTGGCATTGCCTCCTCCTCGTACGCCTGTTGAGCGACGAGGAAAGAAGATCAAGTTTGCCTCTCTTTTGCAATAATTCAATCAGCTAATTAAATTGACATTGAAATTTCCGGTAATTCGTGACAATTTGAAGATCGCCGAAATAATTCGCGTGCTTTTTTGGTACGGGAAGCGAGGTACGAAGCGACTTCCGGTTCTGGCATCGGTCTTCCGAATATCCCACGATACTTACCGAATACACACTGCCCTGCGATCGTACGGAAACTCTGCGAGGCGATTCCGGTGTTGCGGGAGCCACTCGGTGCTCACCGGTCGGTGAAGCGTACTTCCGGTCACCGACGACATCGTCGCGCCTCGGCTCGTCGAACACCGGTCCGTTCGGGATATCCTGAGGGCCGCGAAAACTCGTCCACTTGCCCACGTTCGATGTTCTTCTAGTCGCGCTAGTTTCGGTGGTTTCCTCGCTGTCAGGCGGTAGCGTCGTGTCGCCGTGCTCTTCGACGGTTTGCTCGGGCTCGTTTGATTCCTTCTTCTGCTCCGACATTCGGTTGACCATCTCCTTGAAATCCGGACTCGAATTCGTCAGCTCGTCCCACGTGCCCTGATGCTTCACTACGCCCTGCAGGAGAGGAGAAGACACTTTTCGAGGAATGCGCAAGTAGGTGGGTTGTTTGTTGATTAACGGTATTTTAGAAATTTTGATTATGTCGGTATTATATTGATATTGGCAATGACCGATGTGACGATGATCGGTATGGTAGTGTTGGTATGGGAATGGTTGGTATGGCAATGATTGGTATAATAGTCGGTATGATAATGGTCGGCATGATAATCATCGGCATGTTAATGACCGGCATGATAAATGATTGGTATGATCGGCATGATGATGATTGGCGTGGCAATGATAGGTATATGATAAATGATCGGTATGGTAATAATCGTCATGGTAATTATCGGTATGATAAATGATCGGTATGATAATGATCGGCATCTTACTGACCGATATGATAAATTATTGGTATGGTAATGATCGGCATGACGATGATGATGATCGGTATGGTAATGATGATCATGATTATGATCGTTATGATAATAATCGGTATGATTATGATTATGATAATAATCAGTATGGTAAATAATCGGTATGGCAATGATTGGTATGATACATGATCGGTATTGGTATGATAACGATCGGCATGATGATGATTGGTATGATAAATAATCGGTATGGTAATGATTGGCATGAAGATGATGATCATCGGCATGATTATGATCGTTATGATAATAATCGGTATGGTTATGATCGTTATGATAATAATCGGTATGATTATGATCGTTATGATAATAATCGGTATGATTATGATCGTTATGATAATAATCGGTATGATTATGATCGTTATGATAATAATCGGTATGATTATGATCGTTATGATGATAATCAGTATGATTATGATCGTTATGATGATAATCGGTATGGTAAATAATCAGTATGGCAATGATCGGTATGATAAATGATCGGCATGGTAAACGATCGGTATGATAATGATTGGTATGGTAATGATCGGCATGATGACGATTGGTATGATAAATAATCGGTATGGTAATGGTCGGCACGATGATGACTATTGGCGTGGTGATGATCGGTATGATAATGATCGCTGTGATAAATAATCGGTATGGCAGTGATCGGCATGGTAGTAATCGGTATGATAAATAATCGGTATGATAATAATCGGTATGGCAATGATCGGTATGATAATGATCGATATGATAAATGGTTGGTATGTTAATGATCGGTATGCTGATAATCGGTACGATAAATGATCGGTATGTTAATGATCGATATGATAAACGATCGGTATTTATCGGTATGTCAATATTGACAATTTGACAGTTTACAAAAAATATCCAAAATCGATCTGTTTTTTTTTTTTTGGACCCCAATGAAGAGACCACGTCGGCTACGAAGTGCGCACTCACACGATCCATGACGACAATCGTATCCGCCCGTTTCAGAAACTGCAGTTGATGAGTCACGAGAACGCGAGTCTTGCCGTGCAAATAATCGAGGACGCAATTCCTGAAGAGATGACGTCCGACGCGAGCGTCGACAGCGCTTAGTGGATCGTCCAGCAGGTACAAGTCAGCCTGTCGATAGACCGCCCTGGCGAGATTGATGCGGGCCCGTTGACCACCGGACAGCACGGCGCCACGTTCGCCCACGACGGTCATGTCGCCCTCGGGGAATTGTCGAAAATCTCGGGTGAGAGCGCACACGCTTGTCACCTCCTGATAACGCTTCTTGTCGTAAGGCTGACCGAACAAAATATTCTCCCGCACCGTACCGACGAACAGCCACGCGTCCTGGCTCGCGTACGACACCGTGAATGCCGGATCGTCACTCACAAAGCCGGGCTTGCCGACGAGCCTCTCGGCCATTTTGTCGTCGTCGTACTGAAGCAATTTAACCGTTCCAGCGCCGAGCGGCAACTCGCGCAGCAGAATATTGAGAAGGGACGATTTGCCGGAACCAACGTGACCAACGAGGGCGCACAATTCGCCCCCCTTTATTTTCATCGAAACGTCGCAAATGGTCGGCGGCAAACAACCCGAGATCCAGTTCGCCGATACTCTGTACAACTCGACGGACACCGGTCGCTTCGTCTTCGGCTCGGTCGACACCACACCCCGAGACACCTCGTCCTCTGGCTTCTTCGTCTTGTCGGCAACGCCGCTCTTGTCGTTCTCCTCGGACGGTCTCGACACCTCGTCGAGCAGCAAGAAATCCTACAATTATCGTTACACGTTGGTATTTGTCGACGGGATGGGCCGTTCGAATTGGGCGGATTTTTGGAATATCGTGGGCGGACTGATTTTTTGAATTACTGTAGTCAAATCTAATTCGTGATTTGAAAAAATGCGGCTTCTTCTTTAGGTAGTGTAGCAGCTGTAGAGATGGCAATGGGGTGGCACGAAATACACCAGAGTATATCTGGATGGTAGAGGCGAGAAAAAGGCGCGTGGAGGCGGAGGCGAGAAGAAGAGCAAGCGACTACCTGTTGAAGATATGCGGATACGAAAGGTGGCCGAAAATCTGGCTAAGGGAGGAGATAAGGAACATATTAAGGGAGCTTTCCAGTGTGAAATTTTCAAAAAATCGATTTTTTTTTTTTTTGCTTTATCGAATAGTATACACTCTTCCGAATATTCCCTGAAATTTTCATGCCGAAATTCAGATTATTTCGGTTACTGTACAGCATTTCTTGGAAGAAGGCAACGGAGCGCTACAGCTACAGCGAAACTTTGAACGCGTTTTTCTCGAAACAGCATTTTTCAAAACGGTGTCCAACTTGGAGGGCAGAGTTTTAAAGCTATCGAGTTGAATTTTTTACACAATATTCTTAACGTAATTGTTTATCGTGCTATGGAAGCTTTTTTTTTTTGACATCTTCCTATTTTTTTGTAAAAAAAACTGCCAAAAAAAATGCTAAAATCGATACTTTTTGTTCAAACCGGCGCCATTTTTGCAAAAAAAAAAAAAAAGCCTCCATAGCACGAAAGCCAATTATATACCGATCAATAATCTTTTTGTGTTTTTTGTTTCAGATCAAAATTGTGACCCCCAACGTGGACACCACATCCAAGTGCATTTTCTGCAACAATTGTTTCATCATTTTTATAGATATTAATTAATAAATAAATCGATCTTTAAAAAATTGTTTTGTATTCTTCAATACCCAATTAATATACAAAAAAAAACCAGACCGATTAGATTATTTTTTCTTTAAAAAAAAAATCGCGAACAGCGATTTTTCGGGCTGTCACACTGGAAAGCTTCCTTAAGCGGGAATGAGTTGAAATGGGGAAGGGAGCTTAGAGAAGCGATGCGGGAAGTGGGGGAGGGAAGGATCCTGAACTTGATTAGAGGTGGCGGAAGACCAAAAGTAGTCGGTGAAATTCTAAAGGAGGGAATAGAGAAGAAGAAGAATCAGGACATCCAAAAAGATTGGGAGGGCGTAGACAGGTCGACATATAATCGTATTTATAAGGAAATCAAAGAGAACACAGAAAAAGAGAAATACTGGGAACAGGAGGGGCTGGCAGGAGCGCTCAAGGAGGAGTGGGCAAGACTGAGGCGTGGAAACGTAGGGAAGGTGGGGAAAAGAGGATTCGAGAATTGGAGGTGTGCGGTATGTAAGGAGGAGGAGGAGACGATCGAACGCATCTGGAAATGTGAAAAGGCAAGGGAAAAAATCAAGACGAAGTGGGCAGAAGGGATGAACTTGTGGAGGAAGGGACGGGAAGGAGACAGTCTAAAGTACTGGTGGATTAAGAATCTAAAAGGAGAGATGCTTAAGGGGTAAGGCCACTGTAAATTTTTTGAAAAATCGATTTTTTTTTATTGGCTATAAAAAACTATTCGCAAAACTTTAAACGCGTTTTTCTCGAAACATGGATTTTCAAAATGGCACGCAGCATAACTCGAACAATTTTCATTTTTTTTACTTGAAATTTTAACCAGATGTGAACATTTACATTATCTTGAGAATGTCGATCGGAATTTTCAAGAACTTTATTTATTGATTTTTTATTAACAAAAAACTTGCCGTTTTTTTCGTCAAAAATCAATTTTTTTTTTCAAACGCACGCCAAATCCACAAAAATTGATACTTTTTAAAATCCGATCGACATTCTCTAGCTATAGCCCTCTAGATTAATGGTTTTTTTTTTGTTCTAGATTCAAAAGTGCACCAGTGGTGCTGCGTGCCGCGGAGCCCTGGAAGCAAAACATGTCCCGGGAAGATAGCTGTGGAACCGCCATTTTGTTTTTTTTTACTGTAAAAAAATTTTATAATAAAGTTTAATGTATGCCCGATAACACCATTAAAAGTTTTTTTCAAATACCTTCAATTTCGGGAGCAAAAAATTAGTGAAAAAACCTTTTTTTTTGGGCCGTTACAGTGGCCTTACCCCTTAAGGAAATTTGCTACTATAGTAAAGGTTTCGGAAAATTAGCCACGACGCAAATAAAAAAACAAAGGTACATTGGTATAAGTAGATGTAAGGACTGAAGTTATAATGGAGCTAAGAAGTGAAATCCTTGATATCTGCGAGTGACGCTCATAACCTTAAAAATTTAATGCGAAATTTTTTATCTCTCGTTTTCCATCTGTCGGTTAATAGGATTTTTTTTTCTTCTATTCAACATTTGCGTTCTAAAAAATGTCGAGAAAAGTATTTTTCTTTTTTGTGTATGTACTTTCCTCGCGTTTTTTTTTTACTCGTGTTACCCTTACGGAGTGCACTGTTGAGCAATAGATAAATGACCAATCGAACACTATCGCGAATACCTTAGATTTTTGTCAATAGCTAAAGGAAATCGGTTCAAGAGGATCAGGAACCTTCAGATGATAAAAAAGAATGTTATAACGGTCGAAATGCAAAAACTTTTACGAGGAAAGTACACACACAGAAAATGGAAACCTACGCTACCGGAAAATACGTAAAAATGCCTTTTTCCTCGAAAAATAAAAAATATCGTAGGACATACATGACGTCCAAGATATTTTTCTCTTGGACGTCACTTTTCGTCGCCGTTTCGTATATACAACGAAATATCTTGAGAGAGATGCATCCGAGGAAAAAACGTTTCAACCAAAAGTTTCACATTTCTCAAAGACGAACATAATGGCGTTCGATATTTTTCTTTTGGTGGCTATTTTCAAGCTTATTTCACAGTCAACTTGGCTTTCCCAAATAGGAATCAATATTTTTCATTTCAAAATAATTTTTTGCCTAACTAAATACGTATTGTACGAAACTTGTTTTTCTTTGACTTCAATTAAACATATTCGAAACATTTCGCACTGACTTATCGAGCATCTGCTCGGTCGAATATTCCCAATACTTCGATAAATTGAAACGGAACAAAAGTTTCGTACAAAACTTACGCATTTTAGTACGCAAAAAATTATTCCGCAACAAAAAACATTTCTCATAAAAAAAAATCAAAGTTGACCTTGAAGTCCTTCATACAAAGTTACGCATTTTATTATGCAAAAAATTATTCCGCAACGAAAAACATTTCCCATTCAAAGAAATAAAGTTGACCTTGAAATAACCTTGAAAAATTGAAGCGGGAAAAAAGCTTCATACAAAGTTACGCATTTTATTACGCAAAAAATTATTCCACAAGAAAAAAACATTTACCATTAAAAAAAAAATAAAGTTGACCTTGAAATAACCTTGAAAAATTGAAGCGGAAAAAAGCTTCATACAAAGTTACGCATTTTATTACGCAAAAATCGATTCCACAAGAAAAAGTATTTACCATTAAAAAAAAAATAAAGTTGACCTTGAAATAACCTTGAAAAATTGAAGCGGAAAAAAGCTTCATACAAAGTTACGCATTTTATTACGCAAAAAATTATTCCACAAGAAAAAGTATTTACCATTAAAAAAAAAATAAAGTTGACCTTGAAATAACCTTGAAAAATTGAAGCGGAAAAAAGCTTCATACAAAGTTACGCATTTTATTACGCAAAAAATTATTCCACAAGAAAAAAACATTTACCATTAAAAAAAAATAAAGTTGACCTTGAAATAACCTTGAAAAATTGAAGCGGAAAAAAGCTTCATACAAAGTTACGCATTTTATTACGCAAAAAATTATTCCACAAGAAAAAGTATTTAGAATTAAAAAGAAAAATAAAGTTGACCTTGAAATAACCTTGAAAAATTGACGCGGAAAAAAGCTTCATACAAAGTTAAGCATTTTATTACGCAAAAAATTATTCCACAAGAAAAAAACATTTACCATTAAAAAAAAATAAAGTTGACCTCGAAATAACCTTGAGAAATTGAAGCGGGAAAAAAGCTTCATACAAAGTTACGCATTTTATTACGCAAAAAATGATTCCACAAGAAAAAGTATTTACCATTAAAAAAAAAATAAAGTTGACCTTGAAATAACCTTGAAAAATTGAAACGGAAAAAGCTTTATACAAAGGTGCGCATTTTATTACGCAAAAAATTATTCCGCAACAAACAACATCCCAAAAAAAAATTAAGTTGACCTTGAAATAACCTTGAAAAATTGAAGCTGGAAAAAGCTTCATACAAAGTTACGCATTTTATTACGCAAAAAATTATTCCACAAGAAAAAGTATTTACCATTAAAAAAAAAATAAAGTTGACCTTGAAATAACCTTGAAAAATTGAAGCGGAAAAAAGCTTCATACAAAGTTACGCATTTTATTACGTAAAAAAGTATTTCGCAACAAAAGGCATTTCCCATTCAAGAAAATTAAGTTGACCTTGAAATAACCTTGAAAAATTGTTTTCAAGTAATAATTGCCTACCAGCGTACTGTTTCTTCCTCAAAATCGTGAAACTTTTGTTCGGAACATTTTTTTCTAGTCGAACGCAGCAGGATGATATCTTCCTATAAATGACTACATGCGGTCGCTCGGGCAATTAGATGATCAAATAACAAAATGATTATCGTATTTCGAGGAGAGTTCCTCGTCTCAAGTTTTTCCTTCCTCCTATGCATGTTTGATCAACTTGTTATTTTTTCTCTGTAAAGTTCGTCGCGCGTATCGTCATCGCAGCACACCGCTCGCACTTCCGGGTTAATAAATCTTCCATTATCACGTGATCTTGCGCATAGCGAGTGTAGTGTGCTTGCCTCCAATCTTTTGATCGAGATGACTGCCTCTCCGCCCATTATCAGAGCTTGAGGAAAAAATATGGCGGCTGACAACTGAAGATTGTTGAAATACGTCGCAATTTCGTACGTGACATTGGCCGTGAGAATGTTGTCCATCAGTGCGAAAGACACGAGGGTGAGGAAGAGGGTTGTTCTCTCGGTGAAGACCATTATGCCCAAATAGAGGCCACGAATGTTCGACGATGTCATGATAACGCCAATCTCGCGAGCTCTCGTACGTGATACGATCAGCTCGAAGGGCTTTTCCCAAGCATACATCTTCACCACCTGTGCAGAAAAATAACGAACGCTTGAATATCCATCAGAGCTGGACTATCGGAGCTTTTTCTATCACCGGCTTACCATTACGTCGGTACCGACAAGTTGTAACATTAGAATACCGGTATTTCGATATTTTCCTTAATTTATGGGAAATCTCGATCAAGAACGTTGGAAGCTTGAAAGCGTAGATGGAAGTTGTAGAAATAATAGCGTATAGCTACATGAAACCACTGTATTTATTTAAAACATCATCGTCTTTTATTGAGATCTTCATTTATTATACATTTCTAAACGTACTCTGCTACGTTCTCGAATATATCCAACCCAACATAAAATAAATAAACAAACCAAAAATAGGAACAGAAAATGCAAATAAAAAGGGTAGTAAACAAGCAAAATTAAAATTAGGAAGTTTGATGAAAGTCAGCGCAGTAGTAGCTACCACAATGCAAACGAATGGCGTAGCTTGTGGCAGGCAGGCAACAGCATGGTCACTTCAATTAACGAGATTGAGATTGTTGAAACAATGGTCGCAAAAAGCAGAGAGCGTCTGAAGTTTCATCTTACAGAAACGACCTTGTCGCATGCGTAAGCCGTGGGAGAAAGTGCCCTTTCTGATTCCACACTCGTGGATGAATGAGTCGACACTTTGGAAATATTTAATGCAGATAATGATATATTAAGACTTAAACGTAGTAAAAAAAAAATAAGTAAAAGTAAATGGAAACAATAACAATTATAACGATATTTTAATGTTTTCAACTCTGATATCGAAACATCGGTATTGCTCGAGTCGAATATCGGTTTTTCAATATCAAATTTTTGGTCCGGTATTCCTGTTTTCCGATAGTAAAAAAAAATGGTATCCATGCGGCATTGGGGGGCACCGACCCTTCTTTCTTGCTGCACGTCGATAAGTCGGAAAAATCGTCAAATTCGAAGTTTTCGGTAATAGCGTCACGTTGATTTCGAGGAGAACGAGAATTGTGATCCAGAAAAGTTATTTTTCTTTTTTTGGAAATCGTGGATTATTGCAGAGGAAATTTGAGGGCGGCCTTTGACTAATGCGCTGAAGATATTGAACGCTAATTGAAAGATAATTGTAATTATCATTGACTAATTATTGTGTATTAATTTTAAAATAATGAAGTATTATCTTAGATAGTTTTAAGATAATTATAAGATAATTTAGTATCTCAGATCATTATAAGATAATTTAACGTCTTAGGTATATGCAAGAAAATTATAAGGCAATTTATTATGTTAGATAATCATGAGATAATGTATCATCTTGGACAATTACAAGCTAATTTATTGTCTGAGATAATTACAAGGCCATCTTTGATAATTATACGCTGATTTATTATCTTAGATAATTATAAGCTAATTCATTATCTCGGGTGAATAATGGATAATTCGTCATCTCAGATAATAATAAGCTGATTAATTGTACCCAATAATTATAAGATAATTATTATCTTCGACAATTACAAGCTAATTCGTTATCTCATAATTATAGTGTAAATTATTATCTCAGATACTTGGTAGATAACAGATTGTCTCAGGTAATCGAAAGCTAATCTACTATCATAGTTCATTATAAGAGAATTTATAATCTCAGATAGTTATAGGATAATTTATTATCTTAGATAATTACAAGGTCCTTTTAATGAAATTCAAATTCAACCCAAAATTTGAATTCAACACAAAACTCAACTAATTTCAATTCTGCGATAATTCCCAGATAATTATAGGGTCATTTTTTATCTCAGATAATTAAAAGATAATTAATTATCTCAGATAATGAAAAGATGATTAATTATCTCAGATAATTAAAAGATGATTAATTATCTCGGATAATTGTAAAATAATTAATTATCTCGGATAATTATAAGATAATTAATTATCTCGGATAATTATAAGGTAATTCATTATCACAGATAATTGAAAGATAATGAATTATTTCAGATAATTAACAGATAGTTAATTATCTCAGATAATTAACAGATAATTAATTATCTCAGATAATTGACAGATAATTAATTATCTCAGATAATTAACAGATAATTAATTATCTCAGATAATTAACAGATAATTAACAGATAATTAATTATCTCCGATAATTAACAGATAATTAATTATCTTAGATAATTAACAGATAATTAACTATTTCAGATAATTAACAGATAATTACTTATCTCAGATAATTAACAGATAATTAATTATCTGAGATAATTAAAACTACAAAATTTTTCAGACTATAATTTTTTTTTTCCTATTTCCAACGTCCAATGAGAAACAGTCCCTCTCAGATCGGTTTTTTTTCCCGTCGAAAACGATCGAGCCAAAATTATGGCAACTTCGAAACTCCTGTCTCACAATTTCATGAAAACTGCTCCACTTCAATTAAAAATGGGAAAAAGCCTCTTCACTCGCGAATGTGCTTTTCGGCATTTTTGCAGCTACCTGAATCCCGGCGATGAGCTCGCTCATCAGCTGTACCCTGCGATCGGTGAGTTGTGCCGTTCGGCGTCGCAGGTCACCGCTGATTTTGCTCAGATAGCCTTGAATCGGAATCGTGAGCAAGAGAAGCGCGGCAATGCCGATTACCGCGCTCACACCGACGCTCTGCCACATCACGTATCCAACGACGACCAGCTGCATTGAAAAACGTAAGAACTTCATCTACCAATTGGACCATCGCGTCCAAGTATGGCGATTGAACAGGAAACGCGTATGTGGACATTTATCTACGTGGTGGCTCAAGATGACCTGACATTCAAATTTATTAAGGGGTTACCCCCACTTGCTATTTTCAAAAAATCGATTTTTTTTAATTGCATTTTTTTGAAGTATAAGTATCTGAGAATATGTCCTGAAAATTTCAAGTCGATCCGAACGAAATTGACTGAGATATGAGCGTTGAAAGAGAAGAATCCGTGAATTGAAGAACTGAAATTGAAACTTTAAACGCGTTTTTCTCAAAATGGCATTTCTGAAGTCGGTGACCAAGATTACTCGAACACTAATGAACCGATCTTCTTGAAATTTTGCAGGCTTATTTAATACATAAAAATGTAGTCTTTAATCGTTCGATTTTTTTTTTCGAAAAAAAATTGCCGTTTTATAGCCAAAAAACGGCCGTTTTTTTTCGTTAAAATCGAACCATTAACTTTGACTGTCCGCCATTTTGTGAGAAATGAATATTTTTTAAAATCCTTCGATTAAAGACTAGTTTATACTTATATTTGACTAAATCCATCCGCATTTTTTTTTCAGATGATCCACTTCGCCGCAATGTTGGTCACCGCAAACCGTGTATATAAAAACATTATTTCATTGACGGCCATTTGCCACTAAGCAATGTAATATTTTTCAATAAAAAAATTACTGAAAGTTCTTCAAGATGTGTTCTTTAAGATGGTATATTGATCGACTAAAAAAGTTTTGTAGTTTTATTTAAAAAAATTCATGAAAAAGGCCTTTTGTTTGCGCTACAAGTGGGGGTAACGCCTTAATAAAACGTACGATTTATTTGAAAAGTACGAATATTTTCAATTCAATGCAAGGTACAAATATGGAGGTTATGTGTGGAACACGATATCCGATAAATGGCCGCCTCGTTCCTGTTTGCAAACTTTCACACTTTTGACGAAATTTTCAATAACATTTTGGCATAATTGCGGACTAATAAAAATAAAAATTATATCGAAAGTAATATATATATTCGTACTTTTCAAATAAACAATACGTTTTATTAATTAATGAAAACGTTAGGTCATTTTGAGACACCCTTTATATACGTATACAGCGTGTCCTGTTAATCTTGAGACATCGAAATAACTCGAGAACAACGAAGTTTATCGAAAAATCCCGAGACACGTGTCGAGCGCATTCAAACGAGCAGTAAAATAGCATTACCTTTTTATTTATTTATAGCACGTGTTCAAGGTGCTTTCAAGGTCAACTTTAAAAAATGGAAAGTGTTGGAATTGACTTTTTGAGACTGTTATTTTATTAAATTTTTTAACAAAATTTTTCTTTTATGAAAAAATTATTTCTTTAAAAATATAATTTTCACAGCAGCGTCTTTTGGGACGAGAAAAAAAAACCGGTTACCTTCGTCTGCAACGCTTTTTCGGTTCATTATTCTCGGATATTTAAAAAAATTTATTTTCAACAAACGCGAAGCAATTTTGCAAATATTGACTCGGGCTACGCTCGTTACGATTTCGACAATAAAAACGACGGGAATTTTTGCGAAATGCTTGTCTCGGTATCCGCAGAGAGGCCTCTTTACTTCATCGATGATTTATTCGCTGCATTAATTTACGCTTGGCACTGCAAGGCCGTCATTTCGAACACCTTTCGTAACTTCCAAAAGTAACCTTTCGTCTCAGCCAAAAGTAACCTACTTTTTTAAACGTAGAAAAGCCGCTGTAAAAATTTCCATTTTTTAATATACGTATTTTTTTTTTCAATATAAAATAACATTCCATATAAAAAATAACACTATAAAAAGCTCCATTCGAAAAGTTTCCATTTTTTACATTGACCTTGAAATGACATTGAAAACGTTCACAAAATTAATTTATTCCATATAAAAAATAACACTATAAAAAGTTCCATTCCAAAAGTTTTCATTTTTAAAATTGACTTTGAAATGACATTGAAAACGTTCGCTAAATCAAAAAGTTATCTCGCCAAATTGCTTCGGGATTTCAATTTTCTGATTTTCTTCGTCGTTCTCGAGATATTTCGATTTCTCGAGATAAACGGGACACCCTGTATAGAAATCGAGATTTTTCATTTGTTTCCTCGAAATATCATTTTATTCCAGCAACGCCGTATTCGTTTTTTCGTCCGAACCGATTTTTCATCATTCATTGCACATATCAATGCGATAAAAAAAAAACAACAATTATACAGCACGAGAAATGTTGAGTGGTACGTCTTTTGTTTTCTCGCGAAGCGTTTCTTCGAAGTTCTGCGGAGCGGGCTAAAATCAGGAGGAATAAACGGACGTGACATTTTGCCGTTTTCCTCGTACATACCTGAATCGGCGTGATCCATAAGTAATTGAGGAACAGTGGAAGCATGTCGAAGCGATTGACGTCGTTGCTAAGAAGATTCACAACTTGCCCGGCTGCCGTTTGATCCAGCGACGCTTTGCTCAGACGAAGCGACTGTGTGAATGAAAAATAGAAGGCAATTATAAGACAATTTATTATCTCAGATAATCATAAGCTAATTCATTATTTCGAGTGATTAATGGATAATTTGTCATCTCAGATAATAATAAGGTGATTAATTATATCCAATGATTATAAGATAATTATTATCTTCGACAATTACAAGCTAATTCGTTATCTCGTAATTATAATGTAATTCATTATCTCAGATACTTGGTAGATAACAGATTGTCTCAGGTAATCGAAAGCTAATCTACTATCATAGTTCATTATAAGAGAATTTATAATCTCAGATAGTTATAGGATAATTTGTTATCTTAGATAATTACAAGGTCCTTTTAATGAAATTCAAATTCAACCCAAAATTTGAATTCAAAATAATACTCAACTAATTTCAATTCTGCGATAATTCCCAGATAATTGTAGGGTCATCTTTTATCTCAGATAATTAAAAGATAATTAATTATCTCAGATAATGAAAAGATGATTAATTATCTCAGATAATTAAAAGATGATTAATTATTTCAGATAATTAAAAGATGATTAATTATCTCATATAATCAAAAGATGATTAATTATCTCGGATAATTAAAAGATGATTAATTATCTCAGATGATTAATTATTTCAGATAATTAAAAGATGATTAATTATCTCAGATAATTAAAAGATGATTAATTATCTCAGATAATTAAGAGATGATTAATTATCTCAGATAATTAAAAGATGATTAATCATCTCAGATAATTAAAAGATGATTGATTATCTCAGATAATGAAAAGATGATTAATTATCTCAGATAATTAAAAGACGATTAATTATCTCAGATAATTAAAAGATGATTAATTATCTCAGATAATTAAAAGATGATTAATCATCTCAGATAATTAAAAGATGATTGATTATCTCAGATAATTGAAAGATGATTAATTATCTCAGATAATTAAAAGATGATTAATTATCTCAGATAACTAAAAGATGATTAATTATCTCAGCTAATTAAAAGATGATTAATTATCTCAGATAATTAAAAGATGATTAATTATCTCAGATAATGAAAAGATGATTAATTATCTCAGATAATGAAAAGATGATTAATTATCTCAGATAATGAAAAGATGATTAATTATCTCAGATAATTAAAAGATGATTATCTCAGATAATTAAAAGATTATTAATTATCTCAGATAATTAAAAGATGATTAATTATCTCAGATAATTAAAATATGATTAATTATCTCAGATAATTATTATCTTCGACAATTACAAGCTAATTCGTTACGAGCTTACTCGGTACCAGATAATGGAAGTTTATCTGGTACCGAGTTAGCCAAAAGAACAATTACTACGACTAGCGTAGTCCGTTGAATAAGTTTGGCAACGCTGCAATCAAGCGCGACCGCGTATCCTGTACAGCTGCCATGTGCTAGAAATTTTTCACTCGCGTCCATGGTTCATCGTCGATCTCTTTTTCGACCATGGAAGAAAATTCAAATAAGAAAGCGTTCTTCTGGAAAGGCAAACAAAATCAATTTTCGAAAATCAAATTTTTTCTCAATCAATCTTGAAATCAATTTTTTCATGTGTTATTATTTCGTATCCTTTTTTTATAACTACGATGATTTTATTTGCGATTAATTTATTTGTTTTTATTCTTTAAGCCGATTTAGTCATCACATTTCCAGTCGCTTCTGGATAATTTGCTGTAGAAGTGTAGTGCACATTGCGTCGTTCGGAAAGTATTAGTGTTGATTTAAAAAAGCGCGCGGTTGCGACGTTGCCATCGTAATATGCGACTGGAGTAATATGGAGGTTAACCTCCAAAAAATCAGCATTTTTCGAGACAAATTAATTTATTCTGAAGTTCACAAGTATCTAATGGATTTTAGAAAGCTGTCCGAACGTTCTTTAGATATTTTTTTATCCGTTATGAAAGTTTCTTTCGAAACTGTTTGTCGATGCTTGCAAATTTCGACGTTTATGGATGGGAAAAACACGACAATCCATAAGAGACCGTGTTAATTTAGAAAAAAATTATTTATCGATCGCTCACAAACAGGGTATCCGGAGAGTTTGAAATTTGAACAGGTCACGTTTTAGACACTCATAAGTGAACTCGAATTGTTTAAATCCATATCTGTTTGTTAATTGAATCATCAGATGAACTTTCTTAACACAATTAGTGCAAGCACGTACTCTTATAAAAGATGCTTAAAGTGATGGCCACCACTTTCAATGCACGCTTGCATTCTGATTCGCATTCTTTGTATCGTTTTATGACGATCGTATTAAAAACTTCAATAAGTACGACTATGTACTTTCTCAACAATATCATAGGCAATCAGCACACAATTTCATTCAAAGACGATTGCTTTTTTTGTTATTTAAAAAAGATCTCTGAAATAGCATTCTTGGACATTGAAATGATAAAAATCTTCAAAAAAATATGATAAATTCGAAAAAAAATAGAGAGAAAAATGGGCCCACGACGAGACTAGTCTTAAAAATCACACAATGGATCACTCTATTTTAGAGAATTTTTTGAAAAAAATAAAAAATGTCAATCACCTTTAAAAAAATAATCTTCGATTCAGAAGCAAAAAAAACGTTGACATTAATGATTGATAATTTTTGAAATATTTTTTAACGAAGGTATGCTTCACAATGAAAAAATATCCTAAGGTGACATTTGTCGATATCTCAATTAGTTCAGGAGTTATCAGCGTTTGAACGTTTCCGAACCTTCTGAAATGGACATTTTTAGAAAATTATAACTCCTAAAAGAGAAGAGATAAAAATCCAAAACCCGGTGTGGATATTTCTTTCGTGGGGTGCAATTTTACAAAAAAAAAACAGGAAAATAAAAAATGGTCGGGGTGACGGGCCGGGTGAAATTGGGTGGAATGTCCCATCTATATCCCTAGTTATCTTTCGAGAACGTACGCCTAAAATATTCGTCCTTGGCGTGAAAATACCAAAACTGTTGCCTTGGGAAAACGTCAAAGATATCCGTCCGTTGATAAAGAACGCGAGAGAGAGAGAGAGAGAGAGAGAGAGCAAGCTGGACAGCGAGTGAAAGTGAGAGAAACCAGTAGAAACGAATGAACCGGACGTGTCGTTATCACCAGTGCACGAGGATAGGGTCCGCGCTATCGAAATGATAAAAATTTCAAACGACTGCTCGAGCACCGTCTTATCGGCAATTGTCTCAAATTTATCGAGTGCTTCCGAATGCGCGTCCATCGAGAAGTCCCATCGACGTTTGATTCCCAACTTGCCTATTAGCTCTGTGGGTAAAATGTTATTTATTCTTTTACAAAATTATTTTTAAAAAAACCCTCACTAGACGACGATCGAAGGCAAAACGGACTCACCTTCCTGTAGACGAGGGAACAGCAGGCGACCCTCACCCTCATACCGATCTGCTGGGCGTCGAGATTCGTGTGATGCATTATGAAAGTGATGCCGAGGGTGGACAGTATGAGGCCACCCGCGTACCCAAGCGCCTCGTTCCGGCTTGGTATCGTGCCCGGGTCACCCTCGCTGAAGTACTTTATCACCAAGCCCGAAAGGATCGGCTGTATCGTACGCAACACAACCGATTGCAACAACATGAACAAACCGACGTTCAGATACTTTAGCCAAAAGGCACGAAATATCGCCCTCGTCAGACTTGGACGATGAACGTTTGTCTTCTTGCCCTCCTCGTTCAACGTGTACTCGGCGTTTTTCAATTTTTCGAGCTCGACGTTCCATTGCCTGTTCGCAAACACCAAAACGTCCGTTTTATTCCTCGAACGACCTTTTATCGATTATCGGACGACTTTTCGTTCAATTTTTGTACCACGCTTGAAAGAACGAACATGTATAGTTTTTTTGTTCGTAATTGTTCTATATCTTTCAGCACCACCACGCGAACGATTTGAAAAACTTCTTTTTAAGGGAGCTTTCCAGTGTGAAATTTTCAAAAAATCGATTTTTTTTTTGCTTCATCGAATAGTATACACTCTTCCGAATATTCCCTGAAATTTTCATGCCGAAATTCAGATTATTTCGGTTACTGTACAGCATTTCTTGGAAGAAGGCAACGGAGCGCTACAGCTACAGCGAAACTTTGAACGCGTTTTTCTCGAAACAGCATTTTTCAAAACGGTGTCCAACTTGGAGGGCAGAGTTTTAAAGCTATCGAGTTGAATTTTTTACACAATATTCTTAACGTCATTGTTTATCGTGCTATGGAAGCTTTTTTTTTTTTTTGACATCTTCCTATTTTTTTGTAAAAAAAACTGCCAAAAAAAATGCTAAAATCGATACTTTTTGTTCAAACCGGCGCCATTTTTGCAAAAAAAAAAAAAAAAAAGCCTCCATAGCACGAAAGCCAATTATATACCGATCAATAATCTTTTTGTGTTTTTTGTTTCAGATCAAAATTGTGACCCCCAACGTGGACACCACATCCAAGTGCATTTTCTGCAACAATTGTTTCATCATTTTTATAGATATTAATTAATAAATAAATCGATCTTTAAAAAATTGTTTTGTATTCTTCAATACCCAATTAATATACAAAAAAAAAACCAGACCGATTAGATTATTTTCTCTTTAAAAAAAAAAATCGCGAAAAACAGCGATTTTTCGGGCTGTCACACTGGAAAGCTTCCTTAATGCTCGGCAGCGATCTGAAAGCCTGCTGTAGTAGCGGTAGTAGCGATTACGTGATGAGCAATAGTTACTATATAGTAGTATAATAGTTACTACGTATAGTAATATAATACTTGCTATATCATCTTATAATATTTATTATATATAGTATTGCCATAGTTACGATATATCGTAGTATAGTAGTCACTATGCTACTATATAGTATATGTATAGTATGTATATCGTATTTTTTGTTCGTAACTGTTCTATATTTTTCAGCACCACCACGCGAACGATTTGAAAAACTTTTTTTTAATGCTCGGCAGCGATCTGAAAGCCTGCTGTAGTAGCGGTAGTAGCGATTACGTGATGAGCAATAGTTACTATATAGTAGTGTAATAGTTACTACGTATAGTAATATAATACTTGCTATATCATCTTATAATATTTATTATATATAGTATTGCCATAGTTACTATATATAGTAGTATAGTAGTCACTATACTACTATATTATAACACTTATTATATATTATAACACTTGCTATATCATCTTATAATATTTATTATATATAGTAGTACAATAGTTACTATCTATAGTAGCATAGTAGTTACGATATACTAGTATAGTAGTTACTATATAGTAGGACAGTAGTTACTATATATAGTAGTATAACAGATACTCTATATATTAATGTAATAGTTTACTATACATAGTAGTATGATAGTTACTTTATATACAGGGGACAAAACGTGGAACATGGTGGGAACATAATAAGGGGGAAGACCTCGTACTATGGAATCTAACAAGGAACATCACTTAAGTGTCCGCTTTCGATTTCGATGAAACTCACATATGTGATGAAGCATTGAAAACTATTAGACGGGTTTTTTTATTGCCGGAAAAACGGATTTACGGGGAGAAACGACCCTTTGACGAAAGGCGTCTCACCCCTTAATTGATTTTTCTTAAACACTTCTATACTAGATTTTTCATCGCTTTACATTAGAAGAATTTCGGTTTTTGTTTCATTCGGATCGGTGGACTGCGTGTGGGTCAAACTGCAAAATAACCTCCCGACACGGTTCCCTTTGAGGGGTGGTTGAAACTGTTCTTCCACCGACGAAAGAAAAATATGTGTCCAATAGTTTTCAATGCTTCGCTACATATACAAGTTTCAACGAAATTGGAAGTGGACACTTAAGTGATGTTCCTTGTAAGATAAAAAAATAGTCACTTTATACAGAATTATAATAGTTTTTATGCATAGTAGTTTAATAGATTATATTATATATACAGGGTGTCCCATTTTAATCTTACACCTGAATTTTCTCGAAAAATATTGCTCGGACGAACTATTGTGTGGAGCAAAACTTCTAGGGATTGAAGGGGGACGTTTGAAAAAAACTTATTGGAAGAGCCAAAATTCAAAATGGCGGCGTTACAAAGGCTGACATGTTTTTTTCAAACGGAAACATAACTTTTTTTTATTGCCAAAAAATTTGTCAGCTGAAAACTAAAAACTTTTGTTGAAAATTTTTTTTGATAAAGTTCATAGTTTTCAAGTGAGAACATCATTTTCAATTATTTCAGATGTATCCAGGATTTGTGTGTGTGTGTGTGTGTGTGTGTTTCTACCCATCTACCCATATATATATATATATATATATATTTTTATATAGTTGTATAATAGTTACTATACACAGTAGTATAATAGGTAACTACTACACTACTGTGCCAGACTACACAAAAGATCAGTTGTTACCATTGTATAGGCTTTCGTGACTTTTCGATTATATTTTCACTACTATTAATGCTACTAGATTCACATATAGTTACTAGAAATTATTCTCTACATAGTTACTGCCACTATGGTTACTAGAGCCATGCAATTAGTCGAAACTATGCATTATCCTATTTATTCCTACTGCAGCAGTTACGAACTCACTAGTCAGCGATGCTGAATCTTCAAAAATGATACTGAACAATGACAAAACTAAAAGTGCAACAAAAATTGACAAACAAAAAACGACTTTTCGTTACGTTCCAACGCAGCAAACTTCGACTTGGAAAAAAACCGAGCTCTTCAGCTTAAGGGGTTACCCCCACGTGCGATTTTGAAAAAATCGATTTTTTTTTATTGCATTTTTTTGAAGTATAAGTATCTGAGAATATGTCCTGAAAATTTCAAGTCGATCCGAACAAAATTGACTGAGATATGAGCGTTGAAAGAGAAGAATCCGTGAATTGAAGAACTGAAATTGAAACTTTAAACGCGTTTTTCTCAAAATGGCATTTCTGAAGTCGGTGACCAAGATTACTCGAACACTAATGAACCGATCTTCTTGAAATTTTGCAGGCTTATTTAATACATAAAAATGTAGTCTTTAATCGTTCGATTTTTTTTTCGAAAAAAAATGGCCGTTTTATAGCCAAAAAACGGCCGTTCTTTTTCGTTAAAATCGAACCATTAACTTTGACTGTCCGCCATTTTGTGAAAAATGAATATTTTTTAAAATCCTTCGATTAAAGACTAGTTTATACTTATATTTGACTAAATCCATCCGCATTTTTTTTCAGATGATCCACTTCGCCGCAATGTTGGTCACCGCAAACCGTGTATATAAAAACATTATTTCATTGACGGCCATTTGCCACTAAACAATGTAATATTTTCCAATAAAAAAAATACCGAAAGTTCTTCAAGATGTGTTCTTTAAGATGGTATATTGATCGATTAAAAAAGTATTGTAGTTTTCTTTAAAAAAAATCATGATAAAGGCCTTTTTTTGCGCTACAAGTGAGGGTAACGCCTTAATGCGCAATTTCCCTCTTTTCTCACGTTGTTTGCCCCGTGCTGTACTTATTTTTATTTTTCATGTATGACCGTTTTCCATTGCTATTTTTCTCATGTTTATTCATTGTTTCGCTTCCGTTTTTGCATGTACGCGATTTTTTTCGTCCACACGAGACTGAACCTCATATTTTTTCCCGCTTGTACACGAGAAACTAGATCTTCTTGCATACATTTTCTTTAATAGTGACTCATCGATGGCGATAACGCGAGCATCCGCATTCATTTATTCTCTACTGGAAAATTCTGGTTTCTATATAACTATAATATGAATATACAATAATAGTGGTTGCCATTATACGAGTTGCTACGATAGAAGTCAGTATGATGATGGCTAGCATCATAGTGGTTACTGCTATAGTAGTTAGTATAATGGTAGTTACCACAATAGTCGTTGGCACTGTGATAGTGGTTACTACAATAATAGTCACTATAACAGTGGTAGCTACAATAGTAGTTGTTACTGTAAAAATAGTTATTATGACTATAATAGTAGTTACTATTAGGCTTACTAGTAGTTACTATTAGGCTTACTATATTATTATGACTATAATAGTAGTTACTAGTAGGCTACTATAATAGTAGTTGTTATTAAAAAAGTTATTACGATAGTGGCTACTATAATAGTAGTTGTTATTATTCAAAAAGTTATTACGATAGTGGCTACTATAATAGTAGTTAGTATGATAGTAATTGCTACAATAGTAGCTGTGACTATAATAGTGGTTATTATAATAGTTACGACTATAATAGTTACCACTATGATAGTAACCACTGTTTACTATCATAGTGGTAACTATTATAGTCGTAACTATTATACCAGTAGATATAGTGGGACTATAAGTTTTCCTTTAAAAAAAAAACTGCTATCGTATCTCCACTTTCGGTTATGCCGCACGAATCGCGTGGGCGACGTGAGAAATTATTGATAAATAATCACCTCTCGAGTTTATTACCAAGACGCTCGGATTCGTCGGCTTTCACGGGATCGTAAAGATCCTCCATTTCCAAGTTGCCTCTCGACCCCTTGTGAAAAAGTCTCATGGTCCACCTGCAACGCGTGAAAATTGAAATTGGAGAAACGGACTGGAGGAGAGAAGCGAGTACAATAATTCGCCGGAGTCCCGATACGATGATGCGCACGATAATTCAATCGGCGCGAACGAAGAGATGCAATTAAATTGTATTCGTCTGTGTACATATTGATGCAAGGCAAACTAAAAATGACGCTGTTTCTGCTTTTTTTTTTCTTCTCTTGCGATGCAAGGCGTTCGGTTGCGCTTGGTCGTTATGAGTAATGTATACGTGTTTTGCACGCGGGAGAAAATTGGTTTTCAATTATCCAGGAAGGTTCGATGACCGCCAGCAATTTTTCATTATTATTTTTTCTCAAATGTGAAACTTTTTTTCAACGTCTGCAGCTTTTTTTCCCAGAAGAGCATGCAAGTGTTTTTCACTAGGGAGGAAATTGACTTTTGATTCTCCAGGAAGACCCGATTACCTGCAGCAACGTTTTATTACTTCACTCTCGAAAATGAGACTTGTTTTTAACGTCAGTAACTTTTTCGCTAAGAATAGGACGTAAGAATTTTCCACCGTGGGAAATAATTGATTTTCAATTCTCCTGGAACGTTCGATGACCTCCAGCAATTATTTATTGCTTTGTTGTTAAATGTGAGATATTTTTAAATATCGGGGCTCTTTTGCTACGAAGAGCATGTGAGTATTTTTTGCTGAGTGGAGAATTGATTTTCAATTATCCAGGAAGGTTTAATGACCTCCAGCAATATTTAATTATGAGATATTTTTTTAACATCAGAGGCTTTTGGCCTACGAAGAGCGTGTAAGTATTTTTTTTACCGAGTAGAGAATTGATTTTCAATTCTCCAGGAAGGTTCGACGACCTTCGGCAATTTTTTATTACTTCCTTATGAAATGTGAGGCTTTTTTTAATTTCGCCAAATTTTTCGCCAAGGATGACATGCAAGTATTTTTCGTTGAGGAACGAATTGATTTTCAATTCTCCAGGGAGGTTCAATGACTTCCAGCAACTTTTTATTACTTCCATCTCAGAAATGAGTTTTTTTTTTAATTATCAGTAACTTTTCCGTTCACGTCAGCACGTACGTATCTTTCTCTGAGGAACGAATTGATTTTCAATTCTCCAGAAATGTTTAATAACCTCTAGCAACTATTCGTTACTTTTTTCTCAAATATGAAATTTAAAAAAAATACCATGAGCTTCATTGCTACGAAGGGTATGTTTTTTGCACTGAGAAAAAAAATGATCTTCAATTCTCCAGGAAGGTTCGATGACTTCCAGCAACTTTTTATTACTTCCATGTCAGAAATGAGTTTTTTAAAAATTATCAGTAACTTTTCCGTTCACGTCAGCACGTACGTATCTTTCTCTGAGGAACGAATTGATTTTCAATTCTCCAGAAATGTTTAATGACCTCTAGCAACTATTCGTTACTTTTTTCTCAAATACGAAATAAAAAAAAAATACCATGAGCTTCATTGCTACGAAGGGTATGTTTTTTCCACTGAGAAAAAAAATTGATTTTCAATTCTCCAGGAAGGTTCGACGACTTCCAGCAATATTTCATGACTTTTTCCCTCAAATATGAGATTTTTAAATATCCGGAGCTTCTACGCTACGAAAAATACGTGCTTTCCACCAAGGAAGAAATTGATTTACAATTCTCCAGGAACGTCTGATGACAGAGCTTTTTTTCTTTTTCGAATGTCAGGTGTTTATGCAACTTGGCCGATGTCACTCACACACACACAGACACGTGTTTTGCGATAAGAAAATCGAACTATCCTTGAATATCGACCGTGAGAATTTCACAGAATTTCAAATTCCTAAAAGGAATGCATAAATAGCAATATTACGCGCGAAACAATATTCAACCCTATACGAATAATACGAACCAGAAAAATAATCGGCTGATCGGATTTGCCGTTTCGTGGGGATTTCTCCGTCGCTCCCTTTCTTTCGTATCCATGATAAATGCTGTTTTTTTTCACTCGAACGCAAAAAAAAGAAGAAAACAATTTTGCTCACAAGTGCGCGCAAATTAGTGATCGACCATGCCAACCGGTTTCAAATGAAAACGCGGGGGACGAGGCGAGGAGTAAGAGGAAAAGCGTTCGCCCGGTCCGCTCCTCACGACAGGTCCGACAAAACTGAATAAAAAAGCGCGCACCTTGCCCGCCCCACGAATACAAGGTGTCGGCGCGCGATCGTTGAGCGATTTAACTAAAGACGCAACTGCGCACGGCGGCGAGGGCAACGCGAGCGATCTTTCGTAACATCGAGTGAAGTGGAGATCCGATTTTAGTTTCTTTTTTTTAAAGGAAAATTGCAGTTTCTATTTGTGCGAGTTCATTTTGCAAAACCTCTCTCTCAATTGCAAAATGAAAATAGTTACTACAGCTATGACAATTACTGTTATAGTTGGTCCCACCATATCTACCAGTATAATAGTTACGACTATAATAGTTGCCACTATTATATTGTTATAGCACCTAGTATTATGATAACCACTATTATAGTCACAACTACTATTCTAGTAATTACTATTATACTAACTACTATTATAGTAACCACTGATATAGGAACAACTACTATTACAGTAGCCACTATCGTAACAACTATTTTTATAGTAACAACTACTATGGTGGTTACTATTTACTAGTTACTTATAGTAACAACTACTATGGTGGTAACTATTCTTGTAGTAACAACTACTATGGTGGTAACTATTTTTATAGTAACAACTACTATCGTGGTAACTATTTTTATAGTAACAACTACTATGGTGACAACTATAGTTATTATGATAAGCACTATTATAGTCACAACTACTATTGTAGTAATTACTATTATACTAACTACTATTATAGTAACCACTGATATAGGAACAACTACTATTACAGTAGCCACTATCGTAACAACTATTTTTATAGTAACAACTACTATGGTTACTATTCTTATAGTAACAACTACTATGGTTACTATTCTTATAGTAACAACTACTATGGTTACTATTCTTATAGTAACAACTACTATGGTGGTAACTATTCTTGTAGTAACAACTACTATGGCGGTAACTATTTTTATAGTAACAATTACTATCGTGGTAACGATTTTTATAGTAACAGCTACTATGGTGACAACTATTTTTATAGCAACAACTACTATTATAGGAACCACTGTTATAGTACCAATGATCATGGTGACAACTACTATGGTGACAACTATAGTTATTATGATAAGCACTATTATAGTCACAACTACTATTGTAGTAATTACTATTATACTAACTACTATTATAGTAACCACCGATATAGGAACAACTACTATTACAGTAGCCACTATCGTAACAACTATTCTTATAGTAACAACTACTATGGTTACTATTCTTATAGTAACAACTACTATGGTGGTAACTATTCTTGTAGTAACAACTACTATGGCGGTAACTATTTTTATAGTAACAACTACTATCGTGGTAACGATTTTTATAGTAACAGCTACTATGGTGACAACTATTTTTATAGCAACAACTACTATTATAGGAACCACTGTTATAGTACCAACGATTATGGTGACCACTGTAGTTATTATGATAACCACTATTATAGTCACAACTACTATTGTAGTGATTACTATTATACTAACTACTATTATAGTAACCACTGATATAGGAGCAACTACTATTACCGTAGCCACTATCGTAACAACTATTTTTATAGTAACAACTACTATGGTGGTTACTATTCTTATAGTAACAACTACTATGGTGGTAACTATTCTTGTAGTAACAATTACTATGGCGGCAACTATTTTTGTAGTAACAACTACTATCGCGGTAACTATTTTTATAGTAACAACTACTATGGTGACAACTATTTTCATAGCAACAACTACTATTATAGGAGCCACTGTTATAGTACCAACGATTATGGTGACAACTACTATGGTGACAACTATTTTTATAGTAACAACTACTATTATAGTAACCACTATTATAGTACCAACGATTATTGTAGTAACTACCATTGTACTAACTACAATGATAACCGATATTTTGTTAGATCGTTACACGCGACTATTATATGTTAGTTATTGTAAATAATAGGCTGGGCCAAAATTTCCTTGCTTGAGTGTACAAAAAATATTTTGAGCCTTCAAAAAAAAAATTCCCCCCTGCCGAAAAGAAATTTGCAACCTCGGAGAAAAGTCTCTAAAGTGCAAAAAAAATTCGAACGTTTGAAAAAAAAAAATTGTTGAGGCTTCGAATAAAATTGTCGAGTTCGAGAATAAAATTGTCAGGTCATCGAAAAAAAAAAATTGTTGGGCCTTCGAAAAAAATATCCGGGCCTTCGAAAAAATTTTCGAGCCTTTGAAAAAAAATTTCGAGCCGTAGAAAAAAAGAATGTTCGAGCCTTCATTCAATCGACAGACTTCGAATCGTAAAGCGAGATATTATTTCAACTCGCGTTAAATTCCGAGCCAAATACGAAGTGTACGTTGGCGTGTTTGAACGCCGTATCGGAAATTCGTACGGAATAAAAATGTTCGCATGGAAGTATCACGATTTCCTCCATCATCGGAAATGACACATTTGTTTCTTTCGCGATGATGAAATAAAACTTAAAGAAACACACGTGCGCTCTCAACGTAGGCGGGAGAGTTTCTTATTTTTCAATCGCGTTTCAAATTTCCCTCGCCGGAATAAAATAACGAAGATGCAGAGTGCAATTTTTGCAGCACCTTTTTCGATATTCTTTTGTCAATAAAAATATTCATTGCTTTGGAAAAGAGCCATGTTTTTTTTAATGATTAAGACTTTTTACTTTATTATCATTTTATTCCATTTATTGAGAAAGATAATTAAACGAAAGCTGAAGAGAGTTTTTTCCTTCTCTGTTTTTCTCAAAACTGTTTTGTAAAACGGTGTGAGTCGTATCTCAAAATTCGTTCGTCCGATTCGCTTCAAATTCAAACGGAGTATCGTTCCCGTTTTCTATCACTTATTCGACTTATTTTTTTCTTACATTTATCCATTATATAATATCGAAATTAGTTTTTTTAAATCGAAAATCGAACTTTTTTTGAACAACTTGGCATTCTCGTAATTTTCAAAATTTTTTTAAAGTATCCAGTCGCAGGAGAGTTTCATGCTTATGCTGAAGGTACATTTTTTAAATTCCCATTTGAGTTGACCCTGGTTGCAGAAGCATTTACACTTTGTTTAAACAATAATAGCTCCTTTGTTTATTAATATTTCTTGACTAAAAAAAAACTCAACGTTGACAAGACTATGTATGAATTGTGTGAAAAATTCCGACCTCGCCATCCCAATACTCTCACCGGAAAAAAATATTGACAATCGACCTATTTTTCAGGCGCCAAACTTATTATTTATATTATTTTCCCAAGTGTCATTTCTCGATCATTCTCTTCTCGCAATACTCCGGTGTGGCTTTTTTGCATTTTTTTCGTTCTTTACAATGACGAAATTTTTCCTTCGTTCGGGAAAATGAAATAATCGAGGATTTTTCCGAAAGTTCCCTCCCTTCTTTTTTTAACGTCGAGTACTCGAAGTTGATAGCTGCTCAAAGCAAACAGCGAATTGAGGACCCGTCATGCTTCGCTTCTGAACAAATATTGCACGCGTGCCGCGTAACGCGCTTACGACGAGTTCAAACGCACAGAATTCGATGAGATAAAAGCAGTTGCATCTGTTCAAGTACACCCACGCATTATCTCGACAACGTGCATTTCATTTTCATTATTATCGCGTTACATTATTTTCTTTTTTTTTTAATCCGTGTAAAAAAAATCCCTCTGCGCTCATGCAACGATATTTTTTGGTAGCAAAAAAAAACGTTCGATCAATTTTTGCCCGATTTCATGTACCCGGAAAATTCACTTTTTACGTTCGCACCTGAAAAACTCAACGATAAAAGCACACTTGCTCAAATCCGGTCGGAGTTTCTTGAGATTTGTTGAGCAATTATTTTTTTTCAATTTTTATGTCATTATTTTCATACGAACCAAAAATATTGAAAAATACGTGGATTCGTGTGGGAAAAAGAGGCTTGTTTGAAATCTCGAAATCGTTATTTTACAAAAATGGAAGATATTTGGCTTCCTCTGTAAAATAATGATATCGAGATTTAAAAAAATGTAAAATAAGGACATTGAAGTAAAGAAATTTAAAAAAATAACGATATTTAGAGAAAAATCCATCCCCAATTCGGAAAAAGCTTTGTATTCCCAATTTGGCAAAAAAAAAAAATTTTGTATTTAATTTGGAAAAAACATAATTGTTGCCTCCGATTTGGCAAAAATTCTGCTTATCCCCAATTGGGCAAACATTTTTTCATCCCTAATTCGGTAAAAAAAGCTTTTTACCCCTAACTTTGCATATTGTCCATCTGCAATTTGGCAAAAATCCTATTCATACCTAATTTCGCAAAAAAATCTCTTTATTCGTAATTCTTCAAAAAATCGTTTCATCCCCAATTTTGCAAAAAAATGTCGATCTCTAATTTGGAAAAAAATTATTTTCATCCCCAATTTACCAAAAATTCGTTTCATCCTCAATTTGGCAAATAATTTTCGCATGCCCAGTTTTTCCAAACCTCTTTTCATCCCTAATTCATCAAAAATTCTTTTCACCCCTAATTTGGCAAAAACTCTTTTTATCCTCAATTGAGCAAAAAAAATGTTCATCCCCAATTTCGCAAAAAAATATTTTGATCGCTAATTTGAAAAAAATTATTTTCATCCCCAATTTACCAAAAATTCGTTTCATCCCCAATTTGGCAAATAATTTTCTCATCCCCAGTTTTTCCAAACCTCTTTTCATCCCTAATTAATCAAAAATTCTTTTCACCCTTAATTTGGCAAAAACTCTTTTTATCCTCAATTTAGCGAAAATTATTTTTATCCCCAATTGGGCAAACATTTTTTTCATCCCCAATTCGGTAAAAAATTCTTTTCACCCCTAACTTTACAAATTGTCCATCTGCAATTTGGCAAAAATCCTTTTCATACCTAATTTCGCAAAAATATCTCTTTATTCTTAGTTTTTCAAAAAATCGTTTCATCCCCAATTTTGCAAAAAAAATTCTTATCACCCTTAATTTGGCAAAAACTCTTTTTATCCTCAATTGAGCAAAAAAAAATTTTCATCCCCAATTTCGCAAAAAAATATTTTGATCGCTAATTTGAAAAAAATTATTTTCATCCCCACTTTACCAAAAATTCGTTTCATCCCCAATTTGGCAAATAATTTTCTCATCCTCAGTTTCTCCAAACCTCTTTTCATCCCTAATTAATAAAAAATTCTTTTCACCCTTAATTTGGCAAAAACTCTTTTTATCCTCAATTTAGCGAAAATTATTTTTATACCCAATTGGGCAAACATTTTTTTCATCCCCAATTCGGTAAAAAATTCTTTTCACCCCTAACTTTACAAATTGTCCATCTGCAATTTGGCAAAAATCCTTTTCATACCTAATTTCGCAAAAATATCTCTTTATTCCTAATTTTTAAAAAAATCGTTTCATCCCCAATTTTGCAAAAAAAATTCTTATCACCCTTAATTTGGCAAAAACTCTTTTTATCCTCAATTGAGCAAAAAAAAATTTTCATCCCCAATTTCGCAAAAAAATATTTTGATCGCTAATTTGAAAAAAAATTATTTTCATCCCCACTTTACCAAAAATTCGTTTCATCCCCAATTTGGCAAATAATTTTCTCATCCTCAGTTTCTCCAAACCTCTTTTCATCCCTAATTAATAAAAAATTCTTTTCACCCTTAATTTGGCAAAAACTCTTTTTATCCTCAATGTAGCAAAAATGATTTTTATCCCCAACTGGGCAAACATTTTTTTCATCCCCAATTCGGTAAAAAATTCTTTTCATACCAAATTCAGCAAAAAAATCTTTTTATTCCTAATTTCTCAAAAAATCGTTTCGTACCCAATTTACCGCAAATTCGTTTCATCCCCAATTTGGCAAACAAACAATTTTTCCAACCCTCTTCTACGCCCAATTTTTCGAAAATTCTTTTCACCCCTTAATTGCCAAAAACTCGTTCCACACTAAATTACCAAAAACCCTTTTCATCCCCAATTGGCAAAAAAGATTTTTCGTACCCAACAATGTTATTCGTGGACACGACTTATTTTTTTCTTCAACACACCTCAACACGTTTCCGTGTAACGATGTTCGTGAGACACGTGTCTGCGAGGATAAGTTCGTATTAATATGAATGATCCGACGTTATCCTTTCTTATCCGGTATACATTATCCCGATGACTCTTGTGACTCCGGACGGCTTGATTTATAAAGACACGCGGTAAAGCTCCTTTTCCTCGACTCGTTCGGAAAACGACTTTTTTTTTTAACTCCAAACTTTTTCGCAACGCGAGCTGTCGGGCAGGGTGTCATGTACGGAAAAATAAATCAACTTGCGTTCGAATTTTTTGCGAACAATTATATATTTATATATATTTATTCAACAATTATTGACTTCGGACGAGTCAACATTCGTGTGTGTGGGTGTTTGGGCATGGAAAAAAGAAACAAAATCATTCCACGACGAACAATTGTCGTGCGATGTTTTATACTTTGCGTAGGGTGGACGTTGTCGAGTCGTCGGAGATCGAACTGTTCAGATCCAAGCTGTGCTGCGCCGGAACTTCGAGACAGGCAACCTCGGCGAGCCTTATCAGATTTTCCGCGACCGCTGGCCCGGCCTGGCGAACCATTTCGGCGAAGGGCCCGTCCGGATTGTTGCACAGGAGCTCGTAAGGGCAACCAAATTCCTGTGTACGATATATATATATATATATATATATATATATATATATATATATATATATATATGTATATCGAAAATTACAAAATACACTTTCGAAAAATCGGAGAAATTTTTTTTTAAATCTGGCATTATGCATACAAAATTTCGAGCAACAGTCTACAGTAAATTGACCTCTGCTTCTTATTTAAAAAATTTTTTTTGCTCAAAAAGCTAAAAAACGAATTGAAGCAAAAGCCCAGACATTATGAATTTTACACCAACATTTTTTATATCTGACACTGTATTTTTGGGAATTTTTTCAGATTTTTCGATTACGGTCATCGGGGTGTTCAAAAAACAAATTCAAAAATTCATGACGCGCTCAAATTTATTTTGAAAAGTGTGAAAAAAATTGTAATTGCTTGATAGAGTGAGAGTAATGATAGGAAAAATCGGGAACCACATTTGAGGGGTCGAGGGTCAGACCCAGGTCGAATTGGTATGGAATGCCCCATATATATATAGTGTTTAAAAAAAAAGAATGTTTTTTTTCGTGGTACTCGACGGAAAATGTTACCACGTTGTGAAAAAGTAACTCATACAAAATTTGAGATGTCTTAACATTTTTTTAGGTAGTGCTCGAACGACTTTTAATATTTTTTTTTCGATTTTTCGTCAATTTTTTTTCTTCCTTTGCATTAGAGGATTTACATATATTGATTTTTAATCTGCAAATACAAATTGTTCATGGCGACAAAAAAATATTCAAATAAAAATTGTCTATTGTTACAGAAAAAATTAAATCAAGACTTACATTGGATCACGCACTAACATTTTCTGGCTCGGGATGAAAAAAAAATTAATACTCCGATAATCATGAAAAAAAAAAACATGAAAAGGCGTTTGAGCACTAATTAAAAAATTGTTTTGAACCCTCAAATTTTGCAAAACTTTCTTTTTCGTAATATACTTCAATTTTCCTATGAGAATAAAAAATCGATCTTTTAAACCACCCTAATATATATATATATATACCGCAAATAAGCAACGCATTTAAAAACTCCTATTATTAATTATTGATTAATTATTCGTTTTATTATATATAAAAAATGGTAATTAATTTTCAGCCAAATTGAAAATGAATAAAATAACATAAATTGAAATTGAAATGTATTGAATAACTAATTAAACCATAATAATTAATCTTCAGCCAAATGGAAAATAAATAAATCAAAATAAATTGATATTGAAGTGAATTAAATAGTTAATTAAACATAAACAGTTCATTTTTAGCCAAATTTGAAATAAACAAAATAAAGAAATGAAAATTGAAATAAATTAAATTTTTAATTAAACACGAATAATTAGTTTTCAGCCAAAAAAGGGTGCGACAAGATTTGAAGGGTCTGTCAAGAAGTAGATTTCGGTCGCCTTTGTTTTCTTTTTTTTTACGCGTTGGCCTCAGGCCTATTTGAAGGTCAACTTTAGTTTTTCAAAAGGCCTTCCGTTTGAAACCCTTCCTTCTACTTCCTTTTTTTTCGAAACAAAACCGATAACCTATCGTGACCTTGGGACGACCTTGACGTAGGAAATAAGTTAATAGAACGGAAATTGGCACGAGGCAAAGAACGTCGTATTTCCGAAAGCAATCGATACATCTGTACGCATTGTAGGAAGAAATGTTTCGAACGAAAACTTCCTAGTTTCAAGGACGACATTTTACCGCGCGGGATATTTTTTATTCAGAGGCAATTTTCAAGGTTATTTCAAGGTCAACTCCAGTTTTTCAAATGGGAAACTAAGATCTTTTATTTCAGAATGATTTTCTGCGTAAACAAATACGCAACTTTTGTATGAAACTTTTTTTCGTCAGCCTTTAATTCCTTAAGGGGTAAGGCCACTGTAAATTTTTTGAAAAATCGATTTTTTTTTATTGGCTTAAAAAATAGTTTTCGCTAATAAAAAATAGTTTAAAACGCGTTTTTCTCGAAACATGGTTTTTCAAAATGGCACGCAGCATAACTCGAACAATTTTCATTTTTTTTACTTGAAATTTTAACCAGATGTGAACATTTACATTATCTTGAGAATGTCGAACGGAATTTTCAAGAACTTTATTTATTGATTTTTTATTAACAAAAAACTTGCCGTTTTTTTCGTCAAAGATCAATTTTTTTTTTCAAACGCACGCCAAATCCACAAAAATTGATACTTTTTAAAATCCGATCGACATTCTCTAGCTATAGCCCTCTAGATTAATGGTTTTTTTTTTTTGTTCTAGATTCAAAAGTGCACCAGTGGTGCTGCGTGCCGCGGAGCCCTGGAAGCAAAACATGTCCCGGGAAGATAGCTGTGGAACCGCCATTTTGTTTTTTTTTTACTGTAAAAAAATTTTATAATAAAGTTTAATGTATGCCCGATAACACCATTAAAAGTTTTTTTTCCAAATACCTTCAATTTCGGGAGCAAAAAATTAGTGAAAAAACCTTTTTTTTTGGGCCGTTACAGTGGCCTTACCCCTTAAGTTATTTTGAATATCGACAAAATGTTAAAAATGTCTTTAAAAGTTGAAGCCAAAAAGAAAGTTTCAGCAGAAAGTTACTTATATTGGTACGCGAAAAATTATCCGGTAATAAAAAAGATTGGTTCCCATGTGGAAAAGTAAAGTTGACCTTGAAGTAACCTTGAAAATTGACCCCAAATAAAAAAATATCCAAGGTCATAATTTTTGTTTCTTAAAACTGTGAAACTTTTGTTTGAAACATTTACGTCTATGATGCATCCCCCTCGAGATACTTCGTCGTGACAACTTGAATGGTGCCCTCTGTACGTACGAATTCGAATGCCACCGAGGATAGGAATAACATCGGTAAAGCCGTAACGGAGCAGGGTATGAATTTAAATGAATTAAATATACACATACCGCCACTTGACCGTTCTCCATCACCAGGATACGATCATTTTCTATGACCGTTACGAGACGATGGGCCACGGTTATGACCGTGTGCCTCGCGAATTTCGTCTTCAGGGTCTTCTGAATAAGGGCGTCGGTCCTGAAAAAAAATTCAACTTCTTTTCTCATGTTCAAATCCCAATGGCTCGCCCTCGAATGAACGTTGGAAAATGAGCTTGAAGTCTTTTAAAAAAGAGTAAAAAATGAAAGCTGTTTAGCCCTTCAAAAAAATTAATAAAAAAATAATTAGCACTTAAAAAAAAATGGAAGAAACCGAAGGTTAACCCTCCAAAAAATTAATAAAAATTAGTTAGCCCTTCAGGGTCTTCTGAATAAGGGCGTCGGTCCTGAAAAAAAATTCAATTTCTTTGCTCGTGTTCAAATCCCAATGGCTCGCCCTCGAATAAACGTTGGAAAATGAGCTTGAAGTCTTTTAAGAATGAATAAAAAATGAAAGCTGTTTAGCCCTTCAAAAAAATTAATAAAAAATAGTTAGCACTTAAAAAAAAAAATGGAAAAAACCGAAGGTTAATCTTTCAAAAAATTAATAAAAATTAGCCCTTCAAAAAAAAAAAATTGCAGAAATCAGAAAACGCATAACGTTCAAAAAATTTAATAAAAAATAGTTAGCCCTTCAAATAAAAAAATGGAAAAAACCGAAAATAGTGAACCTTCCAAAAAATAAATAAAAATAAGTTAGTCCTTCAAAAAAAAAAAAAATGAACGAATCAGAAAACGGTTAACCTTCAAAAAATGAATTAAATTGAAAATGTTTAGCCCTTGAATAAAATTTGACAAAATAACAATTGGTTACTCTGTGAAGAAGGAATAAAAAAAAAGTGGAGAGTCGTAAAATAAATAAAAAATGAGTGGCTCTTTAAAAAAAAATTGGCAAAAACGAAAAATGGTTAGCCCTTCGATGTAGGTTGAATAAAATTTGAAAAAATGAAAATTAAAAAAAAAATAATGATAAATCGGTAGCCCTTAAAAGAAAAAAGGGCGGACTAAAAAAAATTGGAAAAAAAATTGATTCAATTAATCAACGGATAGTCCCCAAACAAATAAATAATAAAACCAGCTATCCCCGAAGATAAAGAAAACCCTTTTTAAAGGGTCAGCCCTTCGAAAAAAACGAAAAAAATGTTGAGCCCTTAGAAAAAACGCGCGAGCCCTAAAAAATTGATCTAACACGAAACGGATAGCCCTCAAATAAATAAATAATGAAAACAGGCCAGCCCTGCAAAAGAAGAAACCCTTTTTAAAGGGTCGGGCCTTAAAAAAATTAAAGGGCCTTAAAAAAATTAAAGGGCCTTAAAAAATTAAAGGGCCTTAAAAAATTAAGGAGCCTTAAAAAATTAAAGGGCTTTAAAAAATTAAAGGGCCTTAAAAAATTAAAGGGCCTTAAAAAATTAAGGGGCCTTAAAAAATCGAAGGGCCTTAAAAAATTAAAGGGCCTTAACAAATTAAAGGGCCTTAAAAAAATTAAAGGGCCTTAAAAAAATTGAAGGGCCTTAAAAAATTAAAGGGCCGTAAAAACTGGCAAGGCCTTGGGAAAAGAGAAAAAAATGTCAAGCCCTTAGAAAAAACGTGCGAGCCCTAAAAAAAAACTTGCCAAGCCCTTAAAGCTCGGAAACCCAAATTCGGAAGATCTCGGAAGGATTTACCTCGCGTCGATATTCGCCGTCGCTTCGTCGAGCACCAAAATGCGATTGTTCTTGAGAATGGCACGAGCCAGGCAGATCAATTGCCGTTGACCGACGCTGAAATTCGAGCCGCCCTCGGAAACGCAAAGTTCCAGGCTGAGATCAGCCAACTCGACCTCTTTGAGGGCGTCCCAGAGGGCGGCGTCGTCGTAGGAGGCGAAAGGGTCGAGGTTGTAGCGCAGGGTGCCCGAGAAGAGGACCGACTCCTGGGGTATGATGGATATGCGCGAGCGCAGCTCTTCGAGACCGAGGCTCGACGTGTCCCGGCCGTCGATCTTTATCTCGCCCTGGAGACCCTCGTTCTCCAGACGAAATATCGCCGATATCAGGGAACTCTTGCCGGCTCCGGTACGACCGACGACACCCACTTTCCAGCCTCGCTCGAACGTCAAATTCAAATCCTACGGAGAGGTCAAGTGCTTACGCGTGATTTCAGCGTTTTCGAAGAAGAAAAAAACAACGTTTTCATCGCTGTTCATTACACGGAGAAAACAGGGGCCTCGAAGGTTAAAATTAATACTATGCTTCTGAAAAAAAATATCAGTAAGGAAGCGAGTCCCTATGAAACGTGTTAATGTTAATTGTTCAATACACAGCTTCTTAATCGTCAGGAAATTTTTACACGACCTCCCGAGTACTTCGTGTAAAAACATACCCAATTTTCAGAATTCTATCATCATTACCTCAACCTCCTTAGGGGTTGAAAAAAAAAATGATAAGAAAATTCGGAAAATTTGGTATGCTTTTGTATGAAGTATTTAAGGCGTTAACCCCACTTGCGATTTTGAAAAAATCGATTTTTTTATTGCATTTTTTTGAAGTATAAGTATCTGAGAATATGTCCTGAAAATTTCAAGTCGATCCGAACATAATTGACTGAGATATGAGCGTTGAAAGAGAAGAATCCGTGAATTGAAGAACTGAAATTGAAACTTTAAACGCGTTTTTCTCAAAATGGCATTTCTGAAGTCGGTGACCAAGATTACTCGAACACTAATGAACCGATCTTCTTGAAATTTTGCAGGCTTATTTAATACATAAAAATGTAGTCTTTAATCGTTCGATTTTTTTTTTCGAAAAAAAATGGCCGTTTCATAGCCAAAAAACGGCCGTTTTTTTTCGTTAAAATCGAACCATTAACTTTGACTGTCCGCCATTTTGTGAAAAATGAATATTTTTTAAAATCCTTCGATTAAAGACTAGTTTATACTTATATTTGACTAAATCCATCCGCATTTTTTTTTCAGATGATCCACTTCGCCGCAATGTTGGTCAACGCAAACCGTGTATATAAAAACATTATTTCATTGACGGCCATTTGCCACTAAACAATGTAATATTTTTCAATAAAAAAATTACTGAAAGTTCTTCAAGATGTGTTCTTTAAGATGGTATATTGATCGATTAAATAAGTTTTGTAGTTTTCTTTAAAAAAATTCATGAAAAAGGCCTTTTTTGCGCTACAAGTGAGGGTAACGCCTTAAGAGGTCGTGTTAAAATTTCACGACGATTAGGAAGCTCGTTATTAAAAATGACCATTTTGTTGAGAACAATTTTTTGAAGAAATAAAAAAAATTTATCAATCAACTTCAAAGTAATAAAGTATAATGTAGATATTAAACTATTAATTAAATTAATGTAGATATTAAAACACTAAAGTGTATTGTAGATATTAGAAAATTGAGAGGTAAAAAAAAACCTTATTACAAAGTTACGTCAGTTTCCATAAGACAACATTTAATTTGTGAAGGTTAATTGTTCAATAACGAGCTTCCTGATCGACGTCAATTTTGTGCACGACCTCTGAAATACTTCATACAAAAACGTACCAAATTTTCAGATTTTTATTATCATTTGCGATTCGGGACTCAACATGGAAGATAAAAATTGTAATTATGGTATAGTAATAATGAAGAAATTTGAATTTTAACCTACAATATGGCACGTAAACTGATACAAATAATACATTTTATTCGGCATATTGTGATTTTTCGTAGCATTCAAAAAATCATTTTGCCCACGTGATTGGAACTATTAGTTTCCAGTATTCTACAAAAAGTACGGTATAAAGAGTCACATTTTACTAATAACTTCGTAATATTTTTCGCTATACGCCGAAGATTTATGCTATGCGTATAGTGAAATCTATACATACACGAAGATTCATGCTATACGTATAGTAAAATCCAAATGAAAATATAGCGTGTAACGAACGTTGGTATTTTACAAAGCACGCATTATTTTTACTATACAGCATATAGGACTCGCGCCTATGCGAGAATAGTTTCAAAGGTAATATGCCCGCATCATTTTTACTATACGGTGTGAGAATCATTTTTACACTTCTATAACAACAGGTTATACTTTTCTAGCACTGAATATTAGAATTCTGGCAACCAGGGTTAGAATTTGAGGCCGTCTTTTTCTCCGTGTAGGGGGCGTCCATAAATCACGTAACGAAATAGGGGGGGGGGGGGTTCAGGCCAGGCGTTACGGTTCTGTTTCATAGAGGGGGGGGGGGGGGGCAAAAATGTAGTAAAAACATCTACGAAAGCAGTTCATGCATTTTCACGCATTGTAGGGAAACGTTTTACAAATAAAAGTTTCATAGTTTCGAGAAACAAAAATCATGGAACGATATTTTATTATTTAGCGGAAATTTTCAAGGTCATTTCAAGGTCAACTTCAACTGTCCCAATGGGAACCAATATTTTTTATTTCGGAATAATTCTTCGCGTAAACAAATATGTAGCTTTTGAATGAAAGTTTTTTTTTTCGTTCAACTTCAACTTTTCGACACATTTTTAACATTCGACCCAATAGATACCCAATAAATCATTGCGAAATATTTTTAAGATATTCAAATCAATAGACCATAATTTCAATGTGAAAATTAGACAAAAGTAGAAAAACGATGAACGTCGGATTTTCGGAAGTAATCAATACAATTTTATGCATTGTGGGAAAAAGTTTTTCAAACAAAAAACACTGCGCTGGATACTTTTTTATTTAGTGGCAATTTTCGAGGTTGTTTCAAGGCCACGTTCAGTTTTCTCAATGGAATGGAAATTTGGAACTTTTTCAAAGTAGACACGCAAAATATTGCAAAAACAATGCAACGGATAATTCGTAATTTAAATAAACAAAAATTATGACAAAATCCGTACGTACTTTGAGAACCGGTAAATTGTCCTCGGTGTAGCTCATGAAGACATTCTTCATCGACAAACGTCCGTGGGTTGGCCAATTGGCAGGTGGCGGATTCCCCGAGGTCGGAGATTCCTCGGACTTGACATCCGTGTATTGCAATATTCTCTCGATCGCTGTCATGTATATAGCCGTTTCGGCGCACTGCTTAACCCCGTATTGGAGCAAGCCTGTCAGCAGCATAGATTGGGAAATCGCCAGGCCGACCGTACCGCCGAAAGTGTTTCCTGCCGCAAGAAAGATTTCATTCGCGCTGACGACCATCAACTTACTTTTTGGTACAGGAGAGGTCAAGAACCAAAATAACCAAAATGAGATAAGTTAGAATTTTGAAGCGTTAAGGGGTTACCCCCACTTGCGATTTTGAAAAAATCGATTTTTTTATTGCATTTTTTTCAAGTATAAGTATCTGAGAATATGTCCTGAAAATTTCAAGTCGATCCGAACAAAATTGACTGAGATATGAGCGTTGAAAGAGAAGAATCCGTGAATTGAAGAACTGAAATTGAAACTTTAAACGCGTTTTTCTCAAAATGGCATTTCTGAAGTCGGTGACCAAGATTACTCGAACACTAATGAACCGATCTTCTTGAAATTTTGCAGGCTTATTTAATACATAAAAATGTAGTCTTTAATCGTTCGATTTTTTTTTTCGAAAAAAAAATGGCCGTTTTATAGCCAAAAAACGGCCGTTTTTTTCGTTAAAATCGAACCATTAACTTTGACTGTCCGCCATTTTGTGAAAAATGAATATTTTTTAAAATCCTTCGATTAAAGACTAGTTTATACTTATATTTGACTAAATCCATCCGCATTTTTTTTTCAGACGATCCACTTCGCCGCAATGTTGGTCACCGCAAACCGTGTATATAAAAACATTATTTCATTGACGGCCATTTGCCACTAAACAATGTAATATTTTTCAATAAAAAAATTACTGAAAGTTCTTCAAGATGTGTTCTTTAAGATGGTATATTGATCGATTAAAAAAGTTTTGTAGTTTTCTTTAAAAAAATTCATGAAAAAGGCCTTTTTTGCGCTACAAGTGGGGGTAACGCTTTAAGGCGTCTTGTCACTGCAATTATCAAAAAATTGATTTTTCTTTTTATAACATTTTTCGAAAGTTTAGATATCCAAAAGCATCATACAAAATTTTTATGAAAATCGAAGGAGTCTAACTGTATTTTTCACGATTATCTGTTCTGCTCAAACTTTAAACGCGTTTTTCTCGAAACGACGTTTTTCGACGGCTTGTTGATGAAAACTTCAAAAGTACTGACCACTGAGCAGAACAAAGATTTTTTGAAGTTTTGTGTGGCCGTGGCTGGCCCGCGTGCGAGGCCTCGACCGTTTTTCTCGGAACATAATTTTTCAAAACGGCACGCAACATAACTCCAACAATTTTCATTATTTTCACTCCAAATTTTGAGCACATCTTCAAAATAATATTCCGAATTGAAATACGTACGGGATTTTCCATGAGTTAATTATAGCGTTAGTTATTAACGCTATAATTAATTGTTCTATTTCTATTGCTATATTAATTGTCCTTTTCTGCTATATTATATAATATTGCTATATTAATTGTATTGTATATAATATTTGTATCATATTATATTAATATTATATATTATATAATATAACACATTGTTAATTGTATTGTATATAATTGTATATAATATTGCTATATTGCTATATTAATTGTCCTTTTTTTCTGTCAAAAATGGAGTTTTTCATTAAACGCTTGCCCATTACACAAACATTCATATTTTCAAAATTCTCTACGTATTTCACTAGCTATGCTCATGTAAATTACTAGAAATTTTTCAATTTTTTCAAAATTCCAATTCGCGTCGGTCTGCGTGCCGCAGAGCGTCTGAAATTCAACAGGCCTCCCGAGAATGTCTCCAACGTCACCATATTGTTTACTTTTATAATATAATTTTTTTTATCCACTCGAAGGTATGACTAATAACATCCTTGAATATTATTATCCTCTTACTTGTCCTTCCACAAAAAAAATCATTTTTTTTCAAAATTTTCAAAATTTTTCAAAATTTTCAAAATTTTTCAAAATTTTCAAAATTTTTCAAAATTTTCAAAATTTTTCAAAATTTTTCAAAATTTTCAAAATTTTTCAAAATTTTTCAAAATTTTCAAAATTTTTCAAAATTTTCAAAATCTTTCAAAAATTTTCAAAATTTTTCAAAATTTTAAAAAAATTTCAAAACCAAAAAACAAACAAAAAAAGCCCTTAAGGAACAGGAAAAAAAGGACGCAGTGCGGACAAGTCCGGTTTTGCTCGCGAGCGCCCCAAGTGTAGAAAGGTAGGCGAGGATTTACCGTGATCGAGGAGAATCGGCGTGAAGCAAACGCAAGCGACGAACGCGCAAGTGAAGAGATCGAGCCAGAGGCTGAACGCGGACGAGGAAGCGGCACTCAAGAACCAGACGCCCGAATGAATGTCCTGATAGTCGTTGAACTGCCGGCGCAAAATTCGAGCAATGCCAGGGCCGTTGCTTCTGATCGTTGCCACCCCTTGGAGGGTTGCCATCACTTGAGTGAAGATTGGACTTTTGCCTGCAGCGAAAGATCGGCATTGACTACTGCAAAGTGGATTTTCTCATCTTCTGATTTTTAACGAGGAAGGATTCAAGCCGAGGAAATATTTTCCCTTGCCTCACGGTCTGTTGCGAGACTACTTTTTTTTCTGCATGATAAAAAAAAAATTTCAACTGTGACGGATGAAGAAACACGATTTTTTTTGTATTCCTTTAAAGTATACATATTCAAGGATATGTGGAAAAAGTTTCAAGTTAACGTATTGAAAAGTGATGAAGTTTCAGACGATTTAATGAAAGTGGAAATACAAGAAGAAATATGGCAACACCGCAGAACAGTATTGTTCAATATTTCGAGAATAAAATAATTATCGTGTTCGGAAGTTAAAAATTTTATCATAAAAAAATATTTGCATTATAAATATTCATATTTTATATTGTTTATGTTATCTTTATTAACAAATAAAAGTGTTGGTTTGTTAATAACTAATTAGAAACTTTGTTCGATTTGAAATTACTTCCAAATAAAAATTTGTGTTGCAGTATTATTTTGAATATACCGCGCAAACTCACGTCATTGGATACGCGGAACGATGCGGTGCTGCCATATGTTTTCTTATTATAGGAGACAAATGTTTTTTACGGAAAATTAATCTGTCGAAATTTCAATGCGGACCCTGCAGTGTTAAAAGTTGCAATTCTACAACCCATTATCTCCCAATCTAAATAGTCGACCGCTGTGAAATTTCACTCAAACATGCATGATGATATGAACAATGTCTGTTTAAAATTTGAACAAAATCTATCGAAATCAAGGTTCCGCGCTCGTACTACCTTAAGGATGTTGAGTCCCTATGAAAGATGTTAATGTTAATTGTTCAATAAATAGCTTCTTAATCGTCATGAAATCTCTACACGACCTCCCGAATACTTCATGTAAAAACATATAAAATTTTCAGAATTCCATCATCACTACTTCAACCTCCTTAAGGGTTGAAATAAAAAAATGACGAGAAAATTCTGAAAACTCGGTATGCTTTTGTATGAAGTATTTAAGAGGTCGTGTTAAAATTTCACGACGATTAGAAAGCTCGTTATTAAAAAATTAACATTTTGTTAAGAACAATTTTTAAAAGAATTGAAAAAAAATTACAATTACGGGAAACATTTATACATTTTTATTTATCAATTACAGTTACTATAAACAATTGTAATTTTCTGATTATCAACTACAATTACTCGAAATAATTGTAATTTTTTCGTTGCCAAATGAAATTACTTGAAAAAATTGTAATTTTTTGCTGCTAATTGCAATTACTTGGAAGAACTGTAATTTTTCCGTTATCAATTACAATTACTGGAAAAAATAGTATTTTTTGTATTGTTCATTACAATTACTTGGGAAAATTGTTACTTTTTTTATATCAACAACAATTTTCTTACGATTAACCCTTTAACGACACAAAAACACTTTTCACAAGTCTCCTTTTCAACGTGATTATTTACCATGAAAATGTCGGGGAAAAAAATCCTAAAGTACCTTGTCGACTATTCGCAAGGCCGCTCTTTCGAACGGCGCAACTTAAATTTCGCTAAAATTATTTTTTATACAATATTTTTTGCAACCTATTGTATAAAAAAGCTTCGTTTTTACGAGAAAATAAAACGAGACATTCATTTCGATGCATAGAATTCTCTCAAGCAAAAAAAAATCTAATGAAACCACATTGCGTGGTTTACCATTACTGGAACTAATTTTAATAATTTCTGATTTAATTACAATCACTGGAAATAATTGTAATAATTTCTGATTCAATTACAATCACTGAAAGTAATTTTAATGAACTTCGATTTAATTAACACGACTCAATGTAATTTCAATTAACTCCAATTCAATTACAATTACTGGTAATAATTTCTCTTTCGAACGGCGCAACTTAAATTTCGCTAAAATTATTTTTTATACAATATTTTTTGCAACCTATTGTATAAAAAAGCTTCGTTTTTACGAGAAAATAAAACGAGACATTCATTTCGATGCATAGAATTCTCTCAAGCAAAAAAAAATCTAATGAAACCACATTGCGTGGTTTACCATTACTGGAACTAATTTTAATAATTTCTGATTTAATTACAATCACTGAAAATAATTGTAATAATTTCTGATTCAATTACAATCACTGAAAGTAATTTTAATGAACTTCGATTTAATTAACACGACTCAATGTAATTTCAATTAACTCCAATTCAATTACAATTACTGGAAATAATTTCAATGGACTCTAATTCAATTACAATTATCGAAAGTAATTTCAACGAACTCCGATTCAATTATTATTGCTAAAAGTAATTTCAACGGAATACGATTTAATTACAAATTACCTTTAGTAATTTCCAATTGTTAATTTTTTATCACAATTTCGCCCAGCACTGGGCCTAAGGCCCTACTGTAAAAAAAAAAAATAATCAATCCGAAAGATTCAGCTGGTTTCAACTGCACTCACATATGCCTTCGAGTCTCTTGATGCTGTAAGCGGCAACGAGGTATCGTCTGGTGAGCCAATAGAAGACCGGAACCAGCACCACCAGTGGCACCAGCATCCACACGTTGGTGACGATAATCGTGACGAAGACACCGCCCATCAGGAGAACAACTCTCGAGCCATCGAGCAGCGCGCTCGGCAACAATTCGTCCATGGCCCCAACGTCCTTCGAGAATCTATTCACTATGCGACCGGACTGGTTCAAATTGAAGAATCTCATCGTGGCCCGCAATATTTTACGAAACATCCTGTTGTGAAGTTTGCAGCTGATTCGCACGCAAATCGCCATGAACATCATGTTCCGTGCCAAATTGAAGATAACGCAGCAGGCGATGAGGCCACTGTAGACGTAGATGGCCGAATCGGTGGAGAGCAATCCGTCCTCGTTCAGCATCGAGAAGTACGAGAAAACCGTGTTGTTGACGAAGGAACGATATTCGGTGGGTGTCACGCCATTGGGGTCGGTCATGCTCGTCCTGACAGCCTCAAGATTGCTCCAGTAGCTCAGCCAGAGATCGGTGGTCGTCAATGACAGTTGAGCCGTCAGGATCATCATTACGAGGATCATCAGCACGAACGTTGAACCTCCGGTGCCGAAGTAACGCCTCCAAACCTCCCATGACATCTTTCCCTTAGGGCTTATCTCCGAATGTTGACTGGCGTGGCCCGAGGCCACGCTGTCCTCGTCCGTCCAGTCGACACTCTACAAAAATACAGCCGGAAGCCATCGAGCACCTGCCATTCGCATCCACCCAGCGCTTTCACCAAAATAACTGTCCGAAAATCCTCCGGATGCGATGTGCCAGTGTTCAAGGTAGTCCTATCGCTTCACACTAGTCATGCCACTGATCATACTTGAGACCTGTACAATTTATATTTTTGACATATGCAAAAAAAGTCATTTGTGATGACTACAATTTTCCATTTGTAAGCTGTTTAACGGATGTTCATATTCAATCAGAAAAATGAAATAATTGCTATCCCAATGCAGCTTAAAAAAAATGAAAATCCTATGAAGCGAAGCCTGTCGATAGGACTACCTTTGAAGACAAAGCGGGAACAAAGGTACAGGAGAAGTAGTGGAAAAGTCATACCAAACTGTCGATCGAGGCGATGGAGGCCCATCTGGTCATGTCCGACTGTTCGATACCGACAGCCTCGTTGGCCCTGGTTGCTTCCGTAGCCAGCGAAGATTTCTTCTCGTTCTCCTTTTCGGAATTTGCGAGGATGCTGAGGAGGGACATGAAATCGGGATTGGACCTGCTGAGGTCCTGGAAGGTACCCTGCGCACGGACCAGACCCTGGAAGCAGTTGACTTTTGCACGAAGTGTTACGGCTATGGACCCCACGTGACTATGGGATACCCTATTGCCGTTGGCAGTCTAGTCCTTCGGGAGGACATCCATTACGAGTCCCGAAATAATCATTTTGCAGGACAACAAAATTTGTAAACAAAAACATTTCACATATACGTTTGAAAACTGCAATTTACTTCAGTGCTAATTGGGATTACATAATTTACTATGGATCACACTGATTTTTCAGTTTTGAGAGATTTATCATGTTTCAAAGAAATAGTAGGGCCAGAGAAATGATGCGAGCTTTTTCATATCAAGTTTATTTTTGTTTGTTAAGGGAGCTTTCCAGTGTGAAATTTTCAAAAAATCGATTTTTTTTTTGCTTTATCGAATAGTATACACTCTTTCGAATATTCCCTGAAATTTTCATGCCGAAATTCAGATTATTTCGGTTACTGTACAGCATTTCTTGGAAGAAGGCAACGGAGCGCTACAGCTACAGCGAAACTTTGAACGCGTTTTTCTCGAAACAGCATTTTTCAAAACGGTGTCCAACTTGGAGGGCAGAGTTTTAAAGCTATCGAGTTGAATTTTTTACACAATATTCTTAACGTCATTGTTTATCGTGCTATGGAAGCTTTTTTTTTTTTTTGACATCTTCCTATTTTTTTGTAAAAAAAACTGCCAAAAAAAATGCTAAAATCGATACTTTTTGTTCAAACCGGCGCCATTTTTGCAAAAAAAAAAAAAAAAAAGCCTCCATAGCACGAAAGCCAATTATATACCGATCAATAATCTTTTTGTGTTTTTTGTTTCAGATCAAAATTGTGACCCCCAACGTGGACACCACATCCAAGTGCATTTTCTGCAACAATTGTTTCATCATTTTTATAGATATTAATTAATAAATAAATCGATCTTTAAAAAATTGTTTTGTATTCTTCAATACCCAATTAATATACAAAAAAAAAACCAGACCGATTAGATTATTTTTTCTTAAAAAAAAAAAATCGCGAAAAACAGCGATTTTTCGGGCTGTCACACTGGAAAGCTTCCTTAATATCTCCTTCTCCTTTTTCTGTGCTCGTACCGAAACCACTTTTTTCCAACTGGGAGGACGGATTACTCGAATACCTTTGCATGGATCGATTTGAAATGTTGATAGTAGCTTCACAATGACATTCTTTATGGGAGTACGTAGGCCGTTTTTCGATTAAATGTAAACTTTTTTTTTATAAACAATTTACTGCTTATTTATTAGGAAGAACATCGATTTGTTTCTTTCAGAGTGCGCTATTTTTTCAAATTTTGATTAAAAAATCCCTACGTAGTCACATAGCTCATAATATATAGACTTAATTTTTTTTAGTTTTTGTTCCTGGTCTTATACTTTACGAGAAAACTGTACTCCCGTGAAGCTATTTGTAAAAAACACATTTCTCAAGATGGTCTCTGTCGCCGCCATTTTGCATGAAAATTATAATATTTTTTTTTACACTTTAACATGTGTTAACCTTTTGCGATATAGTGTAACACTGGTGTTGCACCTAATTTAATTCACATTTTGTCGATTCGAAGTGTTTTTTAAATTAAATATGGCGGTTGTAAATTCGTTCCAAGGTTCTTCGGACTTGAATAACTACCAAAACATACCTATTCAATTTTTATTTGTCACGTAGCGGGTGGCATTAATAACGAAAGTGCAAAAAACGAACTTTTTACATCATAAATCTGATTACGACTAATATAGCAGGTAAACCATAACCAAAAAAAGGTAAAAACTTGGTTTTCGATCCACTTCGATCGCCATATTGGATCCGCCATTTGGCGGATCCAATATGGCGGCTGTAAAGGACGATTTGCGTTTATGGATTACCATATTGAATCCGCCATCTTGAATTCTCGAATTTTGAGTGCAGATTTGTAATCGGCGACCCCGAAAACCCCCGAGTACCAACGTTCGCTATCATCAAACGACGTCTTGCATTTATGGTCCGCCATATTGGATTCGCCATCTTGAATTTCCGAATTTTGAGTGCAGATTCGTAATCAGCGACCCCGAAAACCCCCGAGTACAAAATTTCAAGCCAATTGCTCGTAAAGAAAAATGTATGCTTCAAAGGGTTAAATAAACCCTCTCAAAAGAAATCCTATTTCATTTTGCATATTCCCAAAATAATTTGTCGAAGTTAAAGCCTTATTGTCTGCCGCTAGAGTGGCGTCATCCCTTAAACTACACGCACGCAGTTCCGATAACGCCATCTGTTGGGAAACAGCGAGAACTTATTCAACGTCCGGATCAGGGAGACTCGAGTGAAAGAGTGGACACAGCATAGGTCAATACGTAGTTCCAGCGTTTTAAAAAATCCGACTTGCAATAGTTCCAGATCGTGCCACTAGCAGCTCTCCTGACGATAACGTCTCAAATAATTATAATAGTCGAACCTTAACGCATGCGCACAAATAATAAAAGAATTCGATTTCGATTGTGCTCCGCTTTGAGGCTAATTTTTAATATTATTGTGATTTGTAATATTGAAAAAATCTTCACGAAATTGTTTTCTTCAAAGGCCAAGGTAGAATTATTTTCAATATTGCTCCCGATCAATCGTCATTAGGGTTAGCCTTCAGTTTCTTTTTTACATCGATCCGACACATACGATCGCAGCGCCTCCTTATTTGCTCCGTTTTTGCGTACGTCTCGTAAGCACCGTGTGTCCACTCCTTACCTTTAATCTTCCTGGTCCGGATATAAAAAAAATGAGATTCCCCGCAAAATGATCATTTCGGGAGAACTACCCAAGTATGAACTCACGCGATCCAAGACGACGATGGTATCGACCGATTTGAGGTACTGCAGCTGATGGGTCACCAAAATCCGCGTCTTTCCCTTCAGATAGCCGTTGATGCACTTGCGGAACAAATGTTGTCCGACGCGATTGTCAACGGCGCTCAACGGATCATCGAGCAGGTAGACATCGGCATCCTTGTAAATGGCCCGGGCGAGATTGACCCGAGCCTTTTGTCCGCCCGACAGGACGATTCCACGATCCCCGACGATCGTCGAGTCGCCATCGGGCCATTGTCTTATGTCCCTCCACAGGGCGCAGACCCTCGTCACTTCCTGATACTTCCGGGCTTCCCAGGGCTGACCGAAGAGTATGTTGTCGCGCACCGTACCGGTCACCAGCCAGGCCTCCTGGCTGGCGTAAGACACGACGAGGCTCGGATTGTCCGTGACCCAGCCGCGTCTTTGGGCGACCTCTTCAAATTCAGCGGTGAACCTCTGGCGCGTCAACAAGTTTCCGGATCCTATCGGCAATTCTCGAAGTATCACGTTCAGCAGGGAACTCTTGCCCGAGCCGACTTGACCCACCAGGGCGCAAAGCTCCCCGCCGTAGATCTTGAGGGAAACGTCGCAAAGCGTCGGAGGCAACTGGCCCTCCGACCAGTTGGCCGACAATCTCTGCATCTCCAAGAAGACTGGATCCCTCGGTGGAGATCCTTCGGCGCCGGCTGGTACTTCGTCTTCCTCGTTCAACGTTTCCGCGATCGTTGACATGGTCTCCGTGCTCCCGGGCACCAGGGTGCTGCTCTGGGTCTTGTTTAGGGTGGCAGCACTGGGACCAGCCTCCATCGACTCGTAGGCCACGAACTCGTCCAACATCAGGAAATTCTGGAAGCCATTTTTGGCTACTTTGGTCGATCTTCTTTGTTGTATCGTTTTTTTTATTTACACGTTCTTTTTCTATTCTTAAGGCCTCAGGCCACAGTAACGGGTAAAATTATGTGCGAATTTGACAATTTTTTTTGTATGAACAAAATGGTCACTCATAAAATTCATTACACATCTATTTAGAATGAATATCAAGCTGTTAGAAATATTTTTTTTTTCTTCGATGTACAAAATCGTCGACTACTAATATTTTATTTTATCTTTTTTTAGGCGCTCCGCGGCGTGACATTTAGCATTCACAATTTTTTACCTAGAACGAAAAACAAAAATTCTCGTCAATCTACATTAGAGTACCTAGACTACTTTTGGCTGTTACATGGTATTTTTCATTGATCTTTAACAATGGCGGAAGTATGGCACGGTCTTATAAATATTGATGTTACGAAGATTTTTCTTTCGTAAACACTCACACGCAGAATATGAACCGAGAAAAAGTGAGAAGTGTTGAAAATCGACAAAGTGGTACACTTTCACACAAAAAGATTGAATTTTGTGAAAAAAATAGCACCATTTTGCGTTGATAAAACATGACTTCTTTTTTCGATTTACAAAACATTCAGGATCATCTTCTAGACAATAAAAACCACTAAACAATGAAAACCATCCGGAAAAACCAACCAAGATTTTTCTTTCGTCAACACTCGTACGCAGAATATGAATCAAAGACTGTGAGAAATGTCGTAAATCGATGCAATGGTACGCGTTGAAACAAGAAGATTGCATTTTCCGAAAAAATTGCAACACTTTGTAATAAAACAGTACTTTTTTTTCCATTTTCGAAAACATTTAGGATCATCTTTTAGACAATCATCATAACGTTAGAAAAATTTATACCAAATTTCATCAGAATCGGTCGATTAGTTTTAACGACTTTTAAAGATTAATAAAAAAAAAAAAAAATACCATCTGAGAATCAAAAATAGTAATCAAACATACCCTTGTCTCAAAAATGATGAAGAAATCTTTCCTTTGCAAAAAAAATGATAAAAAATCAGCAATTTTTTTCCTCGACTAAAAGGTATCTCCCCCCTTAACGGGCTACACCGGGCTGGTCGCCAAAAAAATGAAGTGTCGTGAAGTTTTCTGGCGAAACGTGTACAGGTTCTCATTTTTTTTTCACATTGACCAGTATCGTTTAAGTATCTTTTACAATTGTTGTATTGGAAAATATTTGAACAAAAATCATCCGAACTTGGAAAATCAAACGCGTTTAAAAAAATGGCCGCGGTCGAAAGTGAAAGTATCGATTTTCGGTGAAAGAAACGCTCTATTTTCGTTGATAAAAAGAACTGTGCATCGAAAAAGGATTTGCTTCGTTCAAGCCCTGCTTTTCGATAGGTAAGACGAGTTTGTAAAAATTTCCCTCGATCGGCGCAGCGATTTTTGAGATATCGTTGCGATCAATTTTCAAAAAGTCATTTTGAAAAAAATGCGCTTGAAGTTCGGCGATTCGCGACACTTAATTTAAGAATTTTTCAAAATTCTTATTTTATTTGTTTTAATTTTATTAATTAAATCAATGTATTATTCAATATTATTCTTCTTTGTTCTTCGTTCTTCTTCAGGATTCTTTATTCATCTTTATTACTTATTTAATATCATCCTTCTTTCATCGCTGTTTTTCTTTAAGATTCTTTATTTATCCCTATTATTGATTCATTATTACTTTTCTTTATTCTTCGTTTCTCTTCAGCATTATTTTTTCGTCTATATTCTTCATTTATTAAAGATCCATAAAATTGAAGAAAAAAATCCTTTTTATTCGTCGCTATCCTTCATGACAAAAAAGGTCGAAAAATCTTCTTCGGCCTTTTATCTGTGTAGGTTTTTTAAAGGTTTCGCAAATTAGAGTGCCAGAATTTTTTTCCTGAAGAAATGCTTTGAAATTTAAAACCAAATATAAGTTATATTTATATTCATTATAAATTTACATTTATTATAAATATAACTTATACTATTTATATAAGTTATATTTATATCGAATAGAAAGAAACCCAAAATACTATGCAGATATTTCTTCGTTAAATCGATGTTTGGCCACGTGGAGTTACTTTTTTCCCATTCCAATAACTTTTTATCTTATGAAATTTCAATCTCTTCAAATTTGTTATTATTTCTTTTTATTGTGCATTTATATTTCTCAATATTCATGACTATTTATTATTCGTTTACTATTCATTCATTCTACTATTTCTACCATTTCTACTATTTCTACTATTCTACTATTCATTCATTTACAATTCGTTATTATTTGGTTACAATGTATTGTTATTAATAATATATTATTATTGCTCACTGTTCATCCCTATTCATACCCTTTATTTATTATCGCTCATCAACATTTGTTATTATTTATTTTTATTATTTTTATTATTATTATTTATTATTATAAATAAATATAATAATATAAATATAAATAAAAATATAATTTATTATATTTATTATTATTTATTATATTTTATTATTATTTATTATTATTTATTTTTATTTATCATCGTCATTCCATTTTTATTATTCTCATTCGTATATGTACGAAGTGTGAGTTCCAAATACCTGCAATCTTCTGATGGACACCGCGACTTCGCCGGTCTGCAGAAGAGCCGTCGGGAATACGAAAGCCGAGCCGGCCTGCAGAATGTTGTAGTACAGCGCAATGGTGAATACGACCTCGGCGGTGAGGTCATTTCCCATGAGGACGTAAGTGACCAGAGTCACGAAGAGATTCACTTTGTCGGTGAACATTGCAATGGCCAGAGTGAAGGCCCGCAGGTAGTTGGCGCTTCGGATGGCCCTCATCTCGGAGTCTCGAGCACCCGACACGATCTTCGCGAACGTACGCTCCCAGGCGTACATCTTGACGACCTGAGCAGAGAGGAACGAACGGAATTAACACCCAAACGCGTTTGGTTGATTTATGAAGTCTTTTCTCACTTTCGACGCTAACAAAGTTTATTTTCATGCTTTTTTTTTATAGGCTCGTATTATAGATATCGATATAACAGTTGTTACACTTTGGGGGTCAGGCCACAGTAACGGGTACAAAATCATGTGCGAATTTAACTATTTTTTTCGTACGAAAAAGTTATTCACTCAACATTAATTACACATCTATTTAGTGCGAATGTCAAGTTGTTAGACATTTTTTTTGTCTTGATGTACAAAATGGCCGACTACTAATATTTTCTTTTCCAATTGTCAGGCCGATTGGAAAAAGTACAGAAATACAGTTAGACTCCCTCGATCTTCATAAAATGTTAGTATGATACTTTTGGATATGTATACTTTCGAAAAGTGTTATGAAATGGATCTTTTTTATCAGCGATCATTATCATCGAGATCTCCACTGGCCTGAATTCCATTGATGAGCTCGCCCATCAGTTGTATTCTTTGGTCCGAGAGACCGGCGACCAACCGACGCAAGCTCTTGATCGATCGAATTACGAAGAACTGAACCGGCACAATGAGCAAAAGAAGACTTCCCATGCCGATGAAAGCTATGGGTCCAGCCGTTAGGTACAAGCATGTGCCGATCACGATCACCTGAAATACACATTACCGGCTGGAGATCAATCGACGGTACAAAATGGAAACGCCACGTAGTTCGTTGATTCCGGTCATCGGCAAGTTTGGTCGATTTTCGGCAACAAGGGAACGTCGAACGATCAATATCCAACCGATTTACCTGCATCGGCAAAATCCACAACTTGTGCAACAACGGGCCGGCGATGTCGAACCGGCTCAGGTCATTGCTCAGAAGATTCACGATCTGTCCGGGAGTCGTCTTGTTCAGGGCCGATTTGCTCAACCGCAAGACCTGCGGTGACCGATCATTGGGCACGATAAATACGGTGGAAAAATCGGCAGATCGTTGCGTGGATTTTTTTTTCACGAGGATGAAACGTCTTCTGATTTATTTGTCTTTTGATTTGGTTGATGAACGAGGTTTTATTTTCTGACGTTTAATCTATGATACTGCATCGGTTGAAGAAAAAAAATCGGCCGATTTTTAAGATTCGAAGGAGGAAGACATTTTCCGAAAAGCTGGAGATTCTTTGGACAAGATTTTTTTTGAGAATTTGGATATAGGGGAACTCGGGGCAAGACGAATACGCGGGGTAAGGTAAATCTTGAGGCCTTGTATAGGAGAAAAATTTCAACATTTTTAATTTTTTTATTATTTTTTATTCCATTAGCCTGAACGGTTAGGAATAATCGGATTTTTCTTTTCCGTTACTTAGTTTTTGTTTTATAGGCAAAATAATAACTAATTTTTGGCCCAAAAATCACTATGTTCAAGCGTCCGCCATTTTGTCATAAATCGATATTTTGACAATCGGCTATGACAGGTACTTGATAATAGTGTATAGAACAACCACAAAAAACCTCAAGGCAATCGGTTCATTGGTTTTCGAGAAATTTTGGGCACCGATTTTTTTACGACGTTTCAAGGATCATACAATATCCTTGTGTATTTTTGATATTTTTTGATAAAGAAGATTGAACATATTTTTGAATGTATATACTTTTAGATAATTAAAGCCCCAATCCGAAATTTCAAATAGTTTTCCTTCAAAAAATTCACAAAAATGACCTTTTCTTTCCGGCTTCTAGGTGTGAATCTCCCGTTAGGCGGGAAAAATAAAGATTTAATGGAAAATATATGCTGTATGGTAAAAATCAGAAACACTAATTTTTTGCTTAAAAAATTAAAAGATTAATAAATGTTGATTAGTTTAAAAAATAATAGAAGTTGACTGACTCATATATGTATTGTTTTATTATGAACGTGACCTTAGCGTTATCATCTTGCCTCGACTTCCCCTAAATGTTTTTGCCGAAACGGCAGCTGTTTTATCGCCTTTTGCATGGAGACTAAAGTAAGCGAGCCCAAACGCATATGGCGGAATCGTCGAAAAGTGGATCGTGACAGTGATGAAAGATCTTGTAGTGCGAAAAATATCCGCAAGCGATACCAGCGCCTGCGGATATTTGTGACATACATACAGTGACGTATCACTGTCAGTTACTATATATGTGAGTATTACATATATGTCAGTTACATACAGTTTACGCAGTTTACGCTGTTACGCATCGTTGAGTGATATTTCGATATTAAAAGTATTTATAAAAGCAAAACAGAAAAAAAACCATCCAATAAAGGTAAGAACTGAACCTTAATATTATGTTTATGCAATTAATTCTCGAATTAGCGAAAATATTGACACATATCGACATCGGCAAGTACAACCACATGTTGATTCATTTTGTCAAAGCGTTTGTATTTTTTTTATTGCATGCTATCGTCGCCGAATTTAATTATAATTGCCATTAATTTTAATGCTGTTAGAGATTTCTTTGATATACAGCAAAAATGTAATGCATGATGCTTGGACAAAAAAACGTTTTTTAGGTTAAATATGCGAATCCTTTAATATAAATACCCCTCGCTCCCATTTCGTTATAATGTACGATTTGAAAAAAATATTTTTCTTGGAAATCCAGTATGCAATATTCACATTATGGCTGTTTAATCGTACATGTCACCGTATAAAAATAAAACATTTACAGTACAGATCACCTGCAAGTAAAAAAATTACTGAAATGTTATCATTTCATAATTTAAATAAAAGCATATCAATATTACTCTTCAGTATTGCAAGCTGCGCTAATAAGAAACAAATATACGACAAATTGCGGATCGACGATTCAAAATCACCGCGCGGACGGAGCCGCAGGCGGCGCAGTGGTAGCGCCGCCAGGCGGGTACAATCCGCGGATCGTTCATCACTTTCACAATCATTTCGCCAGCATTGCGTTTGGGCTCCTTTACTCTAGTCTCCATGGCCTTTTGCTTGGAGGACAAACAGGAAGCTAACCTTTCCGTAAACGAGGGAGCCACACGCGACCCGGGCCCTCATAGCTACTTGGTAGCATTCCAAGTACGTGTGATGATGCAGCCATGCGTTGATCAGAGTAATGCCGATGAGGCCACCCGCGTAAGACAGCGCGACACTCTTGGGCGTCCTCGTTTCGGCACCACTTCCGCTGAAGTAGCCGATTATTTCTTTCTGAAAAAACGGCTGAAGGGTTTTCAGTACGACATTCATAGTGAACATTTTCAGGCCACACTTCAAGTAGTCCCACCAAAAAACGACAAATATGGCCCGACAGAGGTTGGGGCCTGCTCCCGGGGCTTTTTTCTTTCCGGTCGTGCCTGGCGAGTACTCCAAGTTCTTCATCTTCTTCAATTCTCTGGCCCAGGCTCTGTGTGGGGAGAAATCGAATCAGGATGCGTACATTATAGTAGATGATTGCGTACGAAACTGCGTCAGATCTTTTTTCATGAAGTTTCCTCAACCCTTAAGGGGTATTCTCACTTTAGACACTAAAAGTAATGGCTATTCTCGTGATTTTTTTTTGATAGCTACATACTGTAGATATTGATATAAAAGTTGTTACACTTAATAAATACACTTTCGAAATAGATTTTAAAAAATTTTTTGTATCTATGTAATCTAAAGAAAATTTAAACGCGTTTTTCTCGAAACAACGTTTTTCTACTGAAACTACTGCAACGATCCTTATAAAATTTTAACCACATATTCTTTACAGCTATAGCTATAGCGCATATCAAGGATTTTTAAAATTTTGATATTTAGTAATTTTTTTCCCATAGACGGTGAAAAAATACGTTTTTTTTTGTTTTTGTCGAAAAATGTCCGCCATTTTGTTATTTTTGCATATATCGAAAATCGTCTGATACGCGCTACAGCCATTAACATACTGAGTCTAAAACCGTTTGATTTTTTTGTTTCGGATGAACCATCTCCGAGATTTCATCAACAGCGCAGACCTACGATTTTTTAAGGACATTTTTTAACTTCCATGTTCATAAAAAAAATGTGACTTAAATAAATAAAAAATTTTAGATGTATTTCGAAAGTGTATTTATTAAGTGTAACAACTTTTATATCAATATCTACAATGTAAACCTATCAAAAAAATTCGTGAAAATGGCCTTTTTTAGTGTCTAAAGTGAGAAGACCCCTTATGGTCAATAAGAAGACTTTTGTAAATAAAACTAATAACCAAGAGTATTTTCTATAAAAACTGGGTCAAAGAAAGTTAACGTTTACGGAAATGGCAAGTCGAAATTTCTTGTCGCACTAAAAGTTAGATAGCGGACTCAAAAACGAAGATAATCAAATTTTCTGAGCGGCGTTTTAAAGAAGACAAATTTCCCTTCATTTGGCCTCTTTAGAAATTTTTTGACAATTTTTTTTTTTAGCCTAGTACGCTTTTTTGTAAATAGCTATTTTTTTAGCTTGTTTGCACGTCTAAAATTGCCCGCATAACTTTTGGCGAATTTCTCCGCTCGTTTTTTCCATGAAAAATTCAAAACCTATATTTTCCTTTTTTAGAAAGTTTCGTACGATTTTTTTTCGCCCCAGTATTGGATTTTTAGCTAAAAAAAAGACATGTTTTAGAAAAATAGGCGTAGTCCAATAACTATGGGGTTTCAGAGAAAATGTCAAGAGGGTAAAAAGTTGCGTAGGTTCACACTGGAGTAGCCAGAATTTTTTCAGAATTTTTTTTTGATAACATTTTTTTTTACAATTTTTGTAAAAAATTGAGTGGAGGGTCCCCATTTGGGAATTATGGGGTCTAGGCCAATCTATCAAGGAAGAAAATTTGTTTACTTTTTCATTTCTAATTAACTACAAATTTTTCAGAAGTTTTTTAAAAATTATTTTAACGACTTTTTCGACTAGAACTCAGAGAATCATCCTCGGTTGAGTTTTTGTGTCTCAAGACCTATCGGACTTAAGACCAAATATTAACGAGAAAAAACAAGTTTAAAAGTTTAAAGTTTTTTCTTTTGAATATTTCGTCTAAAATCCAATAGGTCTTGAGGCACAATTGAACCGATGATGATTTTACGAGTTCTAGACAAAAAAATTGTTAAAATAATATTTAAAAAATTCTGTAAAAATTGTTAAAATAATTTAAAAAAAATTGTAGTCAATTAAAAATGAATAAGTCAACAAATTATCTTTCTTGATAGATTGTCGTAGACTCCATAATTCCCAAATGGAGCTCCTCCACTCCCGACCAAAAATTGTAAAAAAAAATCTGAAATAATTCTAACTACTTTAATGTGAACCTATGCAACTTTTTACCCTCCTCACATTTTCTCTAAAACCGCATAGATATTGGGCTATGCCTATTTTTCTAAAACATGTCTTCTTTTTAGCTTAAAATGCAATACTGGGGCGAAAAAAAATCGTACGAAACTTTCTAAAAAAGGAAAATGTAGGTTTTGATATCCTCTTTAAGTTTGTCATGGAAGAAACGAGCGAAAAAATTAACCAGAAGTTATGCGGGCAGTTTTATACGTGCAAAAAAAGCTAAAAAATGGCCATTTGCAAAAAGGCGTATCAGGCTAAAAAGAAAATTGTAAAAAAATGTCTAAAGGGACAAAATAAAGGTAAATTTGTCCTTTTTAAAACGCCGCTTGGAACATTTGATTATCTTAATTTTTAAACCCGCTGACCAACTTTTAGTGCGGCAAGAAATTTCGATATATATATATTTCGATATATATAATTTCGATAGATATATATAACGTTTTATATATATATATATTAAATTGTGTGAAGTTTTATTGCTAAATCTTCAACATGTTACATAAGTTGTCAGCGCAATATATATAGTAATATACGAAATCTTTTTAAAATTCTGGCACAATTCTCTCTTTTTATCATATACATACATATGCGTATAAGTGCATTCAGAAATCTCTTTGCGAGCTCCCGAGGAAAGAACGCGAACACCGATTCCGCGAGCTCTCAAGTTTTATTACGTCCGAAAAAATAAACAAACAATACGAACAAACGAGAACTAAATTACACAAGGAAAACTTACGAAATTACGAATGCGGAAATTTCAATTTAAGACATTAATATGACTAACGCAAAAAAAACGGGAAAACAAAAATCGGGCTTTTTTATCCTCATTTTTTAAGTCGATAAAAAAAAAAATATAATCGATACCTTTCCAATTTAAAGCTGACTCCCTCAGCCGCGTCGCTCTCGAGCGGATAACACAAGTCTTCGATCTCGAGATCCCTGCGCGAGGCAGTCGTGAAGATTTTCCTCATCCACCAGAAGAAAAAATTGCTCACGAAATTCGCCTTCTCCGCGGGACATTTTTCCTTAGGTTTCACGATAAATCCATCCATTGTTTCCCCACCCTTTTTTTTTTTAATTATCCTTTTCTAATCCTCTAGCATAGCGTGATTTTTTCGAAAACGAAATTCAAGCCGCAAAACAGGCTGCAGTTCGAAGCACGGATCCGCACGAACGTTCGACTGTTTTTTCTCGAGCCGACCAAATTAAAAGTGATAAGGAGAAAAGCTGATAGTAAAAGTAATAGCTCTGGTGCAGTAATGCGGCCCACTTTTTTTCTACGTTGTTTCTTTTCACCCAAACCTTTCCGTCGTCCGAAAAAAATTCGCACCCTTCTGCAGGGCCAAGGTCAAAATCTCAATAAAAAAAGAAAAAAAAACCGATTGTAGGATATATCGCTATGCGGTATAAGGGCCAATCGTCGATGGTAATTTTTTGATCCATTGGGCGAGCTATCGACGTCTTTCACGCAGACCTGTGCGTCGTATCGATAATTGTTCGCGGCCGAGGATAACAGGTTCTTATGACGCGTCACTGATTATACTTTGTATGAAAACGAAGTGAAAACGAAAAAAAAAAACGAAAATTGCGATAAACGCGTTTGTAGCTTAAGGGGCTGTACCAGTGTGAACGCTGAAAATTTGGACGATTTTCGGGAATTTTTTGGAAGAAAAGTACTCACTTAAATGTTTCGGAAAATTAAGAATATATTCGGCTATATTTGACCTATATTACATAATTTTTTCATAGCAAAATATTGAGATCCAAGCGACTTATGCGCTGCCTTCGGAGGCGCTAAAAAAAAAGTTCCTCCACTGCTGACACGATTCCGGCCGATTGAGTAGCCGAAACCGAAAAAGGAAAAAATTTCGTTAAACTGGAAGGTATTTCCTGTACAATGACGTAGGATTTTCGAAAAATATCAAAATCTAACAAAATGGCGTAGTTGTGAAAAAACGTCTGTTTTCTTGCCTATAAAATGGTCGTTTTTTGCAATGCCAAATCGTCAATTTCCATCCAATCAAAAATATCCTACGTCATTGCAGAGTAAATATATTCAAGAGTACTCAGTTCAAATTTCAAGTCAATCGGATAATTGCTCTTTGAGTTACAATGTCAGCAAATTTGAAAAATCTCATTTCGAGAAAGGCGCGTTTAAAGATTTAACTGGGGCGTTTTATACCTACCTAAAAAAACGCCGAATCAGGCGTGTGAAACCGCCCGCCGCCGGTAGATGGCGTTGGGTGGACTATTTTCTCGCGTAGAAAGCTGGCACTCCACACGTTGATAGGTCCAGAGAGTTTGCCTAAAACGGGGTCATTTTGTGTGACACGTATGGGTGTCGCTTTTCGGGATTTGTTTCTTGAATCATTAAAACACACTATCTTGGAATTTTAACCATAATTTATTAACATTATTACAGTACTTCAAAATATTATCGAACAAAAACAATCAGTTGCATCGACTATGTGGTTGAAACTTCAGTTGCAAAGAATACGTGGTTAAAAATTCATTAGGGTCCAGTAGTTTCGAAGATTTTATGAACAAGCCGTAGAAACACGTTGTTTCGAGAAAAAAACGCGTTTAAAGTTTTACGGTAAGGTATAGGTAGGTATAGGTAATAAAGGCCACACAAAAATACAGCTAGACTTCTCCGATCTTCATAAAATTATAGTTTGGAAGCATTCCTGATGCTTTCAAACGTTTCGAAACTGTCGCGTGATCAACTCCTATTGATTCTGCAAGTTCAGCTAGCGTCTGACATGAGTCATGGATACCTCCAATTCAACACATCAAAATTATTATTATTGAACCGTCGAAACCAATCTCTGCATGTTGTTTCCGACAGAGCATGGTCAGCGTAAGTCTCAACAAGAATTCTGTGTGCTTCAGCTGCAGATGTTTTTTTTAACGAAGTAGTTCATTAAAATTCCCCTTAAATACTTTTTTCGCACAAAATTTGACATATTTAACACTGTGATAAAAAAGTTTTTGTTGCACTTCAGTGAAATTACATACACTGAATGTCAAGCTTGCTTATAGTACTTTTTATAGAACCGATGCGATGGTCTAGTGGTTAGCGTGCTTGCCACTAAACCTGCGGACCGGGAGGTCCCGAGTTCGAATCCCAGTCGCGTACATTTCGTCGTGAAATGTTTTTTTTCGGCATTTCGCGGCGAAATGAGACTAGTTCCGCGACTGAGGGGTGAACTTGGTGACCGGCTGTATTGGTATAGGTTTTCCGCAGTTTCCCTATGCCCATGACAGAAATGTCACGATGAATATGACACAGAGGGGGAAGTCGGCTGCGGCCGCATGGAGGGGGGAACAGGGATAAAGAAGAAAAGAGTGTGGAAAAAACAGTGGAGGAAAGAAACAGTAACAGTGGGGGAAAAATAGGTAACAAACGCGAACAGCGTGTACCTTAGGAAAAACCAAAAAATAGTACTCTTTATAGATGCGTTGCCATCTTAAACTACGCGCACGCAGTTCTGGTAACGCCATCTGTTGGAAAACAGCGAGAACTTATTCAATGCCCTAATATGTCTAGGGTACATATAAAGAACTGGCGAACAAAAACGGGCTTATCCACAATATGCCAAATCAAATTTTGATTTCAACTTTATTCATTTTTGTATATTCTTTTCATATATTTCACATTCAAAACGTCACTTGTCACAATTGTGTTTCGGATTTTTGTCGCAGGCTCTCTTGGCTGCTTCCTTGAGGCTGTCAGCTGCGGCGGTTCCGGCCTGGGCGACCATACGTGAGAACGGCCCGTTGGGACTGCGGCTGAGCAGGAAGTTCGGACAGCCGAATTCCTAAATGGGAACAAAGGTAAGCGAATAGAAACTCCCTTTCCAGGGAAAATATTCCGGTTCGGTTTTTGAAGATAATGAAACTGCAATCATTTTGGACACGCGCAAGTGGCTCTTTGGGTTTGCTCTGCTCCTGTAGACTCACCGCGACTTGGCCAGCGTCCATCAGCAGGATCCTGTCGCTGTCAATTACCGTGTTCAATCTGTGAGCCACTGTGATTACCGTGTGCCTGGCGAACCTCGTTCTGAGGGTCGTCTGGATGACGGAATCGGTTCTGCACGAGACGGAAAACTTTTGCAACGAGCCAATTCGACCAACGAGCGAACAACTTATCTTACCGATGTTAAATTGTCACGTCTGTCAGCTCGTTTCTTCAAAGCGGGATGTACATTTGGACTTAAAAAATTAAGCAATTTTGAGGGATTTTTTGAGGGAAATGATTATCTACATTTATCAAACTATAGTCTATTATAAATATAAATATAACTATTTTCAAAATTTCGAATTTTTTTCTTTCTCCAAGATCTAACGAAAAGTTATTGCGAAACTGTGAGAAAAACTAACGGTAATTTTTTTCTTCATTTTAATCATCATTAATTGACATTTAAGGAACAATAAAAGTGTTCCTTTAATTTTTTATAAAACTTTGACGCTTCGGTGAAAAATAACGGTTCAGCCGATAAATTTTAAATTGTGGGGAGTCTTTGGGCATGTATTGAACTTAAAAAAAAACCTAGAAACATGAGTCATTTTCGCAATATTTAAAGCGGGAAAAAAGTCATTTTTTCTTACTCTTTCTAATCAACGTTAACGTTTAAAAAATCTCTAAAGTACCGGTAGGTGCTTTTAGAGAATTTATTCCAGTTTACGAAAAGCACCTGTAGCTCGCTGTACGATCATTTGTTCATGAGATATTGATGATCTACGAAAAAAGTTCCTTTTTTCTTTAAACGCCGATATCTCAGCGAAAAATGGTCGTACAGCGGTCCAAAAAATACCGTTTTGAAGCTGAAGAATCAGCCTAATGACCCTAAAACGATCAAGCTCAAAAATATTATTTTTAAGCAGTGGTCGATTTTGAAAAAAAAATCGAAAATTTTTGCCTCGCGCTATTTCTTAGATTCACGTCGAGCGTGTTGCTTAAAAAAAATGTTACCGGTGAGATTTGTAAACTAGAGATTTCAAGCTTATTTTTCACAAAGTAACAGCTATTCAAAAATCAATGAAAAAATTTTGAAATTTTACTGTTCCCTTAATTTTTGTAATGACTGTTTATAGTACTACCGTTTAAGGCGGGAAACCAGTTTAGGAGTACGTTATTTTTTAGTGACTTTTCAACAAGGAATAAATAAGTACAATTCATTCAAACTATGAGAATATTTTATACATATTTTCAAACAAATATTTTAATTTTTTCGAAGTATTTTCTCTGAAAATCGCCAAGAGACTTTGCTGTTTGTGTACACTCTGGAGGCCGCAGTTTTCATCGGCAATCAATACGGTTTGAAGATTACTTTAAGAACATATTTTCCTTCTATATGAACCTAACTCTGACCGAAACAATTGAAAATTGCAGTTTTTAGAGGTGTTTAAGTAAAAGGGTATAATTTTTGTCATTATATTATAAAAAAATTTGCTAAAAAAAATATACTTTAAGCAATCATATTATCGCTAATTTAGGTTCATATAGCGCGTAATTATATAAAGAAACTCACTATCACTTCATGAAATTATAGGTTAGAAACTTTTTGAGCCAGAGTCTACACAAATTGAACAAAAAGTCGTTTCGAGAAAAACGCGTTTGGTAAAAAAATTACCGAAAACAAAAAATTCAAGGCAGTGATGAATTATTTATACTGCTTACCGGTTAATGAGCGATTAGGTTGACTAAAAACTTACGGAATAAAAAAAATCGATTTTTTTAGTTATCTAAACTGGTTCCCCGCCTTAAAGAAAAGCAAAAGAAATCGATTTTCTGACCGTTGTAAATGTATATCCCGCCTTAAGGGGTCTTCTCACTTTAGACGCCAAAAAAGGCTATTTTCGTGATTTATCAAAAATATTTTTATATTATAGATATTGATATAAAAGTTGTTGAACTTAAGGGAGCTTTCCAGTGTGAAATTTTCAAAAAATCGATTTTTTTTTTTTGCTTTATCGAATAGTATACACTCTTCCGAATATTCCCTGAAATTTTCATGCCGAAATTCAGATTATTTCGGTTACTGTACAGCATTTCTTGGAAGAAGGCAACGGAGCGCTACAGCTACAGCGAAACTTTGAACGCGTTTTTCTCGAAACAGCATTTTTCAAAACGGTGTCCAACTTGGAGGGCAGAGTTTTAAAGCTATCGAGTTGAATTTTTTACACAATATTCTTAACGTCATTGTTTATCGTGCTATGGAAGCTTTTTTTTTTTTGACATCTTCCTATTTTTTTGTAAAAAAAACTGCCAAAAAAAATGCTACAATCGATACTTTTTGTTCAAACCGGCGCCATTTATGCAAAAAAAAAAAAAAGCCTCCATAGCACGAAAGCCAATTATATACCGATCAATAATCTTTTTGTGTTTTTTGTTTCAGATCAAAATTGTGACCCCCAACGTGGACACCACATCCAAGTGCATTTTCTGCAACAATTGTTTCATCATTTTTATAGATATTAATTAATAAATAAATCGATCTTTAAAAAATTGTTTTGTATTCTTCAATACCCAATTAATATACAAAAAAAAACCAGACCGATTAGATTATTTTTTCTTTAAAAAAAAAATCGCGAAAAACAGCGATTTTTCGGGCTGTCACACTGGAAAGCTTCCTTAATAACTACACTTTCGAAAAACATTTTTTTTAAATTTTCTCAAATAAAAAAACCCCCTTAAATCAAAATTTCATCACGAAATCGTCTATTCCCAGATGGTCAGCAAAATATTCGAGATGACATATTTTCATCAAAAAGGTCGTTATCTTCCGTCAATTACGGTTTGTGGTCAGTCCAAGTGATGTTCGATGTTCTTCGGCCTACCGTGAATCAATATTTGCGGTGGCCTCGTCGAGCACGAGTACGCGATTGTCCTTGAGGATGGCACGGGCGAGGCAGACGAGTTGTCTCTGTCCAACGCTGAAGTTAGAGCCGCCCTCCTGGACGCTTTGCTCCAGCGCCAATTCGTCGAGCTCGACTTGCTTCAAGGCATGCCAGAGCGTGGCGTCCGTGTAGGCACCGAAAGGATCGAGATTGTAGCGAAGACTGCCGGAGAAGAGAACAGGCTCCTGGGGTATTATTGATATCTTAGAGCGTAGCTCGTGAAGGCCGAGACTCGAAGTGTCCAAACCGTCGATCGTTATCTTGCCGGACAGGCCATCGTTCTCCAGGCGAAAGAGCGCCGCTATCAGGGAACTTTTTCCAGCTCCGGTTCTACCCACGACACCGACTTTCCAGCCTGCCTCTATCGTCACCGTCACATCCTGGATGACGATAGGAACAGGTTACCGTTCGTGACAAATGCGATTTTTTAAACATAATTTGCACCCTTAACGTGTTTAGAGCACGCGGGTGAAAGGATATTTTCATATCTAAAGTATTTGAGAATTTCCAGCCTGTTGAGCGGAACCGTTCGCCGGCAGGAAAAGAGGCAGCTGTAGCGGGTTTCTGTAATAACTAGGTCGTTATTCGCTGTGTGCAATGCCATACTATAGCGTCTGGCTAGGACTTGGGGCGCTCATGGTGGCCGGAATTCGCACATTCTGCCGGACAGTCAATCGTTGTTTTCATGGAGATACTCTAGTCTCCATGGTTGTTTTATAGAGCTTACAATTAGCAATGGAAAAGGCACGCAAAGGAAGTAGGTTAGTTGTGTAAAATCGTGTAAAAATATATTGGGATCCACGAGTAGAGAAGTCAAATTTTATTCGTCCCCGGCAGCAAGTTATAAAGCCGCGCAAAAAAACTGTGGATAGGTTGGGTTAATAAAACGAAATATATTTTTTGAGGTTATGCTGATTCGTCTTTTGAAAGATATGCATGTCAGTAATTTTGTCACGCGAATGATTAAAAAAAAATGATTTGTTAGTAGTTCACATAATTGGGAACCAGCTAAACACTCACGAATATGCAGTGCACAAGTTTGACAGTTGTCACCTAACCCCAAAACAGAATGAAAAGTAGCGAAAAACGTATTTTAGATGTTTGGTACTGTAACACAAATTTTTTATATTGCACTGCTGTGGTTCTACTTACCTTAAAAAACTATTTTATTATAAATATTCAAATTATTGAACGTAAATAAATAATTTCAATGTTCGTGCGTTTGCGTGTATAATATTTCGTCAGTGGAGAATTTTCATATTACACCGGCCCGCGGCGCCACTTGGTTCTGCGCACACAGCCAATAACTAGGTAGCGACAGTTTTCGTTATCGATAAATAGTAACAGCCAATCGCATGCACGATCACAAAAGAAAGGGGGCACCTTATTGGCTGTCGCTGGCTAAGGATAACGAAACTGTCGCTAGAGTTATAACGAGTTACAGAATCGCCCGACTGAGGCGCTCGAATCGTTTTTCTGGAAACGGCACTTTTCAGCGCGCGGGGCCGACGGAAAGTAATTTGTGTCAAAAATTCATTTTGAAATATTTTTCTCGTCCTTTCAAGCAAAAAAACCAGGCAAAAAAATTGAGTTTTTTTTTTTAAACGGTTGCGTTTTTGTTATCTTGGGGGTTTTCAGAAAACGAACAACGACAAGGCCCCCCAAGTTTAGTCGAGTTTAATTATTTTCTAACCTGTTTTTGCCTCAGATGAACTGGGGAGGCTGGGAGCGCTTTATATGACGGAAGCGGGAGCCGCCATTTGGGACTTTTTATAAATAAAATTAGAATTTACTCTCCATTGGTAGCAGAATAAAATCCGTTGACACCAACTCCCAAAAGTATTTATTTTATATGCAAAAAAATCTCGAAGTTCATGCAAGTCAGAAATCATCAGAATAAGTTGTATCGATGCACCCGATCCCTCAGTTACCTTCAAAACTGACGTCTCGCTGGTGCTGTAGCGGAGATACAGGTGCTCCAACGTTATTCTTCCTTCCTGGGGCCAAGTGACGGCCGGTGGGTCTGCCGAGTCGAAAGCGCCCTCGGTCGGGAGATCCGTGTACTCAACGATTCTCTCGACCGACGTCATGTATAACATCGCTTCCGCGCTTTGTTTTGCCCCGTACTGAAGAACACCGGTCATCAAGAGGGCTTGCGATATAGCGAGGCCAACACTACCCCCGAAGATGTTGCCTGTACAAGCATAGATGGGTATTTCTCCCGAAATGATCATTTTGCGTCTAATCTGACTTTTTTAATAAATGCTATTCGATTACTTTGTAGGTTTTTTTTTTTAATACAACAGTTTGAAATATTCCGGAATCTTCCTGTAAAATAGATTTGTAGGTTATTCTTTCTTTCCTCTGTGTTCTGCCGAAGAGGCACTAAAAATGCAAAAACATCAGGAAAACAATATTGCTCGAAACCATTGGACACTTATTCAATTCCGCCCTGAAAAATAAAAAAATTATGAGCTCGGGTATCTCGCAACGAATATCGACATTTTGTATCCGTTTTTCTCAATCATTTCTCTGGAGAGCTGTGAATCAGTTCATACGTTGTGCAAGTGGTGGCGCTAGCTGATCATGCTCGCCAGAGCAGTGCCTTCTAGATCTATTTTTCCAGAGAGGCTGATTGTCTCGTATCATTTTCGTAGCTTACGCTTCTTTTCCTACAGACATTGTGTGTCATGAGGTGGTGTCACAGGCGAGGGAGTCGTTGCACTGGTCATTTTTAACAGCATCGTTTTTCAATTGGGCTTACATACACCTGGGTGGGTCAAAAAGATCGATTAAAAAAAAAGGTGCTCATTCGATAGTACTATCCTTTGAGTGTCTACCCTGAAAGTTTCATAAGGAAATTCGCAGTGACGACGAAGTCATAGCGTTTTGTAACTAACCGTGTGAGCAACGACTAACGGTTGGGGCGCAGGTGTAAAGTGTACTCAAAACTTTAAACCCGTTTTGCTCGAAACAGTTTTGTCAAAATCGGTACCAGAAATATCTCCGCAACTACAGGACCGATCGGGATCAAGTTTTATACAGTTATGCTTCACACTATAATCTAGTATTTATCGAGCCGTTTTTCGATACCTGGCATAGTTTTTTTTTCATCAAAGCACTGAACAATTTTGACGCGAAAAATCGCCGGTGTTATTCCAGTGACTGCCATGACGCGAAAAATTAAAAATTTTAATTCCGGCTCCTTAAATTTAGTTCAATGTACAAAAAAATTCTTAAACATAACCTTAATTTTAGCCGTCTTAGGTGTATGTAAGCCCTTAAGTCACTTTACCCGTTCAAGCGGGACTTTTAGACACCTAGTCAACGCCAGATTTTGAGGTTAGATAAACGTAGCGTGTCGCGCTGTGCATAAAATCCGTTTGAATCGTCATTCCTCCGAATTCCTCCTCACATGTGAGTTCCAGAGGAATGACACCATCTTGCTTACGCATGTGTGGATACCCGCGAAAAAAAATTTCATATATGATTATGTATGATCATTTATGATTTTATCAAATATTATTATGTATGAATTTTGTCTATATATAAATATATATAATTTTATATGTAGTAATATACTCATATGTTATTATATTTGTATTTTTCATTTATTTATTTGATTTGAGATTTTGATGATTGTCTGTTGTTACATGTTGGTATATGTGTAGGAATATTGTCAGGTAGGTTGCATATCATTTTTTTAGGATTAGGAATAATATTTGTTTCAGGAAATGTAAAAATATGAGACGTATTGCAAGTATTCAGATATAGTGTCTTTTACTGCAGCTTTATTATTGGATCGATACGTAACGAAATTAATGAAAAATTATAAGAAATTAAAATTAATTAAGCAATTAATTAAGAAAACAAAAGAAAAGAAAAGAAAATGAAAAATTAATTAAGAAATTAAAAAAACGTGTCACGTTATCCGAGTATTCAATTATATATGCAAACGGCCAAATTTATTTTAAAAGTCATGTAAATAGAATTTAGTTATGTGTGAATCAACAATGATATCATTTGAATAAAATGACTGTGCTAAACTATAAAACTATGACTAGTGCTTTGTTCTTTTTTTCCAAATCCTTGAATACTTTTTATAATTAATAACAATATTTTCTATGAAATTAATTTTTGTCTTAATATTACGTATACGAAATTATATACGATTATAAATGATTCTGTGTAGTTTAAATATCGACAAAATATGTGATCGTACATGTACATGTGTATGACCATGGATGCTGATGCATGAATATATATAATATTGTACCACCGGATATGATAATATATAATATTTTAAGTAGAAATAGTGGTGACTACACATGATAACATATGATAATGTATTTTTATATATGATTATATATATTCTCATATAAGATGAACCATGCATAATTATATATTGACGAAATTCATATATAATGATATATTATTATACATTTCTTCACGCATGATCACGTACTTTTATATATGATTATGTATCATCATATGTAATTGGTATATAATGATATATGCTCAGATATGAACATTTTTTTCCGGGTATCCATGAGGTTACATAAAAATGATTTTCTTAGATTATTGCCATGCCGCTATCGAATGAAGAAATGCTCCGTATAAAAAAGGAAGCTGAAAAACTGAGATAGAAAGACTCAAGGGGTTACCCCCACTTGCGATTTTGAAAAAATCGATTTTTTTTATTGCATTTTTTTGAAGTATAAGTATCTGAGAATATGTCCTGAAAATTTCAAGTCGATCCGAACAAAATTGACTGAGATATGAGCGTTGAAAGAGAAGAATCCGTGAATTGAAGAACTGAAATTGAAACTTTAAACGCGTTTTTCTCAAAATGGCAATTCTGAAGTCGGTGACCAAGATTACTCGAACACTAATGAACCGATCATCTTGAAATTTTGCAGGCTTATTTAATACATAAAATTGTAGTCTTTAATCGTTCGATTTTTTTTTCGAAAAAAATGGCCGTTTTATAGCCAAAAAACGGCCGCTTTTTTTCGTTAAAATCGAACCATTAACTTTGACTGTCCGCCATTTTGTGAAAAATGAATATTTTTTAAAATCCTTCGATTAAAGACTAGTTTATACTTATATTTGACTAAATCCATCCGCATTTTTTTTTCAGATGATCCACTTCGCCGCAATGTTGGTCACCGCAAACCGTGTATATAAAAACATTATTTCATTGACGGCCATTTGCCACTAAACAATGTAATATTTTTCAATAAAAAAATTACTGAAAGTTCTTCAAGATGTGTTCTTTAAGATGGTATATTGATCGATTAAAAAAGTTTTGTAGTTTTCTTTTAAAAAATTCATGCAAAAGGCCTTTTTTGCGCTACAAGTGGGGGTAACGCCTTAAACAGGATCCCGTGGGAAGAGAGAAGTTGGAACAAACAGAACGAGATGAATATTCAAAGAAAAAAGGGGAAGAAGACATCAACAAACGAAAAAAACCTTTGCGTCATGACAAGATTTGCATCGTGCTAAAATCCCACGTAACGTACCATCGTCCAGTAGAATAAAAGAAAAACAGACACTGGCGATGAAGCTGCACGAGACGAGATCAAGGTAGAATCCAAAGGTCGTGGCAGCCATTATGCCGAGGTACCAAGCACCCGAGTGAACGTCTTGGAGCTTGTCGAATTCGTCGCACATCCGGACCACCACGTCGGGACCACTGCTCCTTATGGTCGTCAGACCGCTGATACTGGCCTTGACGTGCGAAAAGACCGGACTTTTGCCTGTGCATGGGCACACGCGGGACAATAAAAAGACCGCTAATTGGAGAATTGTTAAGGGGTTACCCCCACTTGCGATTTTGAAAAAATCGATTTTTTTTGTTGCATTTTTTTGAAGTATAAGTATCTGAGAATATGTCCTGAAAATTTCAAGTCGATCCGAACAAAATTGACTGAGATATGAGCGTTGAAAGAGAAGAATCCGTGAATTGAAGAACTGAAATTGAAACTTTAAACGCGTTTTTCTCAAAATGGCATTTCTGAAGTCGGTGACCAAGATTACTCGAACACTAATGAACCGATCTTCTTGAAATTTTGCAGGCTTATTTAATACATAAAAATGTAGTCTTTAATCGTTCGATTTTTTTTTTCGAAAAAAAAATGCCCGTTTTATAGCCAAAAAACGGCCGTTTTTTTTCGTTAAAATCGAACCATTAACTTTGACTGTCCGCCATTTTGTGAAAAATGAATATTTTTTAAAATCCTTCGATTAAAGACTAGTTTATACTTATATTTGACTAAATCCATCCGCATTTTTTTTCGGATGATCCACTTCGCCGCAATGTTGGTCACCGCAAACCGTGTATATAAAAACATTATTTCATTGACGGCCACTTGCCACTAAACAATGTAATATTTTTCAATAAAAAAATTACTGAAAGTTCTTCAAGATGTGTTCTTTAAGATGGTATATTGATCAATGAGGAGGGTTCGTTTGGATCGTCGTGAGGACTTTTGGCAACGTACAGACGGCCTCCAAACGCCTGATGCCCTGGGAGGTTCGGACATAATAGAACCTCGCGAAGTAGAAGAAAGTAACGAGGAAGAAGAGGGGCACGATCATCCAGTGGTTGAGACAGACGACCATCGTTACGACTCCGATCATCATCAAGCAGAGCCGCAACGCCTCCATCGCGACCCTCGGCAGCATTTCGTCCATTGTACCAACGTCTTTGGAAAATCGGTTGAGCACTCTGCCTGAAATGCCAACAAATTCGAGGCTGAGTTCTCGAGAGCGTCATCTTTAGCATCAACTTTCGGTCTTCGGCTATCGCGTCGCTGGAACTTTTCAACCACACGCGCCACCTCGCCACTTCCGGTTGCCATCTTCCTCCGTCGCGTTTCCACAGGAGGGCACAGGGAAACCCAGGGAAACCCAGGGAAACCCACGGCGTCTCACCGGTCACCCATCCGAGTATCGACCCCGACGGAAGTTTCCGCAAAACGTGTCGTTGCTATTTACCCGATGGATTGGCGTTGAAGAATGCCATCGTCGCGTGCAGGATCCTCGAGAACATTTTGTCGTGCAGCCTCTGACTGGCGAGCGTGCAAACGTGCATGAACAAGAAGCTTCGCAGCATGTTGAAGATCACGCAGCCGGCCACGAGCAACGTGTAAATCCTCAGGGCTGTCGCAGTCGGCAACAAACCTTCCGCGTCCAACATCGCCAAGTAACCGAATAACGTGTTGTTCGTCATTTGCTCGTACTCCCGGAGCGTTATCGTGGCATCATTTTGCTTCAAGCCCATTCTCACCGCCTCGGTATTCGTCCAGTAGCTTATCCAGTACTCGGCGCTCGTATTCGCCAGTTGGCCCATCGTTATCGCAAATAATACGAGAACGAGGACTACGCAGGAGCCACACGATCTCACGTACTCTACGTACACTCGAAGAGACATTCCTCCTTTGCTGGACACCTCGCGGTGGATGTCGGTACCTCCCGGGGAAGCAGCCCCCTTCTCCTCCTCACCTTCGGAATCCTGATGGGGAACGAATTCATGGGAGATTTCTTGTAAGGCCTTAGGCCACGGTAACGGGCATTGAGTCATGTGCGAATTTAACCATTCTTTTTTCGTACGAAAAAGTGATTTACTCATAAAATTGATTACACGTCTACACTGTAAAAATTTCTGTATACAAATTAATACACAAGTGTGGGAAGTTTTAATGCGGATACCGCTTGTGAAATTTCAGATACGATTTTGAAAATCCAAAACAGGTTATTTGAAAAATGAAAGTGTAGCTCCGTTATTAATATACTTGTGCGTTTGAAAAATAATGCACGTGTAAAGAAATAATCACATCCAGGTATATTGAAATCACGAACCATTTGGTGATATCAATATACGAGTGTATATTAAATTCAAGAACCATCTGATAATATCAGCATACGGGTGTGTATTAATTTCACAGAACAGTATTACCTTTAATGTACACTGTAAAAAGCTTCTGTATAAAAATTAATACACAAGTGTATGATGTTTTTATTCGGACGCCGTTTATGAAATTTCAGATAATATTTTGAAAATCCAAAGCAGGTTATTTTAAAAATAAAAGTGTAGCCCCGTAATATTAATATACTAGTGCGTTTGAAAAATAATGCACGTGTAAAAAAATGTTCACATCCATGTATATTAAATTCAAGAACCATTTGCTAATATCAACATACGGGTGTGTATTAAAATTACTGATCCTGAGTATTAAGTTTATTTCAGAAATTGATAATTAAGCCCACTGAAAATGTGACTCGTATTTATCCTCCTCGACGGGAGCTAGAGATAAAAAAGGTGGTTTTTGTGAAATTTCTTCCTTCAACACCTGGCGGCGTAAAAAGGGAAAAACAATTTCCTTCCGGATAGGCGAGTTCAAGAACTGCGACTCTGGCGTGGATATGGAGAGGTAACGAATTTGTGACACTCTCCGACGCGTGCACGAGTTGCAAACGCGTCTGTTTTTCCCAGGACGATCGTAGCCGGTGGTCGGGTTATATGCCCGACCGAAGCTGCGAGTGGCTATGGGAAAGTGCGGAACAAGGCGCCGTCCCTCGGGCGCTACGCGAACTACGCGCGACCATCGGTCGTCGCGAGCGGCCGAGGTGGGTTGAGCACGTTTTGTATTTGCAATACTCTGTTTTTTATATTTGAATTAATATACAACTGTTGTAATCTTTAATTTAAGGCACGGGTTGATGCAATACATTTTCCATAAATTTGCAAACTTTTCTTGGAAATTCCATGTTGCATCTATTAAATTCTATATCCACGTTCGAATTTCATGTTCCTGTTTTAAATTTACGGTACAAGTGTCTTAAATTCAATTTCATTTGCCGAGTTCGTAAAATTCAATTCTTTTGTCCCTTAAATGTAGTGTAAATTTAATATAATTTTCACGTTCTTTCATGTGATTTTCATCAGCGTTTATGAATCCTTTTTTCAATTCCAGTTTCGCACTTTTAAATAAATCTGTCGTGATCATGCATTGTACGTGTCGTAAACTTCAGTTTCACATATATTACATTTTTCAGGCAGCTGTAAATAAATTTCAAACTTGTTTTGTATTTTCAATGCTCTGTTTTTTTATAGTTGATTTATCATACATCTGTGGTAATTTTCAATTGAAGACACGGGTTAATGCAATACATTTTCCACAAATTTACAAACTTGTCTTTGAAATTCCATGTTCCATCTATTAAATTCTATATCCAAGTTAGAATTTCATGTTCCTGTTTTAAATTTACGATACAAGTGTTTCAAATTTAATTTCATCTACTGAGTTCGTAAAATTCAATTCCTTTGTATCTTTAATGTATTGTAAATTTCATATCTTTTTTTACAGTGTATGTAGTATTGTTGAAGCTTTGTAAAAAACTTTATTCAGTGTTGTGCAAATAAAACTCTCTAATAATAATACCTACAACTTTTGAATACTAATTTTTTCTTTTTTAATAATCATTTTTTGTCTTCTAATAATTATTTCTTATCTCTCAATAATTTTATTATTTCTTAATAATTATGTATTTAAAAAAAAAAATTCTTTTCGACACAAAATGGAAAATTCAAATTGAAAATTCAGTATACTAAATAATTTGGAGTGATTTTAAAAACTTGCAAAGTGAAAAAATATATTTGAAGAAAGAATCGAAATACCTGAAAACAATTTTTCAGAGGAGCTTTTTCAAAACGATGTACGGTTTAGTTTGGATTTGTCGTGGTAAACATGAGAAAATTGGACTAACAATGAACAATTGGAGCAAAATGCAGCGCTTTAAAAAAAGGTTCAAATGAACTAAATAATTTTGAGAGGTTTGATAATGTTCGAAAATTATCGAGTACATGCCAAACGTCATTTGACTTATTGTTATTTTTTTTTAAACCCTAGTATTTACAAATATAAACCCAAAGAAAACTATATGTCGTTTTGAAAAAAAGCCCCTACCGAAAATGAAGCTTTCCGTGAATTCCTTTTTATACGTAAATATACTTTAATAATTTGGAAGGATTTTCCAATCTCTCAAAACTATTTATCACAGTCCAAACTTTATTTAGCGCGTAATTTTTTTTTTCAGTGCATTTATTTTCGTTTTCTCCAATTTTTTCCTTTTCACTCGAAACTTGCATTAACATTATGGAAAAAAGAATTTCATTTTTTTCACATCAAAGAGTATGATTACAATCATACTCACTCTAGACGCTAAAAAAGGATATTTTCATGATTTTTTTTATTGGTTTACATTATAGATATTGATATAAAAGTTGTTACACTCAATAAATACACTTTGGAAGTACATAATTAAAACAAAATGTATTAGAGTAACAGAAACAAACTTTAAACGCGTTTTTCTCGAAACAACGTTTTTCGACGGCTTGTTGATAAAATCTTCGAAACTACTGAACCGATCATTATGAAATTTCCATCACATATTTTTAAGGATAAGGAATTTTTTTAATTTTGATATTTTTTTTTGCCACAAACGGTGAAAAAACCACGTTTTTTTGTTTTTTCGAAAATCTTCCGCCGTTTTATTATTTTTGAATGTTATTTGTTCAATAACGAGCTTCCTAATTGTCGTGAAATTTTTATACGTCCTTTGAAATACTTCATACAAAAACGTACCAAATTTTCAGAATTTTATTATCATTTGCGATTTGGGACTCAACATCCTTAAATTTTCATGTTTTCCTCCCCTTTCCTCGTACTCAATTAATTAAATTTTTTCCCTCAAGAATAAGCAGAAAAGCTGGTAAAGTCTTACGTCACTCGAGGCGTCGATAGATCCTCGTGATCCTTGCTTGTCCTCGTAATTCAGGGCAGCATCGTCGTTCGTTTTCCGCTCCTCGTCCATGGACTTCGAGCTGCCGATTTGCCAGCCGCGTTTCAGCGGGTCGACGATTTTGCGATCTTCGTCCGACGGCTTTTTTCTCTTCTGCGTGAGTAGCGCGCGAAATTCCGGATAGGCGTCTTTCAAGTCGTCGAATTGGCCCTGGGCCTTGACCATTCCACGGTCCAGTAGGACGATCGTTTCGGCCGGACGAAGAAATTGCACCTGATGGGTCGCGAGGAGGCGAGTCGTGCCGCGCAAAAATCCGTTGATGCACTTCTCGAAGAGATGGCGCGCCACGCGAGTGTCAACGGCGCTCAGCGGGTCGTCGAAGAGGTAGAGATCGGCCTCCTTGTAAACCGCTCGTGCCAAATTTATACGGGCCTTTTGGCCGCCCGATAATGATATTCCGTTCTCGCCGACTGCCGTTAGGTCGCCGTGAGGCCAATGTTTTATGTCGCGCTTCAGGGCGCATACTCTCGTTATCTGAAAGGGTGAAGGTACCAGCAGCGATTTGCATGGCCGTCGGGATTGTTGATACACGGAGAGAATTTTTAAGTAATTTTTACTGTGAAATCACAGTAACTCGGTGACAAATGTGCAATTCTTCAGGTTTTTAGGAAATAAATTATAAATTTTCATGGAAATGAATCAAAATTTACTTTTGCGTAACAGAAATTTAAAATATTTTCCAGAATTTTTACTGACATTAATAGTAAAATTTCATGAAACGTAAAGATTACGACAATAAGTTAAAAAAGTGCTAATATAAATGAAATTTTTCAGTGGAACATTGAGAAATTTGCGTGTTTTCCATAAAAATTTAAAAAAGGAAGCCGAAATTTTCCGTGCGTCCACCGGAATTTTACGTTCTTTATAGTAAAATCAGTTAGGGCTAGGTCGCCTGACCGTACGCGTGAGCTCTGTGTGCGAGCGTGCGTTTACGAGAACGCAAGCTGGAGAGTGGGCTTGTGTATGACGCAGTATGACGAGCACGAACGACGCCGACCCGCGTTGCTTAGCAACAGCGGTACCGCGCATGCGCATTATAGTACGAAGCATGGGCCAAGAAAGCCTCGTGGTCTCGTGCAGTCTAACGTGTTCTACGCAGTTCTACGCAAGAAAACAAAGAAACGTGAAAAGAAACTTCGATAAAGGACGTCTACAATGGTACGGAAAGATGATATGCTAAAATAAGTAGCAATCAAGAACACAAATGTTCAGAAACGCGTACATAGAGTATTTATTTAATCATAGGGAATTAATTTTTCGCTAGGGATTTTAGAAATTTCAAGTTTGTCCAGGTTATTTTTACTGTAGAAACTTGGAATTTTTGAGGCAGCCCATTGTTAAAATTTTACATGAGAATGTGTCAGAATTTTTACTGAAAGAAATGTAAAAAATTATGCTACTTGCTTAAATTTTTACATGAATGTAAGCAAAATATTAAAAGCTAGTGTCAATTTTTGACTATGTGCACATTTGTCACCGGTTTCAAATTTTTAATGTAATTTTTACGGAGATTTCACCGTAAAAAAAACTTAAAAATTCTCTCCGTGTAACGTTCACAACTTTTAGGTTAGAATATCATGTTTGGCCGCACAGACGAACCGCAGAGACCTGATGGGCTTGTTTGGGTTATCGAAGAAACTGGATAATTTGATTATGTTCATACATTTTAGGTTAGAATAGCATTTTTCAGCCGAAGTGACCAAAATTCAAAATGGCGACGTTTAGGATGACGGACATCGTCTTATTAAATGGAATCATGCATTTTTTTACCCAAACCTTTATCAGGCCAAAACTAACTTTTGTAGGAAAAGTTTCTTGATAACGTTCATAATTTTTAGGTTAGAATACCACTTTTGGCCACACAGACGAACCGCAGAGACCTGATGGGCTTGTTTGGGTTATCGAAGAAACTGGATAATTTGATTATGTTCAAACATTTTAGGTTAGAATAGCATTTTTCAGCCGAAGTGACCAAAATTCAAAATGGCGACGTTTAGGATGACGGACATCGTTTTATTAAATGGAATCATGCATTTTTTTACCCAAACCTTTATCAGGCCAAAACTAACTTTTGTAGGAAAAGTTTCTTGATAACATTCATAATTTTTAGGTTAGAATACCATTTTTGGCCGCACAGACGAACCGCTTCCACGGGTTCGAAAAAGAGTCTAAATTTATTTTACCCACAGCTGCTTTGATTGATGTTTACTTATGTTGATTATTCGTATTATAGTGTGCCAAATGTTGTGGTAAATGATGAATTTATTGCACGTGAACAAATAAAAACTGAAAAATTAGATCGTCAACGACTCGGTAGTAATCTTCGTAATAATAATATTAACATATCCACCATGAAAACGGACTAAAAAGACAAAAAAAAAAATCAGCCGGAAACCTATTAAAAATAGGCTTGAATTACCTCCGCGGAATTAACACGATAGGCAGAATATAATTATACATATTATTCAAATTAATATATTATCAAATATATTAACTATAATATTAATAATTAACTAATATATTAAAATATATTAACTAAATAAATCAAATTAACATATAACATAATATTCAAATTAAGGCAGAATATAATTATGCATATTATTAATTCTATTCAAATGAATTTTAAAACAAAGCTGAGTTATGTTCGCCAAACGCTCGACCTGCTCGACTTTGCAGTTTTATTACAAAAAAGCTAAACGGTCAAAATAGCACAAATTTTGGCAATAGGGGCAAAACGTAGTCATCAAAATTATATAAAAAATTGCAAATCCTAAGGTTGGATTCGTAGTAACGATCGTACCTCCTTAAGGGGTTACCCACACTTGCGATTTTGAAAAAATCGATTTTTTATTGCATTTTTTTGAAGTATAAGTATCTGAGAATATGTCCTGAAAATTTCAAGTCGATCCGAACAAAATTGACTGAGATATGAGCGTTCAAAGAGAAGAATCCGTGAATTGAAGAACTGAAATTGAAACTTTAAACGCGTTTTTCTCAAAATGGCATTTCTGAAGTCGGTGACCAAGATTACTCGAACACTAATGAACCGATCTTCTTGAAATTTTGCAGGCTTATTTGATACATAAAAATGTAGTCTTTAATCGTTCGATTTTTTTTTTTCGAAAAAAAATGGCCGTTTTATAGCCAAAAAACGGCCGTTTTTTTTCGTTAAAATCGAACCATTAACTTTGACTGTCCGCCATTTTGTGAAAAATGAATATTTTTTAAAATCCTTCGATTAAAGACTAGTTTATACTTATATTTGACTAAATCCATCCGCATTTTTTTTTCAGATGATCCACTTCGCCGCAATGTTGGTCACCGCAAACCGTGTATATAAAAACACCATTTCATTGACGGCCATTTGCCACTAAACAATGTAATATTTTTCAATAAAAAAATTACTGAAAGTTCTCCAAGATGTGTTCTTTAAGATGGTATATCGATCGATTAAAAAAGTTTTGTAGTTTTCTTTAAAAAAATTCATGAAAAAGGCCTTTTTTGCGCTACAAGTGGGTGTAACGCCTTAAGTTCGTGAGGGAAAGGCGTGGGCGTAAACGGACATACCTCTTCGTAACGTTGCGCGTGGAAGGCTTCACCGAAGAGTACATTGTCGCGGACAGTACCGGAGAACAGCCAGGGTTCTTGGCTTGCGTAGGATATTCTCAATTTCGCATCAGCGTCGACGAGGAAGCCGCGTTTTTCCGGCGCCTTGTGCTCCCGTTGCTTTGCGGTGGCGAACAACGCATCCGTTTGTGTCTGCTGACGCAATAGCCTGACGGTACCGGAGCCGAGTGGCAATTCGCGCAAGAGAACGCTCAGGAGGGAAGACTTGCCGGAAGCTACGGGACCAACGAGAGCGCAGAGGTCACCGCGTTCGACGCTCAAGGTCACCTCGCAGAGAACCGGCGGAAGTTGGCCGGTCACCCAATTGGCGCAGACTCGTCGCATGTCTATGCTGACGGATCCCGTCGAGGTGTCCGTTGCCTTGGGCCACTTCGGATCATCCATCGACGAGGGCATTTCCGTGGTTGGCTTCTTCAAGGATGGAGAACGTTTCTCGTCCGAGCTCTGGATCTCTTCCGTCCAGGCCTCGTCGAGGAGCAGAAACGCCTGATGGGGAAACTTAGGTCATTTTGGTTGGGCGGAATATCGAGGGAGAGCTCTGACAATTCTTTTTTTGAAACTTTTTTTTGAAACTTACCGAATCAAGGCAATTCAGTTGATGCGAATGAATATTTTTCGTCAATTTACCTGCAAACGACTAACCGACACAGCAGCCTCGCTCGCCTGTATGAGAGCGAACGGGAAGAAATAGGCAGCTCCGGCTTGAAGTATATTGAAGTAAGTGACGAGGGGAAACGTGACTCCGGCTATCAGCACGTTACCCAGTGATACGTAGGTCAGGATACTCGACAGAAGCGCTATTTTGTCGGTCACCATCATAACACCGAGACAAAGAGCGCGAAGATAAGCCGCCCGCCTCAGGGCCTTCATCTCCAATGCGCGAGCCTGGATGACCACCTTCTCGAAGGGTTTCTCCCACGCGTACATCTTCACGACCTTCATATTTGGACGCGAATAAACAACGGTCGAGTGTCGTGAAAAACAACGCTTATTATCTAACTGTTTATGGAACAACGATATTAATGATAAAACGTTGTCCATGCTTACTTGAATTCCAGTTATGAGCTCGCTCATCAGCTGAACTCTGTGATCGGTTCTGGTGGCCACGGAGGCTCTCAAGTAGCGGGTAAACCTGTTCAGTATCAGCTGGAGCGGAACGATTAGGAGGAGAATGCTCGCCAATCCGACAACCGCGACTACACCGACCGATTGCCACATTATCGTTCCGACCACGAGTATCTACAATTTACAAATCATTTCTTCTCTCACGGTCGCGGGCGATTTTAGAAAAATTCTTTATTGAGCATCGACTTTGTACTTCAAGGGTTTACCTGGAAGGGCATTATCCATATGAAGTTGAGGAGAGCCGATACGGTGTCGAATCGGCTGACGTCGTTGCTCAAAAGATTTATTATTTGTCCCGGTGTGGTTTGGTTCAGCGACGCTTTGTTGAGACGCAGGATCTAAAAGGAAGTATGATCAAGTGTGAATGAATTGTTTGCAAATGTGAAAGAAGTGTAGCCACCTTTGAGGGCTGGGTGTAAAAGTCATGCCGATAACTAGTATAGAATGTATCGGCAACTATGAAGAAAATATCGGCAACTATGCGATAAATATCGGCAACTATGAAGAAAATATTGGCAACTATGCGATAAATATCGGCAACTATGGAGAAAATATCGCCAACTATTACGTACCGCCAACTATGAAGGAACTATCTCCAACTATGACAGAAATATCGGTAACTATTAAGGAAATGTCAGCGATAATGGAGGAAATCCGACGACTATGAAGGAAATCCGACGCCTATGAAGGAAACATCGGCAACTATGAAGTGAGTATCGACAACTATGATGGACATTTTGGCAACTATGAAGGACATATTGGCAACTATGAAGAAAATATTGGCAACTATGCGATAAATATCGGCAACTATGGAGAAAATATCGCCAACTATTACGTACCGCCAACTATGAAGGAACTATCTCCAACTATGACAGAAATATCGGTAACTATTAAGGAAATGTCAGCGATAATGGAGGAAATCCGACGACTATGAAGGAAATCCGACGCCTATGAAGGAAATATCGGCAACTATGAAGTGAGTATCGACAACTATGATGGACATTTTGGCAACTATGAAGGACATATTGGCAACTATGAAGAAAATATTGGCAACTCTGCGATAAATATCGGCAACTATGGAGGAAATATCGCCAACTATTATGTACCGCCAACTATGAAGGAACTATCTCCAACTATGACAGAAATATCGGTAACTATTAAGGAAATGTCAGCCATAATGGAGGAAATCCGACGCCTATGAAGGAAATATCGGCAACTATGAAGTGAGTATCGACAACTATGATGGACATTTTGGCAACTATGAAGGACATATTGGCAACTATGAAGGAAACATTGGGAACTATGAAGGAAATATTGGCAACTATGAAAGAAATATCGCCAACTGTCACGTACCGCCAACTATGAAGGAACTATCTCCAACTATGACAGAAATATCGGTAACTATTAAGGAAATGTCAGCGATAATGGAGGAAATCCGACGACTATGAAGGAAATCCGACGCCTATGAAGGAAATATCGGCAACTATGAAGTGAGTATCGACAACTATGATGGACATTTTGGCAACTATGAAGGACATATTGGCAACTATGAAGAAAATATTGGCAACTATGCGATAAATATCGGCAACTATGGAGGAAATATCGCCAACTATTATGTACCGCCAACTATGAAGGAACTATCTCCAACTATGACAGAAATATCGGTAACTATTAAGGAAATGTCAGCCATAATGGAGGAAATCCGACGCCTATGAAGGAAATATCGGCAACTATGAAGTGAGTATCGACAACTATGATGGACATTTTGGCAACTATGAAGGACATATTGGCAACTATGAAGGAAACATTGGGAACTATGAAGGAAATATTGGCAACTATGAAAGAAATATCGCCAACTGTCACGTACCGCCAACTATGAAGGAACTATCTCCAACTATGACGGAAATATCGGTAACTATTAAGGAAATATCAGCGATAATGGAGGAAATCCGACGGCTATGAAGGAAATCCGACGACTATGTAGGAAATATCGGCAACTATGGAGTGAGTATCGACAACTATGATGGACATATTGGCAACTATGAAGGAAATATTAGCAACTATGAAGGAAATATTGAGAACTATGAAGAAATGTTGGCAACTATGAAAGAAATATCGCCAACTGTCACGTACCGCCAACTATGAAGGAACTATCTCCAGTTATGACACCCAACTATAGAGAAATTATTGCCAAACACGGGGACCAACTATGACGGAAATATCGGTAACTATTGAGGAAATATCGGCGATAATGCAGGAAATCCGACGACTATGAAGGAAATATCGCAAACTATAAAGGCAACATCGCCAACTATGAAGATAATTCCATTAACTATGAAGGCAATGTGCCTTCATAGTTGATATCGCAAACTATAAAGGCAACATCGCCAACTATGAAGATAATTCCATCAATTATGAAGGCAATGTGCCTTCATAGTTGATGGAATTATCTTCATAGTTGGCGATGTTGCCTTTATAGTTTTCGATATGAAGGCAATGTGCCTTCATAGTTGATGGGATTATCTTCATAGTCGTTGGATTTCCTGCATTATCGCCGATATTTCCTTAATAGTTACCGATATTTCCGTCATAGTTGGTCATAGTTGGCGACATTCGCCAACTACTAGAAAAATATCGCCAACTATGAAAGCCAACTATAATGAAATTATTGCGACACACAAATGCCAACTATGAAGGAAATAGCGCCAACTATAATGTCGACTACGAAGGAAACATTGCCAACTATGGTTCTTTCCGTGCATCGCTCACATTGTGTAGGTAAAAAAAACATCGTGTACCTTCCTGTAGACGAGAGTGCTGCACGCAATGCGAAGTCTCATCGCAACCTCCATTGCCCTCGCACCAGAATGATGATTTATCGTGATAATCGTGACAGTGGTTAGAACGAGCGCCGCCGCGTTGTACAGCGCCTCGTTTTTGCTCGTGGGTCGCTTCGTGCCACTCGCGCTGAAATAGCTGATGATGAGTTTTTGAAAGAGCGGCTGGAAATTACGAACCACGATAACGTTCAGGCCAATCCAGAGTCCAACCGACAGATATTGCCACCAAAAAACTCGAAAGATTGCGCGGAAGAGGCTTGGCGCTGTCGAACCGATTACGACCTTCTTACCGTCCTTGCCAATTGTGTATTCCATCGTTTTGAGCTTTTTCAGCTCGATGGCCCATGACCTGGGAAAACGAAAATAGTGAAATTGGACAACACGATTGGTCGATTGACCCAGGGATTTAAAGGGGGAGATACATTTAGGCGAGGAGAGAATGTGCTGGTTTTCATGATTATTTTTTTAAAGGAAAGATTGCTTCACTATTTTTGAGCCACAGGGTAAGTTCCATTACTACTTTTGACTGTTACATGGTATTTTTGATTTATTAATAAAGTTTAAAAAAGTTTAAAAAAACTAGTTTAAAAAAACTAATCGACGGATTCTGATGGAATTCGGTATAAATCTTTCTAACCTTATTGTCTAAAGCACGATTCTAAATTTCTAAATTTGATTTCAAACTGTAGCCATTTTTTTCAGAAAATTCAATTTTTTTGATCCAAAGCGTACCATTCTATCGATTTTCAACATTTCTCAATTTTTGTTGGTTCATATTCTGCCTATGATTGTTCATGAGAGAAAAATCTCCATTGATTTTTTGTCATATTAATCCTGCCGACGCTACGTGTCACGCCGTCTGACAACATCCACAGCAACCGGTTCGGAAGACCGTATCTCCGCCATTTGAAAGATTTATTTTTTTTAAACCATGTAACACCCACAACCGGTAATAAAACATATCCTACGTCTTAAAAATGGTGAAGAAATCGTACTTAAAAAAAAACGAAAATGAACCATTTTTCCTGGCCTTAAGGTGTCTGCCCCTTAATGTTGGGTTTGATGCTGTGAATCGTGCTGGATGTTGGATCTTTAGGAGGGTCGATGGACAAAATTACCGCTCTAGGCGCTCGCCAAGATATCGCGATTCGTCCTTCTTCATCGGAGGATAAAGGTCATCCATTTGCAGATCTTTGGCGGCTCCCTTCCGGAATACCTTCAGCATCCACCTGCGAATTTGCAACTACCCGTTATCTGCCGCAACGCGTCTACGATCGCTTGTAAGGGTTAATGCTATTAGGTGGTTGCGTATGAAACCGCCCGCTGCCAATAGATGGCGTTGCGTAGACTACTTTCGCGAGTTAAAAGTAGGCAGTACAAATGATGATACATTCAGAGTCCCGTTAAAACGCCGTATACGACATGTGCGCGACGCGTTAAATCCATCTATCTTGATTGTTTTTACAATGTGTGAAAGTGTGAAAAAATGTTCACAACCTCACGAAAAACTGTCAAATCACTCAGTACAGCGTGACAATTTCGTCATCAGTGTCATAATGTACTCCCCATGGTATCTCATCACCTCCACATGTTACGAAGTGTTTTTCCAATTGTTAATTCTGTAGAAACGGTGTAGACCAGCGGTTCTCATAATTTGTTGGCTACGGAACTCTTTTGGACACTAAATATTTTACAGAGCCCTAAAATAAGCAAAACCTGGTTTTATGTTTATTTTTTGATAAAAATCCTACAAAAATAGGTACTTCGCATAATGTATTAATTCCACTGTAAATTGATGAAATTATTGTTCCCATTTACAGACAGAAAAATTCTATTAATATTAACTAACTGCGTCTAACTGATTTTTATTCAATTTGAATTAACTAGATTTTTCGTGGAATCAAATTTGTCCTATTTTCAAAGTCTATTTAATGTCGTACAATAACTAAATATTTTATTTAATCCTAATAAATCTGCGATTCGGTCTTATCTGTTCGAAAAACCATTTAGTTAAATCTACTAGATGTACAGTGAAATATTTTCTTCGAAAAAAATCATTTCGGAAGGCCAGGGAATGACGAATTACGATACAAAATCGTTGTTCTAAAACTCTAAATTAAATTAAATTAATTAAATTAATTAAATTAACTAAATTAAATTTAATTAAATTAATTAAATTAAACTCTAAATTAAGTGTTTCGTTTCATTTTGGATATTATGAAATATTTCACGCATATAGTACATTTAGATTTATATTGTACTTGTAAGCAAATAAAGATTTATTTGAATCGTATCTATACTTTATATATATATAATAGAGTTTTATTTGCACAACTTGTTATAAAGTTTTTTACAAAGTCTCTTTTCTTACAATATCTATACTTTATATATGAATATATTTAATATTTAAATTGAACAGACAAAACAAATAAAAAAATATCTTTTAAACAAATAAGATCGTAATAAGACCTGAGACAAGGAAAAAACCTATTCGGTTTAAATAGACCCCATTTAAATTAAATATATTCTTTTGGCAGTGTAGCAGAGGCCTTGCGGAGCCCCAGGGCTCCGGGGACCACACTTTCAGTATCGCGGGTGTAGACGATCAATTAAACATTTGTAGGGGGCATTCAGTATGTAACAAAGACTTCACTGTACAAATTTGAACGAAATGGTAACATTTCGTCAATGATCCCGAAGCTGTTTCAAGAAACCGAATTCTTCCTGCTTGGAATAATCAGATGGTAGGCCAAAAGATGGGCCAAGCTTTTCTTCCGTCGGGCAACACTTTGAACGAACCAGTCCGTTGATTTTCTACCTAACTATATTTTCGCACAAAAATGACCAGCTTCATCCGCGACCACCGAATTTTTTATAACAATTGCACGAAGCTACACCATTCATCTGACGCTGCCAAATTTCTCTTCGTTCTTCGCTTCCAATGTTCGAATACAATGTGACTCACCAGAAGCACAGCTTGCTCAGCGGACTGGCCGTTTCTTCCGGACATCGTTTCTCTCCTTTCGCTTCATCCCCCATCTCGAGATTCGAAACTTTCCAATAAAAAAAAAAACAAGCAAAACGCGGAATATCACGTATTTTCCGTACCCGTGCAACAATAAGCTCCGAACAACGAGGAAACGTGATCTGCTCGTTTATTCTTCAATAATACGAGTAAATAAACGTTTCGTGTTTTTCGCACCGACGAATGTAGCTCGCGCGATAACGAAGTAGGATAACGCGTATAGTCGCTCGGGCAACCGGAAATGTAATTGGACTACTCAACTCCCGCAATTACCGATTCCCCCCCCCCCCCCACTCGCGAACTTACGAACACGGATGAAAGAACAATCGTGGCCTGGGCCGATACTCGGATGGGTGACCGATTAGTCATGTGACAAGTCGAAAAAATCGAAAAAAAAGATTAATGGTGAATCTACATTTTCTTTGTGTAAATCGTAATTAAACTTTTAAAGGCGTTTTTTCTCAAAACTGTATTTTTCAAATTGGCTTACCTCAAAAACTATTGAACGGATTTCGCTGAAATTTTTATGGTATAGTCAGCATATCTATAGTTCTCACCCGAACTAGAATATTTCTGATATCTGCCATAGTCTTCTTGTTAAGCAGAAAAAGCCGACAAGAAATTACGAAACTTGGCACTTAAGGGGGCGCCCATAAATTACGTAACGCAAAATTTCCCAATTCCCCCCCCCCCCCCTCCACGTAACAGAACCGTAACGCCTGGCCTGAACCTCCCCCTATTTCGTTACGTAACGGATGCTTTCTCGTCGATAATTGTTTCTTTTTTTTTTCAAAGAAATAAGTAATTTTTCGTTGGGACGAAAATTATTACGAAAGGACCGGCTTTGCACTCATTTTATGAAGTATATATTCATCTAGTTTTATATCAATTTTTGTGCATTTTTTTTTTAAATTAATACTGATTTGGCGACGAAAAAAAATTCTCTTCATTGTCCAATTGATATATTTATGAAAGGTTATTTGTAAATAAAAAGTCAACAATTTATCGATATCTATACAAACGTAGCTATCGTTATGCATAGCCGTTTTTTATTTTCGTTTTTTTTACAAAATTCCGAAAGTTTGGACTTATTTTTCTATCTTCAAGGCCCTTTTTTGTACTCAAGCAATCTTTGAAAATAGTAATGATCAAAATTTAAAAAATCGGCTACGTACAACCTGAGTCACTGCGATTACAAAAATGTTTTTAAAAAATTGAAAATCGGTCGATAAGTTTTTCACTGAGACAAGGTCGAAAAAAGTAGTTTCGAGAAAATCGCGATCAAAGTTTTCGTCCCGTTTTTTTCTAGAATATCTATACTTATATTAAAGTATCACGTCGCGGGCGATATGACGGTTTTTCATCTTCATGATACTTCTCAAAATGATAAGAGCTTGCACTTCATCTATTCTGAAAGATGAGTTAACAATTTTTTTAAACTTGAACATGCAGAAATTTTGCTATTTCTGACTGTTCTAAAATCGTGACGTAACGCAAACCTCGACCCCCCCCCCCCCCCCCCCCCGCCCATTTGCGTTACGTAATTTATGGACGCCCCCTAAGGGGTTATGTGGGTTTCGAAGCAAAAAAGGCATATTTTCTCTATTTTTGAAAATATATATTAAATTATTTTATTTAAAATGTGAAGCACAAAAAAGAGCAACATTTCAACAATATTTTTTTTTTTAATTTCATCCACAAATCTGGGAAATTCAGCTGGTCTTGGTTTCCGGAGACATCTCACAAAAGTGCCCTCATGGTGGTCAGGATAACTCATGATAGGTTTATCTGAAATTGAAAAACCAAATTTTTCGGATAATGGATAGCTAGTGATTGAACGAAGGATTTAAAAAAAATCGAAATCTGAATTTTTGGCAGAGTTGTATGCAAATCAGTTCAATTTTTGGTACAATTTACACTTCGTACAGCCTTGGAAAATTAGTTGTAACGTAAATGTCCCAATTATTGAACAGGTCCCAATTATTGAGCACTATCTTGTATTTTTATTATTTCTCATTCACCTGCATGCATTTACTTATTTATAAAAATTTCATTACATATATGGAACTTTTAGCTATCGAAATGTTACCTTACTTGTGCAAAAAAAGCTTTAATAGAGAGAAAAAAATTATTTAATCAGCAACGGTGACCCGATTTGACGTCTCGTGGTAACTGCTTGTCGTTTTTGCTAAGGCGCGCCGCTTCATGCGTAAGGGGATAAAAAATTCATAAACTTTCGCATCTCAAAAGGTAAAGGCTTTTCAGGTTCCTCAGAAAATTTCTTACAAATAACAATTTAAACAAATTTTTATAAATTAATTATTTGTTAAAATATACGGTGTTCGATCATTGGGACATAGAAAATGCAGTTTGTCCCAATTATTGAACACTCGAATTCTCCAAGATGGCGTCATTAAACCCATCAAAACATCGAGACAGTTAACGTGTGACAGATCGTGTGAGTCGGATTTATTCAAACAAAAACTGGTAAGTTCCTGAATAAACTTACCTTTATTCTTTTAACAATAACTCTAAGATCGTCAAGTGTATTTTTTATTTGTACTTTCGTGCAATAAACATAAAAAGAGAATATAATAAAACATAAAAAGAGAATGTAACCTAAAAATACGAATGTAATGTTCAATATTTTTTGCTCTCTGATATTTCAGGGACAAAATTTTCCCAATAAAACGGCATAAACATGGCGAAAGAAAAGACGTCGCTCTGCATATAGCGCGGAAGTTGCAAAAACCGCACTATATGCAGAGCGGTAAATAAAAATAAAATCAAGTTTGAGTCGAAAAAAAAGAAAGCTGCGACAAAATCAAACAAAGACAGAACATAAAAACGAGGAAGGTGAAAAGAAAAATAAAATAAAGTTCGAGTTGGATAGCAAAAATAAACCAAATGCGAATGAACCAAAAACCTGTCAAAAGGGACTAAATATATATTTTTGTATTTTTACATGATTAATTAAAGATTATTCAAGTGTTTGATTTTGCTTCCATTTCTCAATATTGTGCCCAAAATAATATTCTCAGAACGGAAAAAGAATTCTCGAGAATGTTCAATAACTGGGACATGCCTGTGGAATATTAGGGACATAGGCAGTTCCAGTGTTCAATAATTGGGACATTTACCTTAGTCAGTGCTATTTTGAAGTGTGCAAAATTTCAGTAAAATCGGTGGATGAGTTTTTGAGAAATCGTGTTTCAAAAATATTGTTTTCAGAAAAAAGCGATATACCTGCGACACTCCTGGCCGGTCTTTCCCAAGGGGGGGGAATTCCCAAAGACAATAAGCTGAAGACCGGAAGTGCCTACGAAGAAACTCTGAACTCAATAATTCAGCGACCTTTCCATCCAAGAATGGCGTTATTGTTGAATTACTTTTTTTCGCCTTACAGATCTTTATTATTGTACATGGTAACTCGGACGACAGCATTGCTTGCTTACAGGAAGACAATGTATTTCAAACTCTGTACGGACCTTGCAATATCCCGAGGGCTCATCCTTCCCCCGAAATATCGCTCCGGACGTTCTCTCCGTTATCAACAATTTACTCGAGTGTGTATTCCCAAAAAATATATATATATATACATAGATTCGTTGATTGTATGAAAAAAATTGGCATCGTGGCAAAATACTATAAATTTCTCGGTATCAACCATACGAACCTTCAAAATAGGTATTTGGCATGTACCGCGTGTACCGTGTCACTTGTCCATCTAGTATGTGGACATAATTGATTAACACGATGATGACACTCGCCGAATGAAATCTTACGATTCGTTGTAAATGGATGGAAATTGTTGATGGCTGAAGAGTTCGCTCTAGGCGCAGGTTATTGTAAAGTTATGTAAGAAACTTTGGATGCCATAGTTTATATTTCATGCATATATGTACGTGCCCATATATGCATATATACGCGCATATATCTATAGAGAGTGTTTCACAACGATCGAGTATCCTTTTGTGAGCATGTAGGGTGCGTCATTGCGAGCAAAAAGCTTCTTTTTTTTCATAATATCGTGCGATAAAAATTGCCCGACATATCCGCATTCGAACCAACGACTTGAATTTGTTTGTGTCTATTTTGGTATGCTTGGATTTGTTGGGTTCAATTGGGTTCTGTTGTGATTTGTTTGGGTTTGTTCGGATTTGTTTTGGATCTGTTTTGATTTGTTGGGGTTTGTCGGGGTCTATCCTAGTTGTGATTCGGTTTGTTTCGACTTATTGCAGTTTGTTTTGGGTTCGTTCGGATTTGGTTTGATTTGTTCAGATTTTCTTTGGGTCTTCGCTCGCAACGAGCCGCCCTCTAGGCTCACCGAACAAGCCCTCGTAGTTGTGAATCATCCTGTACGTTACTCTGTACACTCGCTTCCGTACCCGCGAGCCCGTGTATATCATTAAATACGAGAGGAATAAAAAATATTCCGCGTTATCGTTACTTCTCGTTCTCGTGTAGCTTTAAGTGTCGATGAATTCGTCTCCGTGCATCGCACAAACACGCGCCCCTCTCTTCACGCGTATACACGCCTTATAATTTCCACGTAATTATAGACTCTCCTCGATAAACGATTACAAAATAAATAGCCACAATCGAGAGACGATCAACGGCATTAAAATTCTGTAGAAAAATAACTATTGTAGAACTATTTCGCACCCTGAGTCAAATTCGTTGCACGATTCGTCCGATCGAACGAATTCAATGACGATTATTGTTACTCTAAGTACAGCGCTTACGCAACTTTGACTATTGTTGTGAGGGCGTGTGGGCGTGTCGAGAAAAAAAATGTCGATTCTCGTGCCACTTCGGGCGGGATATCGAAATAATCCGTGCCAAATTTGAGAATTACAATCTCGTTCGGTAACGCGCGATCGTTTGTTTTGCTTTTTTCACTTTGATCGACACGGTGGATTCGCTCTTTACCTCCGAGCTCGAATGAATCAACGACCAATTGATATTTTCCGTACGCGGTTGGACATTCGCGAAGCTTCACACGCTACGATACGATTTTTCAAAAATAACATTTGGATATTGTTTTTTGCACGAATTGAAGACTTTTTAAGGGGATTATTTTTTTCGACGGGAATGCGATATTGTGACAACTAACATTTGTGTGAAAATATTGAAATGGAGATTCGGAAAGAAGCTTTCCAAAATTGTAAATCTGAACTTTGAAAATCAACGGGATGCAACAATTAATACTTAATTAAACGGTCAGTTTACGAAATAATTGAATCAATTAGTTAATTACTTCGATTGATTGATCGTTGAATCCATTCATCAGTTAATTAACTAAATGCGTTGGACGGTGGATTAATTAATTGACGGTTGAATCACCAACTTCATTGATTAATTAATCGTTGAATTAAGCGAATTAATTTCCTGATGAATTGATGCGAAAAATTAATTAATTGAATCTTCAATTAACGAATTGAACATTGACTTAACTAATTGGATTAATTGAGCGTTGAATTGATTAATTGGCTGTTGGATTAATTCATTTAACTGACTACCTGAACAATCAATTGATGAAATTGATTGACCGATGAATTGATCAATTAAATCATTTGAACGTTGAATCGATTGATTTAATTGAAGGGGGAGCGTTCAATTCGTTAATTGACCGTCGTATTAATTGAACTAACTGACTGAACGTTGATTGAGCTAATCAAATTAATTGATTGAACGTTGAATTCATCCGTTGAGTAACCAAACGTTGGAGACGAACTTTCCGTGCAAATCAAAGCGGGGAAAAACATTTCAGAATTCAAATTTCGTACGTTTTTTTTTTCGTATACCTAATACCGTTCTCCAATGGCCTAAGAGTTCCATTTTTTTTCTTCGACGCGCAAATATATATATAGATATTGACAATTCATCCTGCTATACTATGACACAGTACGTCATTTTGTTTCTTCTTTTTTTCTTGTTCGTTACTATTTTCCCTTCAAACATCTTTCTCAATCGGACTCGTTTTTACCACTCCCCGTGTAATACTTTCTCTTCAGAGATATAGCGCAATAATTACAATCAGATCGGCCTGTATATTGACATCGTTCGCGTTTTTTTTTTTTTCGATGCCAAGGAAAGCGGCGAAAATAACAGTTGTCGATTTCAATTAACGCATTGCAACGTCAGACTCTTAGCTCGTGTAAACGATGTTCCGAAATTTCGTAGATACTTTCATTGAGGACGACAATATTTCTTATTTTTTTAATTGACGCTGAAGTTTTTTGTTTAAAAAAATAATTGACGTATATATACGTATGTGTTTATATATATATATATATAAGTATCGATGCAAAGTGAATAATTTGCGAAAGATAAATCGTCTTCGCATAGGTAAACGTATACAATATTGTAACGAGTCGCTTTTCAAGCGCTCTTCTCATCTGGCAATGTTTGCAACTGTACAACAATTGTCCCCTTCACTTCGTCGTCGCCCGCCTTCTGGACCTCCCGCGGTGTCGAATAATACGCAGTATCGTTTCTTTGGTACGCGCACGGCATTGAGTATCGAAGAAGCAGCGAATTTGTTCATCTTCTTCCGTGTAATGTTTGCGTAGAAAAATCGGCAGTGCGTGGGCCGTCATTGGACGTAGGGGAAAAAAAATGGCGTCGTCTTGTTCGATTTTTCCATCTCGTTGTGCTTTACAAGCATTCGCCGAACTTGGCCACGTAGGATTGCTTCGCGACCCTCATGAGTTGCTCGGTCATCGAGCGTCCGGTTTCTCTCACCATCGAGCTGAATTGACTTTGTGGATTTTGCAGCAGTAGATGAGGATGATCGTACTCCTGGAACGAGCGAAGAAAAACGACTGCGGTTGGTAGTTTGCCTCGTGCTATGAGGAAGACGCGGAAGTCGCGATTATTTTGGGACACGCGCTGCGCTGAAAAATCTCGTACGTGAAGCTTTTGAGGAAGGAATCGTATGCATGGGACATTCCACGCCATCTCATGGAGCCCGTGATCCCATTCGAATTATTTTTTTTCGTTAAATTCCGCACGAATAAAAAATGAACCCTTTCAGGCCTGTCGAAGCCGAATTGGAAATCACAAAATCATTAGTAGCATTATTGGAGATTGAAAGGATAAAAATCTTCTTAAGAAAATATGATTAATTCGAGAAAAAAATTGAAGGAAAAATGGGCCCACGATGAGACTAGTCTCAAAAATCATAGAATGGGTTACCCTCGTTTGAAGAATTTTTTGAAGAAAATTGAAATGGTCGATCATCTTTTAAAAAAATAGTTTTCACTTTGGGAGCAAAGAAAACGTTGACATTGATAATTGGTCATTTTTTCATATTTTTTAACGAAAGTATGCTTCAAAATGAAAAAAAAGTATATAGTGACATTTGTCGATATCTCGCTTAGTTCAGGAGCTATCAGCGTTCAAACGTTTCCAACAGATTCGAAATCGACATTTTTCGGAATATAATAATTCCTAGGAGAGAAGAGATGAAAATTCAAACATTGGCATAGATATTCCTTTCATGGGGTGTCATTTTACACGAAAAAAAATACACGCTCGATTTGAAAAATGTTGTTTCAAGAAAAACGCGTACAATTTCGTACAAAAAATTCGGAAAAAATGTACGACGTAACCTCAAACATGTATAAATGTAACTGTGAAATCCTAACACTGTAGATTCAACCGTTTCTGCAAATTAAACTCCCGAAAAATCTCCTTGAAAATGGGTATTTACACTAGAATACGGCCTTAAGGGAGCTTTCCAGTGTGAAATTTTCAAAAAATCGATTTTTTTTTTTGCTTTATCGAATAGCTCTTCCGAATATTCCCTGAAATTTTCATGCCGAAATTCAGATTATTTCGGTTACTGTACAGCATTTCTTGGAAGAAGGCAACGGAGCGCTACAGCTACAGCGAAACTTTGAACGCGTTTTTCTCGAAACAGCATTTTTCAAAACGGTGTCCAACTTGGAGGGCAGAGTTTTAAAGCTATCGAGTTGAATTTTTTACACAATATTCTTAACGTCATTGTTTATCGTGCTATGGAAGCTTTTTTTTTTTTGACATCTTCCTATTTTTTTGTAAAAAAACTGCCAAAAAAAATGCTAAAATCGATACTTTTTGTTCAAACCGGCGCCATTTTTGCAAAAAAAAAAAAAAAAGCCTCCATAGCACGAAAGCCAATTATATACCGATCAATAATCTTTTTGTGTTTTTTGTTTCAGATCAAAATTGTGACCCCCAACGTGGACACCACATCCAAGTGCATTTTCTGCAACAATTGTTTCATCATTTTTATAGATATTAATTAATAAATAAATCGATCTTTAAAAAATTGTTTTGTATTCTTCAATACCCAATTAATATACAAAAAAAAAAACCAGACCGATTAGATTATTTTTTCTCTAAAAAAAAAAATCGCGAAAAACAGCGATTTTTCGGGCTGTCACACTGGAAAGCTTCCTTAAGGGTGATTTCATACGCAACCATCAATTTGATGCACCGTGGATAGTGACGGACTCACCATCATTCGTCCATGATCCATCAACAATACTTTGTCGCTGTCCATAATCGTGTTGAGTCTGTGGGCAACCGTGAGTACCGTGCACATAGCGAATTTCGTTCTTATAGTACGCTGTATGAGAGCGTCCGTCTGCGGATCGACGTTGGCCGTTGCCTCGTCGAGCATGAGGATACGATTGTTCTTCAGTATGGCACGGGCGAGGCAGATCAATTGGCGCTGACCGGCGCTGTAATTGCTGCCGCGGTCGTGGACGCGGCTCTCCAATCCGTTGCCACCGGTGATGCTCGAGTCTTTGAGCTCCACCTGTACTCAAGCGTGTAGTTAAATATTCACTCTTCTTCTATCGTAACGCGTTACAAGCATACTCGTAACACAAAATTCTCGTAACGTGAGACGACGAAATAACAATAGAACTTATTGGGAGTACAAATATGTCTCCGCCGTTTGACAAAAGATCGCTCCACCAGGAGGTTATGGTTGAAATTGTCACATGTAAAACCCCGTAACGTAAGTTTGGACATCTCGCAAGACCATAACCTCGAAATATTAGCGATTTTGTATCAACATCGGATCATTTTTTTTGTGCGAAAATGTCGAGTTTTGAGCCGAATAAGCGGGTGTTCCACATTGTTCTGGAGTTCTTTGTACTTTTTAGAAATAGTTCTGTTGTTAAGAGCGAAATTTTTTGCTTTTCCATTCGGGGGGCCAACTTCACAATTCGCAAAATTTACTTGAGTGTACCGGTGTAAATATTTATCTGACGAGGAAATGTTACAAATGTATTTAAGGGAGCTTTCCAGTGTGAAATTTTCAAAAAATCGATTTTTTTTTGCTTTATCGAATAGTATACACTCTTCCGAATATTCCCTGAAATTATCATGCCGAAATTCAGATTATTTCGGTTACTATACAGCATTTCTTGGAAGAAGGCAACGGAGCGCTACAGCTACAGCGAAACTTTGAACGCGTTTTTCTCGAAACAGCATTTTTCAAAACGGTGTCCAACTTGGAGGGCAGAGTTTTAAAGCTATCGAGTTGAATTTTTTACACAATATTCTTAACGTCATTGTTTATCGTGCTATGGAAGCTTTTTTTTTTTTTGACATCTTCCTATTTTTTTGTAAAAAAAACTGCCAAAAAAAATGCTAAAATCGATACTTTTTGTTCAAACCGGCGCCATTTTTGCAAAAAAAAAAAAAAAAAAGCCTCCATAGCACGAAAGCCAATTATATACCGATCAATAATCTTTTTGTGTTTTTTGTTTCAGATCAAAATTGTGACCCCCAACGTGGACACCACATCCAAGTGCATTTTCTGCAACAATTGTTTCATCATTTTTATAGATATTAATTAATAAATAAATCGATCTTTAAAAAATTGTTTTGTATTCTTCAATACCTAATTAATATACAAAAAAAAAACCAGACCGATTAGATTATTTTTTCTTTAAAAAAAAAAATCGCGAAAAACAGCGATTTTTCGGGCTGTCACACTGGAAAGCTTCCTTAACAGAACTCTTCCGGGGGCAATCAGAACTCCAAAGAAAAATTCATTTTTCCAAAAAAAAACTTATCGAACGGACTACGCCAGTCGTAATAATTTTTCTTTCGACTAACTCGCTACCGGATGAGCTTCCTTAAGTGAGAGATGTTTTCGTGAGTGCTTTCAAAAGTTTAAAACCGGCGAGTTTGACGTCGAAGACAAAGAACGTAGCTGAAGGCCGAAAGTGTACGAAGACGCGTAATTGGAAGCATTATTGGAGGGAGATTCGTGCCAAACGCGATAAGAACTTGCACTTACATTAGAAGTGACTCGACAAGCAATTTCAATTTGAATAAAACATAAAGTACCGGTCTTTCACCATAAATACAAACTTTTTTATAAAAAGAGAACGGCGTTGACTCATTTGTACTCCTAGTAGAATACTTGAAGAAAAAATCATATCAAGGCGGTAAAAAATGATATCGAGAGGTCGTTTCCTCCCTCAAAAACGTTTTTCCAAATATCAAAAAATGCGTGACTGATAGTTTTCGATGCTTTATCACATATACGAGTATCCACAAAATCGTAGGTGTGAAGTTAGGTTATGTTCCGTGTAGGTGAAAAGGCGCTGTAAAAATCGTATTTTGTTGTACGCTACCTCTTCGAGGACAGTCCAAAGCGCCTCGTCCGTGAACTCGTTGAAGGGATCGAGATTGCGTCTCATAGTGCCGGAAAAAAGAACGGGATCTTGGGGTATGATAGAAATGTGCCGTCGCAGATCTTCGAGGCATATGGAGCCCGTGTCGACCCCGTCGATCTCGATGCTCCCCTCGACTCGGGCGAGACGAAAGAGCGCCGCGATCAGCGACGATTTGCCCGCCCCTGTACGGCCGACTATGCCGACCTTGTGCCTCGGGGCTATGACGAAGCTCAAGCCTCGCAAGACCGGGGCGTCTTCCTCGGAGTAGCGCATGTAGACGTCGCGAAAACTTATGCAACCCTCGGTCGGCCAATTGATGGGCGCGAGTGGCGCGGGCGCGCTCAACTCTTTGTTCCTGATGTTTTTCCTCGTGCCGAAGCCCGTTTCCCGCAAATTGTCCTCCGGCGTCAGTGTCGTGTATTCGAGGACTCTCTCGACCGCCATCAGTTGGTTGGTGACCTCCGCGCTCTGGCGCATTCCCCACTGGATTATTCCCGTCAGGGACATTACCTGGGTTATCGCCAGACCCACCGTACCTCCGGAGAACGCTGCGAGACAACGAGAAATACCGTACGATTAATTTGCCGCTGATTCGCATTCGAGGCGTACCTTCGGCGTCTCGTTTTATTTATTGTCAAAGGATAACATCAATCCAGGATTTTGGAAAAAACGTTTTTTACGGCTTCAAAAATACTTTGCGGTAGACTACGTCAACGTAGATGGACAACGTATGGTGCAGGCGTCGCAGATTAAGGTCTTAGGACACAGCAACGGTTATAAAGTCATGTGCGAATTTAACAAATTTTTTTTTCGTACGAAAAAGTGATTCGCTCATAAAATTAATTACACGTGTGTTTAGTATGAGTATCGAGCTGTTAGAAATTGTTTTCCTTTCTTCGATGTGCTAATATTTTCTTTTATCTTTTGTTAGGCGCTCCGCGGCGTGACGTTGAGCATCCGCAATGGACGACCTGGAATGCGAGGAGTATCGAAGCGAAGAAAGAGATACATACATCCGCTGAGTAGTAGAAAGCTATAGGTGACTATGGTGGTGAAAACGAAGCAAAATAGATCGAGTGAGAAGCCGAAGGCGGTGCTCGTCACGATGAAAAGGTACCACGCCGAGGTGTGAAGATTCTGCGAGTCGTCGAACTGTCGCTTCAGCATCGTTTCCGCTCCGTAGGCTCTTATCGTCGCGAGGCCGTTGAGGGTCGCGTTGAGCAGCGTGAAGACCGGTGACCGGGCTTTCGAGTGAGAGATAAGCAGAAGAAAGTCGATTACGATGCGACCTACTCGAAGTACGTTCGAGAAAAGGACGTTGATGTATGTTCGTGTAATTTCAAAGAGCTTTGCCGTTTCCGACTCGAGGAGTTTCGTATCGAAATGGGCACGTTAACATCGCGAGTAGGGCGTCGGCGTATCATTTGAAAAAACACGAGACAGCAAAGGACTATCATCCATAGGAAGTTGAAGAAACGAAATTTTGTTATCCTCCTGTTTTCTCAGTAGTATCACAACAATATGGAATTCGAGCAACGATTAGACGGGTAGACGCATTCGAAAGAGCGCGAGTTTTCTCCTACTCGAACTAGGGCATTTGACTGTTGTACGGAAACCATCTTAAGGAGGTTCCTCAGCTAGCGCGAAATGATAAGAATTCGTTGAAACTCATTGACGATATTTGCTGTCAAGCCGGCCATTTTGAATGGGCGGCAAAATTTGAAACGCGCAAACTATTGCTTCCTTTGCTATAAATTTCTTACGGCGGTTTCATAGAGTATTTAAATACTTCGAAGCATTCTTCACAGAAGCTGCAGTGCACGTGTTTCGACATAACCTTCAAATCAATTATAAAATCAAATTGCGCGTTTGCCACACTTCGCCTTGGTTAATAACGTTCAAATGTGTCTGATTGAAAAATTCACAGCGACAACAATGCATGTTCGTCAACTGTCAAACTCTCCCCTCGAGTCACGAGGAAAGCTCTCGGCGTAATTCCCGAACTCACTCATTCCTTCGAGGCGTTTGATGTTCTTGCTAGTCTTCAGATAGACCTTCCGTATCCAGTAGAATATGAAGCCGTTAACGGCGATCGGTATGATGAATATTGGATTTACGACGCAAACGACGCAAAGCGTGCCCGTCATCAGCATTATTATTTGTCCAGCGTCGAGCATCGCCTTCGGCAGCAGTTCGTCGATGGCGCCCATGTCCTTGGAGAAACGATTGAGTATTCTGCCGCTGGGATTCGTGTCGAAGAATCTCATGGTCGTGGTTATGAGAGAACCAAAGACAAGATCGTGCAAGCGTTGACTGCAATGAACCGCGAGATTGTAAAACAGCAACGAGCGCGTTATCCCAATGAGGAATATTCCCAAAACGAGGCCAGTGTACACGTAGAGCCAGGGCAACAGAACGGGCTCGAAGCCCGCGACCTCGGCGTAAGTCTCGTTCGCCTGTATACTCTCGTTCTTGTCACTCTCCATTTTCCAATGACGTTCCTCCTCCTCGTTGACGCTGAAAATTATTCACAGCTGGATCAGCCGAAGCGCTCGCGCCAAATTCGATCGCTCGACTCGAACAAACTCACAGCAGGGGCACGAAGTAGTCGGTCAGGCTGACGTTTACTTGCGTCACGAGGAACAGCACACCGACGGTGAGAACGTAGCACAAGCTGCCACCGGAGCGCAGGTACTTCATGAGCATGGAACCCTCGATGATACCGCGCGAGGTTCCCTCTACCATACCAAGCGCCAAATCGCGATCTGGGTTCTCCTCCTCGGCGTCTGTGTCGCCGCCGCTCGCGTCCGGTGTCCGGCTCTGATACGTCACAAATGTAACATCGTATCAACCCAAGTTTCTCATTACTCTCTTTTACGCGGGGCGGAAGAAAAATGGTTCGTGTGCGAGTAGGCTTTTCTTTCCATTTTTCGTATTTTTCAATGCAGTTATTTCTTTATCTTCGGAAACGGGTTATCTTTAGTCGAGCCGATTTAAATGTTTTTACTTGGCATTCTCTTAAGAAACACCAGAAGCCCAAAATTTGACCGAAATGTTTTTACTTCAAAATGTGATAATTGAGTACATTTTTTTCGAAATTCGAACATGTGCCTCGACGAAGTGTAGCTATAGCATTACTTTTGGAGAATTTTCTTGGATTTTTGAGAGCCATCAACCCGTGGGGCGGTTATGAAGCGGACCATGGGAACAAGCATAATTTACTGTTAATTGATTGAATAAGTTAATTATTCTAAGTTATAATGTTAAGGTATTTATTAAGTTAATTAATTTATCAATTAATAGCGCTATAAAGTTAATTACTTTATTCATTCATTGGGCTATCAAGTTAATTGATTTATTAATTTGTTGAGTGATTAAATCCATTAATTCCGCAAGTTATAAGTTAGCTAACTTGTCAACTCAATAAATTGTTCAACTTATTACCTTAAGAAGTTAATTAAGTTGATAAATGAACAAATTAAGCTACTAACTTCATAGGTTGACGAATATAATAACTTAACAAACTAATAAATGAATTATCTTAATAACTCAATGAACTATTTAACTCAGCACCCTTATAAATTAACAAGGTAGTTGACTTAATAAGTCAATAATCCACTGAACTCATTCACTCGACAAGTTAATTAATTTGATAAATAAATCATTTAACTAACACACTTAATAACTCAACAAATTAATAGATTAATTAAGTCCATAGGTCAATAAGTTAATAAATTAGTTGTTTGAATAACTTAATAAACTATTTGACTCAACAACTTCATAAATTATCAAGTTAGTTGACGTAATGACTCAATAACTCATTAACTTACATTCGAGGATCAATTGACTCATTAGGTTGACAATTTAATTCATTTGCTGAGTTATTGAGTTGATTTATTAATTTGTTGAATGATTCAATCAATGAATTCAGCAAGTTATAACGTAGTTAACTTATCAACCTAACAAATTGATTAACTTATTTCCTTGAGAATTTAATGAAGTTGACAAATAAATAAAGTTACTAACTCAACAGGTTGATAAATGTAATAACTCAACAAACTAGAAGAATAATAACTCAACGGCTCAATAAATAAATAAATAAATAATCTTAATAGCTGAATAAACCATTTAACTTAGTAATCTTATAAACTAACAAGTTAGTTAACTCAACAAATCAATAATTGAATGAACGTATTAACTCAGTAAGTTAATTAATTTGATACATAAATTAACTTATACACTTAATAACTCCACAAATTAGATAATTAGATAACAGATAGATGATAATAGATTAATTAATCATTAACTTAGTGAGTTAATTGACTTATTAGGTTGATAAGTTCATTAATTTGCTGAATTATTAAGTTAATTGATTTATTGATTTGTTGAGTGATTGAATTAATTAATTCAGCAAGTTATGAGTTGGTTAACTTATCAACTCAAATAATTGATTAATTTATTACCTTAAGATGTTAATTAAGTTGATATATAAAGTTACTAACTTAATAGGGTCATAAATGTAATAACTAAACAAAGTAATAGATTAATTAACTCAACGGCTCATTAAATGAGTAAATTAATTATTTTAATAACTTAATAAACTATTGAACTTAGTAACTTTATAAATTAATAAGTTATTTAACTTAATAAGTGAATAATCTTATGAACTCAGTAACTCGGCGAGTAAATTAATTTCGAAAATTAATTAACTCACACACTTAATAACTCAACAAAATAATAGATTAACTCAATAGCTCAATAAATGATTAAGTTAGCCGAGGTAATAACTCAATATATAAATTAACCCGTTAACTTAGTAAGTTAACTGACTTATCAGGTTGATAAGTTCGTTAATTTACTGACTTATTAAGTTCATTGATTTATTAAGTTAGTAAGTTTATTTATTTATGCAGTTATTAAGTTAATTTGCTGTTCGTTTACTGTGAAGAATTTCTTCAAAATAAACAGACAACGTTTATTTTGCAATAATCTTTATAAAATAACTCTTGATGAGGCATGAACCTTTTTAGAATTAAGAAATTCAGCAAAAAACAAACTCGTCTCCGAGCCATCTCAACCCGGCAGTTTTGCCATGATTTTTGCATTGCAATCTTTGAAAACAACGCAGCAGAATATGTTTTTCCATGCCTTCGACTAGTTTGAATTATTTCGATAGTGCGACGTGTTTCGCCCGAAGGGACTTCCGCTCGTTATAGCAAATTATAATGATTCTCAGGAATTAGTTACTCTAGTGCTGGAGGTGGAGAATTGTCGACGCATCTTGGCTGTCTTCTCGAACGAAGAATCGTCGCCGGTCTCGCTCGCTCCCTCGGACGCGAGAAGGGCCGAATAGTCCGGTCGTTCGGCCAACAGTTCGTGATAATGCGAGAAGTACCTCATTCTTCCCCGTTCGAACAGCAGGATACCGTCGACCCCTTTGATGTATTGCAACTGATGGGTCGCGAGAATCCTCGTCTTTCCGGCCAAGAAACGTTGGATGCACTCCTCGAAGAGATGTTTGCCCACGTGCGTGTCCACCTGCGATGGACAGTTAAAAAAATTCGCCTGTTAGTTGTTGTTCATTGTTGTGATTTTTGGTCGGTGGGACTTGGTCACGATTTTGTCTCGTGATCTTCCGAGGCAAGGGATTTATCTCTCGATACGAATAGAGGGTTTGTTCGAGTTTGGAGTCAAAATGAAAAAATTAGGCTAAAAAATGTATTAGTTTTAAAATAAAGTTAAAAAAAAAATTGAAGTCTAAAGTTCGAAGAATCTTTTAACAAATTGCGTCTCAGATAATATTCACCGTTAAAAAAATGTAAAAAAGATAAATAAAAAGAATTAAAATTTAAACAATGTAGTAAAGTTTTAAGTCTTTGAAAAAAATTAAATTTGCAAGTTAAACATTTTTTTTTACAAATTGCGTCTCAGATAATATTCAGCGTTGAAAAAATGTAAAAAAAAATACTTAAAAATAAAAAGAATAAAAATTTAAAGAATGTATTAAAGTTTTAAAATAAAGTCTTAAAAAAACATTAAAATTGCAAGTTTAAAAAATCTTTTTACAAGTTGCGTCTCAGATAATATTCACCGTTAAAAAAATGTAAAAAAAAATGAATCAAAATGAAAAAATTAGTCTAAAAAATTTATTAAAGTTTTCAAATAAAGTTTTTAAAAAATTGAAATTTAAAGTTTAAAAAATCTTCTGACAAATTGCGTCTCAGATAATATTCACCGTTGAACAAATGAAGAAAAAAAAATACTTAAAAACAAAAAGAATAAAAATTAAAACAATGCATTAAAGTTTCTAAATAAAAGCTTGAAAAAAATTAAATTGGCAAGTTTAAAAAATCTTTTTACAAATTGCGCCTCGGATAATATTCACCGTTAAAAAAATGTAAAAGAATGAATCAAAATGAAAAAAATAGTATAAAAAATGTATTAAAGTTTTACAATAAAGTTAAAAAAATCTTTTTCCAAATTGCGTCAAATAATATTCGCCGTTAAAAAAAATGTAAAAAAAATAAATAAAAATTAAAAGATCTAAAGTTTAAACAATGTATTAAAGTTTTAAAATAAAATGTTTTAAAAAAAGTTAAATTTTCAAGTTTCAAAAATCTTTTTACAAATTGCGTGTCAGATAATATTCGCCGTTCAATAAATATCAAAAAACAAATAAAAATTTAAAAAATTACTTTCCGTTTTTCGCGAGTGCTTGGATTTGACATAAAAAAATCGGGCTGATTAGGGTACTTCAGGCATCGAAAAAAAAAAAATCGCAAGAATCGGCTATTTTTTCGACCCGTTACACTGTGGAGATTCTTCGAAAAGATGAAATGGGTTATTTTCCCATTGAGAAAAACGACTCACGGCGCTAAGAGGATCGTCGAGCAGATAGACGTCAGCCTGTCTGTAAACAGCCCGCGCGAGATTAATCCTCGCTTTTTGTCCGCCGGACAACGAGGCGCCCCGATCGCCAACGATCGTCTGATCGCCCTGAGGAAATTGCTTGAAGTCCCGCAAGAGGGCGCAAGCCTTGACGACCCGCTGATAACGCTGACGATTGTAGAGCGCATTGAAGAGTATGTTCTCGCGCACGGTGCCACCGTATACCCAAGCCTCCTGGCTCGCGTAGCTCTTCGTGCCCACGGTGGAGATGTTGCCAGCTGACAACGTCATCTCGCCTAGGATAGCCTTGAGCAGGGAACTCTTCCCCGAACCGACGGACCCGATCACCACGTACAATTTCCCTCTGCCGACGCACGCGTTCAGTCCATCGAGGATGTTCTCCGACTGGCTCGGCTCCCACTTGGCCGTCACGTTCGACAGCTTCAGCGCCCATTTGCCATCGAGCGCTGCCTCGCGCGGGTCTGAAACGAACGAGAGACCGGAAGTCGATCGTTATGGGGTCAAAAGAGTCGAGAAATATCTTCGCGAAGATTTTTGAATCTTCGTTCGTCGAATACATTTCCATGTGTTCGTACGTTTGTTGATAACAATTCATTGAAGTTGTTTTCAGTCGTAGATTGATTTTTGTCTACGGCTTGGCGTTTTCGTCATTTTTTTAATTTCAAGGAAAGTATCCGGTCGCGCGAAAACCCGATTATACTGAGAGTGCATTTTTTTAAATATCCGATGAGCCTAGGAAAGTGCGGCCACGCGGCAAGGGCCGCACTTTGTTTAAACAATATTACCTTCATTGTTTATGAATATTTGTTGATAAACAAAAAAAAACTCAAACTTGGCAAGACTGTATCAATTTTCTGTAGAATCCCGATCTCGTCGTTTCAGTAGGGAACCTCACTGCCAATTTCAGCCGCTAGAGGGGACATTGTATTATAACGTAAACAGAACATGACGTTTAGTGAGATTCTCTATGGTTTTGCTTGTGTTTCTACGACTACTGTTGAATTATCTTTCAATAATCCGTTCGACGGGAATAAATTGTGAAGAATGCGTCTGTTGTGCAATTTGATGCAGTAACGAAGGCGTTCATTTATTTCCTGAAAACGAACATTTCCCAAGCAATGGAAAAATTGCTTGCGGATATTCGATCAGAATATAGCCTTGAATGAATCGTTCATTTCTATAGTCTGCAGATCTAAAATGGTCGATTTTAGATCTGCAAACTATAGAAACGAAGGATTTGTTACAGCTCAGTGTATAAACATAATTTTTTCCACGCGATTTACCTCTAAAAGTATATTGTAAAGTAGTCGTAGTAAGTAGTCATGGAAAGTACTTCTAAAAGTATATTGTAAAATAATCATCGTAACCTAAAAACGTCAATTTGGAATATTCCCATTTTTTTAGTCTTCTGGTATTATTTTATTGCATAATGCTTACGTAGCTCAGTTTCATTCTTTACGGGGATGAAACTGAGCCGGAAAATATTGAAAAGAGAGGTTATATCTTCCCTGTTTGTTTGAAGCAAAAAAGAAACTTTACGGGGTTACCCCCACTTGCGATTTTGAAAACATCGATTTTTTTTTATTGCATTTTTTTGAAGTATAAGTATATGAGAATATGTCCTGAAAATTTCAAGTCGATCCGAACAAAATTGACTGAGATGTGAGCGTTGAAAGAGAAGAATCCGTGAATTGAAGAACTGAAATTGAAACTTTAAACGCGTTTTTCTCAAAATGGCATTTCTGAAGTCGGTGACCAAGATTACTCGAACACTAATGAACCGATCTTCTTGAAATTTTGCAGGCTTATTTAATACATAAAAATGTAGTCTTTAATCGTTCGATTTTTTTTTTCGAAAAAAATGGCCGTTTTATAGCCAAAAAACGGCCGTTTTTTTTCGTTAAAATCGAACCATTAACTTTGACTGTCCGCCATTTTGTGAAAAATGAATATTTTTTAAAATCCTTCGATCAAAGACTAGTTTATACTTATATTTGACTAAACCCAACCGCATTTTTTTTTCAGATGATCCACTTCGCCGCAATGTTGGTCAGCGCAAACCGTGTATATAAAAACATTATTTCATTGACGGCCATTTGCCACTAAACAATGTAATATTTTTCAATAAAAAAATTACTGAAAGTTCTTCAAGATGTGTTCTTTAAGATGGTATATTGATCGATTAAAAAAGTTCTGTAGTTTTCTTTAAAAAAAATTCATGAAAAAGGCCTTTTTTGCGCTACAAATGGGGGTAACGCGTTAATATAATTTCAGTACAAGGCAGACACCGTGAAAATGTACCGCGCGCGTCGACAGCTTCTTTCGTTTAAGTTACGTTTACGTGGCGCCATCTACGCTGAGCTTGGCGCAAGGTTCCCTATAGGCTCGTTAAAAAAAAGGAAATCGTGCTATCTTTCGGGTCCCGAGCAGTTGTTTTTCCGTCTGAGCGATCCCAAGCTACTTTTTTTCCCCGTCCGAGCAACTTTCGTCGCATCTTACCCGCGAAAAGGTTGGCCGCGTTTTTTATCGTGTCACTGGCCAGGCCGTTTTGTTTTCTCTGTGCGGCGTCGCGATCCTCGTTGTTCGTCGTTTCGTCGTCGATGTAGGGCAATTCCCGCCTGGATAATTTACCCGAGGGTGGCCTCGAGTCGCACGAGTCCATCGTGTCGGTGGACGCGGCGAAGGTCGTCGAGGACGCCGTGTTGCCGGTCTCGACCTCGTCGTACATCATGAATATCTGCAATCTACCGACCGCGACCATGCACTCGGCGATCTCGGCGAAGCCGCGCACGAACATTCCCGACATCGTGTGCGCGAGTATATTGAAGTAAGACGAGAAAACGAATACTTTTTCGGCTGTCAGGTTCTCACGGAAGACGAGCATCGTCACGAGGGTACAGTAGAGCGCTACGCGGGTCGTGAACAAATTGAAGGTCATGTATATGCCACGTATGTAGGAACTCTTTCGCACGACTCGCAGCTCGAGGCGTCTCGCCAACTCGACCATACTGCAGAACGGCTTCTCCCAAGCGTACATCTTTATCACTTGTACGCCCGATATTATCTCGTCCATCAGTCTCACCCGCTCGTCCGTCTTTATCGCCGTTTGCAGACGAAACTTTGACGACAGTTTACCGGTGTAGGCTGCAGGGAGAGAGAAACAGATATTGAGTTCGAATGCGAGATGTTTTTTCCGCTTGTCAAAAAGTAACCGGGGACTTGCTCCCTCAGTCCTCAAAAAGCAACTAGGCACTTACTTTCCTCAGGCTTGAAAATGCGACTGGGGACATTTTTTTTCTCGGGAATCGGATAGTAACTAGAGACTTGCTTGGTCGCGGCCCTCCAAAATATCTAGTGTTACTGTTGTTGGTTAGCAAAAAGTAACCAGGAAGTTACTTATCTCAGTCTTCAAAAAGTAGCTAGGGAATTACCTATCTCCGTCTTCAAAAAGTAACTAGGGGCTCACTTATCTCAGTCTTCAAAAAGTAACTAGGGAATTACATATCTCAGTCTTCAAAAAAGTAACTAGGGAATTACCTATCGCAATCTTCAAAGTGTGGCTGACTCATTTTTTCCGGCCATCAAATAGTAACTAGAGACCTACTTTTTCACAGCGGTTGAAAATATCTAGGGTTACTTTTCTTAATTAGCAAGAAGTAACCGGGAAGTAATTTTTTTCCTCAGTTCTCAAAAAGTAACTAGGGAATTGCCTATCTCAGTCTTCAAAAAGTCGCTAGGGAATTACTTATCTGAGTCTTCAAAAAGTAACTAGGGAATTAATTATCTCAGTCTTCAAAGGGTAGCTAGGGAATCACTTGTCTCAGTCTTCAAAAAATAACTAGGGAATTACTTATCTGAATCTTCAAAATGTGGCTGACTTATTTTTTTCCGGCCATCAAATAGTAACTAGAGACCTACTTTTTCACAGCGGTTAAAAATATCTAGGGTTACTTTTCTTAATTAGCAAGAAGTAACCAGGAAGTTATTTTTCTTAGTTCTCATAAAGTAACTAGGGACTTATTTTTCTCAATCCTCAAAAAGTAACCAGGAACTTGCCTTCTCACTCCTCAAAGAGTAACTAGAGACTTACTTTTCTCATTCCTCAAAAAGTAACCAGGAACTTGCCTTTTCACTCCTTAAAGAGTAACTAGGAGCTTGCCACCGCTCTCCTCAAAAGTAACTAGGAACATGCTTTCGCATTCCTCAAAAAGCAACTAGGGACTTTTTAGTTCTCAAAAAGTAACTAGGGACTTTTCAGTTCTCAAACAAGCAACCAGTGACGTTTCAGTTCTCAAAAAAGCAACTAGGGTCTTTTCAGTTCTCAAAAAGCAACTAGGGACTTTTCACTTCTCACAAAAACTAACTAGGGACTTTTCAGTTCTCAAAAAGCAAATGTGGACTCTTCAGTTCTCAAAAAGTAACTAGGAATCATTCGGCTCTCAGAAACCAGGGACTTCTCAGTTTTTAAAACTAGGGACTTTTCGTTTCTCGAAAAGTAATTAGGGACTTTCACGTAACCAAAAGTAACCAGGGACTTTTCAGTTCTCAAAAGTAACTAGGGACTTTTCAGTTCTAAAAAGTAACTAGGGAATTTCCAGTTCTCAAAAGTAACTAGGGAATTTCCAGTTCTCAAAAGTAACTAGGGAATTTCTAGTTCTCAAAAGTAACTAGGGAATTTCTAGATCTGAAAAGTAACTAGGGACCTTTCAGTTCTAAAAAAGTAACTAGGGACTTTTCATTCCTAAAAGTAACTAGGGACTGTTCAGTCCTAAAAAGTAACTGGGGCCTTTTCAGTTCTCAAAAGTAACTAGTGACTTTTCAGTTCTCAAAAGTAACTAGGGACTTTTCAGTTCTCAAAAGTAACTAGGGACTGTTCACTTCTTAAAAAGTAACTAGAGACTTTTCAGTTCTCAAAAGTAGCTAGGGACTTTTCAATTCTCAAAAGTAACTAGGGGCTTTTCAGTTCTCAAAAAGTAACTATAGACTTGCTTTCCAGTTACCCAAAACTAACTAGGGACTTAATTTTCTCTCTCCTCAAAAAGTAACTAGGGGCTTACCTTTTCAGTTCTCAAAAAGTAACTATGAACTTTTGGGTTTTTGAAAATTGACTAGGGACGTATTTTTCCCACGGTCCTCAGAGCGTACCTGATTCAGATACATTTCTCACTAGCCCCGAAGACCTACGGGCTTACTTTCCGAGGATCTCTCTATCCCGCCAAACGTTCTTTTCTATTCCATCAATCGAAACCTCGATTTTTCAAATCAGCGGATATCTCACGTCAGGCCGTGTATACTTTGAAAACGTTGCCAACTCACATTGAACCGGCACGACGATAAAGACCGCGGCGATACCGATGAGTCCCGGGTAACCGACTTCGGTCCACAAGAAATATCCGATTATGATAGCCGAAAGCGGAGCCGACCACATATGATTTATAAATATCGATACCAAATCGAATCGGTTGACGTCATTGGCCACGAGATTTACGACTTTTCCCGGTGCGGTCTCACCCAGTGCTGTTGTACTCAAACGCAGTCCCTTCGGAAAAAGAAGAAATGAATCATCGAAAAATATTAACGATCGCGATGTTTTTTTTTCGGCATTTCTTCATCGAAGATGAGAATTGGAAATTGGTGTAATTTTGTCGATTGAAAAACAAATAAAAATGTATACCTTTCGAAAAACGACCGAGCAGACGGCGATTCTGATGCGTCCGCCGATGTGAAAAGCTCCGAAAATCGCCTGATTCAGCGTGATCGTGTTTATCGCGGTGGCTATGCAAATTCCGGACGCGTAGAGCATCGCCGTCGTGAAGCCTTCGCTTCGATCCTGCTCGTCGTCCGTTCGGAAGTAACGGAGAAGTCCTCCGAGAAGTATCGGGGTGCCCAATCTGCAAGAAATTTAAAAAAAAATGTGCGAAATGTGAAACGCAATATTTGTTCCTTATTTATTCGTCGAATTAGATAGAATTTTTTATAAATCGATTTTTTACCTGTTGTTTATTATTGTCCAGTTACAAGCGTCGGAAAAAAAATTATACGGAAATCTCGCTCAATTAGGGACGGAGTTTTACGTGAGTATTTTTTCGTAAACACTCGAAACGCTAAATTTGGCACGAAAATAAATGTTTCGCCTTCAAAATATGACGTTGCTGGTGCTGCTTTTGTTTTCTTCGGAATTCGACAATTTACTTCGATAGTCGGAAACTGTAACGTTACTTTGCAAGAATCTTTGCATTTTTCCATGAGCCGTGGCAACGTGTATTTTCGACCGATGCCTCAACAATGCGCATCAACCACAATCATTTCTCGTTAAAAAGCATTTTTTTCATCGCGTAGTTAAAGTACTGATGAGTTACGAACTTTTCGTCATATTTTACGATTTACACTTAAAAAGCAAATCCCGTAAAAATCATGCCTGTCACGAGGACCGCTGATTGTACCTGATGACGAATTCGTTGAGCACCTGCATCGTCGCGAGTATGAAGTATTCCCACAGGAAGGTACGAAATATAGTTTTGAGGAGGCTCGGCTGGCGCCTCGACTTTTTCGCATTTTCCAACTCTCTGATCCATTGCCTGCAAACCGGAAACGCGAATTGTAACACCGGAATCTTATCCCAGGCGTATCCAAATTTCGCGCGATCCGCCTTATCCTTAAGGGGTTGTATGCAGTTAAAATTTTCGAAAAAACGACTTAAAAAAATCATTTTCGTAATGTACACACGGCGAGAATCGAAAAGTAATTTTTCGCGGTAAAAATTACCGCGATATATTTCAATGTGGTGACAAGTGAGAAAAACATAATAATTCGTATGCGACAAGTTTTTTTTTAACTCCCGTTACAGAAAATTTCAAATACGTAGCTAAAATTTTACTACACAACAAGGGTCAAAATTGGCGACAGTAAAATGTAGCATGTATATTGGAAAATTTACCTACTGTCGGTAAAAAATTACCAACCGCATCGTACGGTATTTTTACGGTACTGCAAAGTAAAATTTACCTGCGTCAACCTCAGAAGAAAAATTCCCTATAAAGCTGGTAAAATTTTAATTCTTCGATTGAAAAAATTCTTAGTAAAATGTATTTTTTCAAAAACTGGTGCTATAATAATCATAATAATAACCGAAATAATAATAATTATTATTTATTATTGAAAAATTGGTACAAATTAATGCTGTTAGTTTTTTGTTGGGAAATTTTTTTTCTTTCATATAAATTTCTAACCCCGAAAATGTCAAACTTTGTGCCAAATGAACAAATAAACTATGTTAAAGTACAGTTAAAAGTTACCGTAATATGTGTACGAATTTTTACGTTAATAGATTTAAAGGTCTTTCCAGGAAAAAAAATTCTTGAAAAATCAATCTTTTTGGGCCTCCTGACTGTCTATAACCCCTTAAAACTGGACGTACTTGTCCAGTCTGTCGGCGAGTACGTTCGATCGATCGGTCGCCAGTGGATCGTAAAGATCCTCAAGCTCCAACTCCTTCTGGTATCCAAGCTTGAATATGCCCAGTGTCCACCTGAGAAAATAAAACAGTAGAACGCAATTTCGGTTTTTCTAGATGCCGCTTTCTATGTGTATTTATACATTGGGCGTTTGCATATGAAACCGGTCGAACGATTCAAACTTGCTTAAAATAAACGATTCAAAAGTGCTTTTTAATTAAATATGGTGGTTGTGAATGCGTTTCAAGGTTCCCAGGACTTTAAAAACTACTAAACCATACTCATTCAATTTTTATTTCTCACGGAGCGGGTGTCATCAATAACGAAAGTGCAAAAAAACGAACTTTTTACATCATAAATTTGATTACGACTAATGTAGCAGGTAAACCATAACCAAAAAATAGGTAAAAACTGGGTTTTTGATCCACTGAATACGAACCCGAAGTCTAAACCGTCAAATTGAAAATGGCGGAAACAATATGGCGGCTGTAAACGACGTTTTGCATTTATGGTCCGCCGTATTGAATCCGCCATCTTGAATTCCCGAATTTTGAGCGCAGATTCGTAATCAGCGACCCCAAAAACCGCCGAGTACCAACTTTCGCTATCATCGAACGACGTTTTGCATTTATGGTCCGCCATATTGGATCCGCCATCTTGAATTCCCGAATTTTGAGCGCAGATATGTAATCAGCGACCCCAAAAACCCCCGAGTACCAACTTTCGCTATCATCGAACGACGTTTTGCATTTATGGTCCGCCATATTGGATCCGCCATCTTGAATTCCCGAATTTTGAGCGCAGATTCGTAATCAGCGACCCCAAAAACCCCCGAGTACCAACTTTCGCTATCATCGAACAACGTTTTGCATTTATGGTCCGCCATATTGGATCCGCCATCTTGAATTCCCGAATTTTGAGCGCAGATTCGTAATCAGCGACCCCAAAAACGCCCGAGTACCAACTTTCGCTATCATCGAACGACGTTTTGCATTTACGGTCCGCCATATTGGATCCGCCATCCTGAATTCCCGAATTTTGAACGCAGATTCGTAATCAGCAACCCCGAAAACCCCCGAGTACTAACTTTCGCTATCATTAAATGACGTTTTGCATTTATGGTCGCCATATTGAATCCGCCATCTTGAATTCCCGAATTTTGAGTGCATATTTGTAATGAGCGATCCCGAAAACCCCTGAGTACCAACTTTCGCTATCATCGAACGACGTTTTGCATTTATGGTCCGCCATATTGGATCCGCCATCTTGAATTCCCGAATTTTGAGTGTAGATTCGTAATCAGCGACCCCGAAAACCCCCGAGTACCAACTTTCGGTATCATCAAACGACGTTTTGCATTTATGGTCCGCCATATTGGATCCGCCATTATTGAATTTCCGAATTTTGAGTGTAGATTCGTAATCAGCGACCCCGAAAACGCCCGAGTTTCAAGCACGTAAAGAAAAATATATGCTTCAAATGGGTTAATACGTCCCACAAATGTCGTCGACGGCGTTTTGGCGGGACTCTACGAACCCCCGTGTGTAGTATCAACTTGTAATTCGAGAAAACAGTGCACCCAACGCCATCTATTGCCGATTTCATATGCAACCACCGAATATATATCTGTATGTGAGTTGATAACCTCTTGTGCCCCTTCAAACAATGTTAGTAGACACCTAACCCACACAAACTACGTACACTAGCGGAATCAAGGGGGGAAATACCTTTAGGCGAGGAAAAACATTGCTGACTCATGATTTCGTTTTAAAAGGAAAGATTTCTTCACCATTTTTGAGACCTACGGTATATTTTCTTACTACTTTTGTCTGCTGCTTTTTTTTTAATAATCTATTAAAATGACGACGGTATGGCACGTTCTTCTAAACTGCCAAAGGAAATCTTTCCTTTTTAAAAAAGATCATGAAAATCTGCAATTTTTTGCGCTTAATTCTCGACACTTTCAACATTCAAAATCTCTATTGAAAGTATCCAGAATTAATTCCACTAGTGTATACAATTTCCTTACACCCAGCAATATTATGGGGTTGAAGTGTGCATCGTTGGAATGCAACGAAATCTCCCCTTCGTTTATTGCTTTTATTAAGGTCTCAGGCCACAGTAACGGATATACAATCATGTGCGAATTTAACAATTGTTTTTTTTCGTACGAAAAAGCGATTCCCTCATAAAATGAATTACACATCTATTTAGTATGAATATCAAGCTGTTAGAATATTTTTTTTTGTTCGATGTACAAAATGGCAGACTACTCGAAACTTCTCGAAACAGCTTTTTTCCAATTGGCGTGACAAATAACTTCAACAATTTCCACTCGATTTACTTCAAATTAAAAAGTTATGTTCCTAATTGCATTTCGCAGAGAAGTACGTACGGAATTTCTGATTAATCGAAAACTTTTCATTTTATGAGCAGTTTATGAGCAATTATAACGAAATTTTTTACTGAAAATTCATTTCTTAAGTTCAAGTAAAACTTTTGAATAAAACTTTTGAAAAAAACAATATTTTTATTCAATTCATTTTTCAATTCAATTCAATTTATTTTATTCAATTCAATTCAATGTATTTTATCAATTCAATATCTTCAATATTCAATATTCAATTCAGTATTCAATATACAATTCAATATTTATTTTATCAATTCAATATCAATGCAATTCAATTTATTTTATTCAATTCAAAAAACAATAAAACAATATTTTTTAAATTCCGTACGTACTGCTCTAAGTATTCCAATGTAGATTGACGAGAATTTTTGTTTTTTGTTTTAGGCCAAAAATTGTGAATGCTAAATGTCACGCCGCGGAGCGCCTAAAAAAATGATAACAAAAGAAAATATTAGTCGTCGGCCATTTTGTACATCGAAAAAAAAAAAAAAATCGAATAGCTTGATATTCATACTAAATAGATGTGTAATTAATTTTACGAGTCAATCACTTTTTCATACGAAAAAAAAACATTGTTAAAGTCTCACATGATTTCATACCCGTTACTGTGGCCTAAGGCCTTAATATTCAAAATAGTCTTTTGCAGATTTACCTTGTAGATCGCTGAGTAATGATCCTAAAAAATATTCGCGTCATTTTCGTAACTTACAAGGAACATCCCTCAGGTGACACCCTTCGATTTTGTTGAAATTTGCATATGTCACAAAGCACCGAAAAGTAAGCGATACGTATTTTTTTTCATCGGCGGAAAAACGATTTCAAGGGGTGAAAGCACCCCTCGAAAAATAAGGGTGTTTTTCCTCGATAACGTTATCGTTCTCATATCCAATACACAAAAAACTAAACATTGTTGCAATTTGAATTTTTTAAATATCTCGTACCGTTAAAACGTTATCAACGAAAAACGAAAAACATCCCCACTTTTGAGGGTGCGTTTCACCCCTCAAAACCGTTTGTCCGCCGATAAAAAACAAACACGTGTCGCTTACTTTTCGGTGCTTTATAACATATCCAAATGTCAAAAAAATCGAAGGGTGTCACCTGAGGGACGTTCCTTGTTGGATCTAGTATAGAAAATTTGGGAAGTAAAGAAGAATTAATGTTCGTTGCATTCGAACGATGCAAACTTCAACGTCATATAATATTGTCCGAAGCGCCAATGGTTAATTTTTTTTTCTCCACACACGCCCACACCTGGCAATATGCCTAGACGGAAAAAAAAATCCAATTTACCACCACATCAGCACCGACAATATGCCAGCTTTTTCCTTCGGATTAGGACTGGTCCCGGTCTTGTGTCGTTCCATGTTCGACGCATCGAAATCCTCCCCTCCCTTTGTGCCACCCCACGAGTATCAAAATGCCAATAAGAGCAAAAACAAAAACAAAAATCTCCGCAAATTGCCCGATCCTGAGCACGAGAGGAATTACCGGGCGGTCGGTTTTTGCCTTCCGTTACGCGCACGACCTTCAGCCCCGTTGGGTCGAATGATAAATATCGCGAGAATCACGAGCAGGCACGTCGCGTCGTTGCTAGCTCCATCGCAATCCCATTATGTACTTCTTTTTTTAGCATGTGAAAAATACACGTTAGTTGAGTGTTTTTGTGCTAGGCACTTCCGGTAGTGTAGGTTACTTTCGTATTCGTGGATAGGAATATCACAGACTTTGAATATCTCTCGGTGATGACCGGACTCAATTTCTATCTTCTTAGCGATATTGAATAACGATAGGCAGGCTTGTCATCACTCCCGAAGAGAAGAAGAGAAAAATGGCTTGTCCGCTTATACTTTTGATTTTTTTTCGTTCTCTCTCTATTTATTTTTTTCGTTCTCTCTCTATTTATTTTTTTCGTTCTCTCTCTATTTATTTTTTTCGTTCTCTCTCTGTTTATTTTTTTCGGTCTCTCTCTCTCTCTCTCTCTCTCTCTCTTTTGTTTATTTTTTTTCTCTCTCTCTATACTACATTCTCGGGCTCGTCTTTGTTCGGCCACGTCCTCCAACTGACTGTGAGCTTCCCTCACTCGCCAATCTCGTTGAATGCCCCGACGTTGTTCCGCAATCTGACGACAGTAAAAGAAAAGTGCGTCAAACTCTCATCTCACACTGAGAGAAATGTATAGTAACTTGACCATACTTCAACCATATTTTATATTGCCCTTAGGGGACAATAATATTTTATCGTCGTGGTCACTGCCTAAAATTATAGTATTGCTTATGACATTTTAGCAGCTGTGTTAACTATGCTCATATGTTAACCGTAACCAACGATCTTTCAAGCATACGTTGATTGTCAATGCTACATAATATAGGAGGTTTTCATAAAATGGATATTTCCTTACACTGTCAAAAAATAGTGATTTTTACCACATCGAATGGTATCGAATGGTAAATATATACTTATATTTACCATTCGATACCATATCGATTCGATAACCATATCGAATGGTAAATATATACTTAATGTATTTATTTCATGAATTCAAAAATTTCAATTCAGACGACTACCTGCACGATTGTTTATCACGATTTGTTATTCTCTGACCTCCTGAAATGATTCCTATCGAAGAAAATATTTCACCTGCAGGGATATTCGAACCTACGACCTACCTATCTATATTTACTTGTGTTATTTCGATCGTAGATTTGCCATAACGGATAAAAGTAATTCCAGCTGCAATTCCGAATAGCTGTTACCTCTGATGTAGGTGGAATTTTGCACAGATCGCCTTTTTGATAATATATGCCACTGCTTAAATGGATTTTTTGGCCCAGCCTGATAGTTTTCGAAATATCGAATTCTCAAAATTGATAAATGAATGCGCTAATGTATCTATATCGATCATTGGGTGTCACCGCTGTCTCTACTTTATTGACGCCAGAATTGGGCAGCAGACATTACTTTTGTAATTTCGTTACCCGTAAATTACAATTACTGTAAATAACTGCAATATTTAGTCGCTAATTAAAATTACGGGAAACAATTATAAATTTTTATTTATCAATTACAGTTACTGTAAACAATTGTAATTTTGTGATTATCAACTACAATTACTCGAAATAATTGTAATTTTTTCGTTGCCAAATGAAATTACTTGAAAAAATTGTAATATTTTGCTGCTAATTACAATTACTTGGAAGAATTGTAATTTTTCCGTTATCAATTACAATTACTGGAAAAAATAGAATTTTTTGTATTGTTCGTTACAATTACTTGGGAAAATTGTTACTTTTTTTATATCAATAACAATTTTCTTACGATTAACCCTTTAACGTCTCAAAGACACTTTTGACAAGTCTTCTTTTCAACGTGATTATTTACCATGAAAATGTCGGGGGAAAAAATCCTAAAGTACCTTGTCGACTATTTACAAGGCCGCTCTTTCGAACGGCGCAATTTAAATTTCGCTAAAATTATTTTTTATACAATATTTTTTGCAAACTATTGTATAAAAAAGCTTCGTTTTTACGAGAAAAAAAAACGAGATATTCATTTCGATGCATAGAATTCTCTCAAGCAAAAAAAATCTAATGAAACCACATTGCGTGGTTTACCATTACTGAAAGTAATTTTAATAATTTCTGATTTAATTACAATCACTGGAAATAATTGTAATAATTTCTGATTCAATTACAATCACTGAAAATAATTTTAAAGAACTTCGATTTAATTAACATGACTCGAAGTAATTTTAATTAACTCCAATTCAATTACAATTACTGGAAATAATTTCAATGGACTCTAATTCAATTACAATTATCGAAAGTAATTTCAACGAACTCCGATTCAATTATTATTGCTAAAAGTAATTTTAATGGAATACGATTTAATTACAAATTACCTTTAGTAATTTGTAATTGTTAATTTTTTATTACAATTTTGCCCAGCACTGCAGGTGCCATTTGTGCGACGCGTTAACATCGTCTGTTTCAATTGTCTTTACAATGGCAAGTTTTGGAACAAATAAGCCACCACTTGCGGCAAGTTTTGCTCCATTCTTTTCTGGTTAAGAAATCGGCCTCGGGAAGGCGTTGTTGGCTAGAGGAAGTGTGGTCCGGAAATGCTCCATAGAGTAAAAAGTGCAAAGAGTGCTTTCGCCGCTTCCAAAGTCGTGATTTCTCTATGGACAACAAGGAGTGCGAAAAAGCAGCTGAAGAGGGCTGTCGTATATTACGAGCTGCTGACAGGTTCGGAAAACATAACTGGGGTTCGTTATCGACTGCAACTGATGCGTTTAAAGCGAGCTCCGCACGATAGAGGCTCAAGAGTGCTAATGCAGCGTTGCTGATATACGCATACGTACACAATAGATACAATACAAAATCAATAATGCGCACATTGTCGGGACAATATCGCGCAATATCGAGTGCCTTAATATTCGAAGCAGTTTCAATCAACGACTTCCATCTCTCGGTAATCGGATCTTGATACGATTCCTGCAGCTTGTCATTTTCATAACATTGAAAGTTTCGAGAAAAAAGAACGTCACGCAGCAACCGCGACACTTTCTTTAAGTAATAACTTTATTCTTCGTCAATATTTTGCATTGAAAAAAAAACTCAACTTTGGCAAGATTATGTATTAATTATGCAATCCGACCTCTTCATACGACTCGGTTATACAATTATCGTCTGTATATTTTTCTTTCCGTGCTTATCGCCACGCTCTCGTAATTTTTTCGCAATGTACCATTATCGATTACGATAATACTATTTACATATATGTTAAGTTGAAGGAGTTAAGATTATCAGAATGTTGATTTTCCATGTTTAAAAATCCTATTTACATAGACACGAGCTATGGCAAGGTTCTCTCGTAATTCACGATTTTCACGTCCTAGAGGTGGCGCAGCGACATTTCAATATGGCCGGCCAAAGTGTAGCCGCAAACGAAAACAATAACTTCGTTCTTGATTTCCTGCGAGTTGTCTATTGAATTTACCTCCATGGTAGATCGTAAAGATGCTACTGCAGTGAATACTCTGTTTCGGTCTTTTTTTAACTCTGTCAGGTCTGCGTTTAGATCTTTTAAGGTTATGAGAGTCACTCGCAGGCTCCGTGAAAGAGTGATTCTTTTTTTCAGAGCATACTTTTTACGAGGGACGTCTGGACCTATATTTATACATTGTATGTAACACAAACGCCTTTCAATATTGCTCGATTTATTATTTATGCAAACTTGGAAAGAAGAAATATTGGCGAGTGACTACAAACTCGCCTTGATGGCCTAAAGAGAGTCGTTTCCAGAGCCAACACCTAATGTTTTTTTACTTTCTCTTTAGGTGGCTTATGGAACAACAATTCACGTTTATTATCCGTCTTGTACCCTGGAACATCGTAGATGCTCAGGTAATTTTTCGCTTTTTAAATTTTGCCGACTGTTATCAATGTGTTTTGACAAAGTTCACTATACTCGTAGAGCTTACACCTTAGGCCGTGGTAGACGTCAGGCCAGTTTTCAGAGGTTATGTCCGAGCGAAAGGAGGCAACGAGTGATTCAGAAAAAAAGATCAGTGGGCCGCAAAGTTTCCGATGAAGACAATTTGTCAGTGCCCGTGCCCACAAGCATCGTACTATGCTCACCGAGGCTGGGAAAAAAGGGCTGGGAAATCATAATAAATAAGTGAATGAGCTTCCCTCACTCGCATGTGGCTTTAACGTTATTGACATTGGCACGCTAGGTCTTCGAACGATGTTGAAGTTTGCGTCGTTGAAATGCAATGAATTTTTTTAATTTATTTCTTCTTCCTCATTTCTGTCGTCATCAAGAATTTTATCCTGCAAATGTAAGCAGGAGATTTCGGATAAGAATCCTAAAAAACGTTTGGATGACTTTCGTAGCCCAAATTTGCGCAGAAAAAATTTGGGTGACCAAACTTTCGTTGCGTTCCAACGATGCAAACTTCAATGTCATGTTTTCGATTGGTTCTGTTTTGGTTTTTAATACATACCTCTCAGCAAGCCTCACTTTATCGTAAACTGCTTGCAGATTTTTCATACATTATCATTAATTAGATCGGTAACCGTTCTTTTTTTTCGTTAATATTGCTCCGTACACTATCCTGCACACAATATTCATTTTTTGGGTCAATTTCTTCGCATATTCGGAAGCTATACGCGAGAAACTGAACGCGGACATTGACGTGACCTTAAAATGTAATATTTGATAAACGACTGCGGAAATCTCAGTGTTCCTTTTGCCAGAATATTCCGAAAATATACCATAACGACTAGCAAAACTTTCATTAATATTCATTAATCCCAGTAGTTTTAGGCAACAACCTTAAAAGTAGTATAAGAAAGAACTACGTAACCACATGGTATTGAAGTTTGCATCGTTGGGATACAACGAAAATATTTTTCTTTCGTATTACCCTATTTCTTTCCGGCCCATTTGGCTACTGAAGTCACTGGAACATTTTTGAAGATCCTCATTAGGGTTCCATAAGTTAAGAAGGCACGATCACTTCCACGGGGTCAAAAAAGAGTCCAAATTTATATTACCCACAGCTGCTCTGATTGATGTTTACTTATGTTAATTGTTCGTATTATCGATTATAGTGTGCCAAATGTTGTGGTAAACGATGAATCTATTGCACGTGAACAAATAAAAACTGAAAAATTAGATTGTCAACGACTCGGTAGTAATCTTCGTAATAATAATATTAACATATCCACCATAAAAGCGGACTAAAAAGACAACAAAAAAATCAGCCGGAAATCTATTAAAATAAGCCTGAATTACCTCAGCGGAATTAACACGATAAGCAGAATATAATCATACATATTATTGATACGTGATAAATGATAAAACTCCATAAATTGTTGTTTGCATATATTGTGGGGGCTTCTATTCAAATTAATTTCAAAACAAAGCTGGGTTATGTTCGCCAAACGCATCAGCTGTTACTCGCGACGTTGCTAAGTCCTGTGGGTGCTATTTCGTCCTTCTGACCAGGGAGACTAGAGTAAAGGCGTGGACACTCCATAGGAGATAAGCAGCGAAATCCGGCCCCAAAATCCCGACTTATAAGCGACCGCAAGAGGCGCTGCGATCGCGATTCCCCGATGTATAGTAATACTTGTAGCTAAAGGTTCTAGGCATGCGCATGTAGCCGACGGAAAGCCTAGCAAGAGAGTATATCTATATATAAGGGAAAACCGATTGCAACGCCACCTATACAAACTCTTATTTTCCTTGATTTTGGAGCCACATCGTTAGCACACAGTGTCCACTTCTTTATTCTAGTCTCCCTGCTTCTGACCATTTTCAACCGGAAATTGAAACTTTCTTGTAATGTAGTGCTTCAACTACACGGTGAAGATTGATTTTCCTATTTTTTACAATATCTATTATATCTAATCTATCGAATTTCAGTTTTCCAACGGGTTCAGTTGGATACGTGAGCAGAAAAGCCACGATCACTGCACTTCCGGTTGACCGTCTCCATAAGACGACGTGCTTCGGTAACTCAAAGTGCTCGACTTTGCAGTTTCATTGCGAAAATACTAAACGGTCGAAATAACTGAAATTTTGGCAATAGGCGCATAAAGTATGCGTCAAAATCATATAAAAATTTCAAATCCGATACTTGGATTCGTAGTAATGATCGTACCTCCTTAAACTTGGAAGAAAAAGGTTTGGATAATAATAAAAGTAAGGAAAGGGAAAAATAAAGAAGGATTTCGTTGCATTCCAACGATACAAACTTCAACACCACGTAACCACTGTAAATCGAGGTCATATTTCCAAGCCTCAGAGAAAAAAATGGCTAAATAAATCTATTGCCAATATAGTGATAATATTTTTTATTGGCAATCTTCTTCTTCTCATTGTTACTGATTATTATTATCATATATATATAATCTATCACAGCGTGAAAAACATTGTTCTCGCGCTCCCGACGCGTGTCAGCGTTGATACAATATAATAACCGGGTAAAGTGGCGACGGGAGGGGGGGGGGGGTTTATAACAGCCAGCCGCGTGGTTATTCACGGTTATCTCGTGTAGCGCTTCTCGCACACACTTACACATTCATCATGCGAGCGAAATACATAAATGCATAGCCGCTCGCGGAGATGAAAGATACCGATTGCGAAACTTTAGTCGCGACGTGACTAGGCGCTATTTCTTCCGCTATCTCGTAATTCACGAGAAGACGATATACAACCCGACTCGACATGGCTATACGGGCTTTGCGGGCTCGCGGCATTACTATCTCGGTGTACGGTCAACATTGGATTCGTGTGACATTGTGCAGTGTCATTTCGCGCGGCAATTAAGGTGGGAGATACCTTAAGGCGAGAAACAAATAGCTGATTTTCAAGATTTTGTTTTATAAGGAAAGATTCGCTCACCATTTTTGAGACTTGGGGTATGTTTTATTACTACTTTTTGCTGGTAGGTGGGATTTTTGTATTCATCTTAAAAAAATGGCGGAGGTACCGCACGGTCTTCTAAACAGTTTGGATCTTGTCAGACGGCGTGACACGTAGCGTCGGCGGGATTGAACAGAAAAAAAAACAATGAAGATTTTTCTTTCGCTAACACTCATACGCAGAATATCAACCAATAAAAAAGTGAGAAATGTTGAAAATCCATGAAACTGTACGCGTTGAAACAAAAAGATTGAATTTTCCGAAGAAAAAAAGACTTTTTTCGATTTTCGAAAACATTAAGGGCCATTTTTTAGAAAATAAGGGTAGAAATATTGACCTGGCATGTGGGGTGTCATTTTTTCAAGCTCATTGAGCAGAGTACAGATATATTTTCTTCTTCTTCTTCATCTTCAAAGATAAATAAATGGCGGCTGTCAAAGTTGTCAATTTCGGACAATTTTTGTTACGGGGCCTACCTCAAAAACTAAACTAGTTAGGAATTTGGAATTTCTGCATATTGTGTACTATATATTATATTTAAACAACGAAAAACAATAAAAAAGTTGATTTGTCATATGTACGGAGCCCTAATAGTGCGCGAGGCCCGACTCAAACTTAAGGGGTTACCCCCACTTGCGATTTAAAAAAAATCGATTTTTTATTGCATTTTTTTGAAGTATAAGTATCTGAGAATATGTCCTGAAAATTTCAAGTCGATCCGAACAAAATTGACTGAGATATGAGCGTTGAAAGAGAAGAATCCGTGAATTGAAGAACTGAAATTGAAACTTTAAGGGAGCTTTCCAGTGTGAAATTTTCAAAAAATCGATTTTTTTTTTTTTTTGCTTTATCGAATAGTATACACTCTTCCGAATATTCCCTGAAATTTTCATGCCGAAATTCAGATTATTTCGGTTACTGTACAGCATTTCTTGGAAGAAGGCAACGGAGCGCTACAGCTACAGCGAAACTTTGAACGCGTTTTTCTCGAAACAGCATTTTTCAAAACGGTGTCCAACTTGGAGGGCAGAGTTTTAAAGCTATCGAGTTGAATTTTTTACACAATATTCTTAACGTCATTGTTTATCGTGCTATGGAAGCTTTTTTTTTTTTTGACATCTTCCTATTTTTTTGTAAAAAAAACTGCCAAAAAAAATGCTAAAATCGATACTTTTTGTTCAAACCGGCGCCATTTTTGCAAAAAAAAAAAAAAAAAAGCCTCCATAGCACGAAAGCCAATTATATACCGATCAATAATCTTTTTGTGTTTTTTGTTTCAGATCAAAATTGTGACCCCCAACGTGGACACCACATCCAAGTGCATTTTCTGCAACAATTGTTTCATCATTTTTATAGATATTAATTAATAAATAAATCGATCTTTAAAAAATTGTTTTGTATTCTTCAATACCCAATTAATATACAAAAAAACCAGACCGATTAGATTATTTTTTCTTTAAAAAAAAAAATCGCGAAAAACAGCGATTTTTCGGGCTGTCACACTGGAAAGCTTCCTTAAACGCGTTTTTCTCAAAATGGCATTTCTGAAGTCGGTGACCAAGATTACTCGAACACTAATGAACCGATCTTCTTGAAATTTTGCAGGCTTATTTAATACATAAAAATGTAGTCTTCAATCGTTCGATTTTTTTTTTCGAAGAAAATGGCCGTTTTATAGCCAAAAAACGGCCGTTTTTTTCGTTAAAATCGAACAATTAACTTTGACTGTCCGCCATTTTGTGAAAAGTGAATATTTTTTAAAATCCTTCGATTGAAGACTAGTTTATACTTATATTTGACTAAATCCATCCGCATTTTTTTTCAGATGATCCACTTCGCCGTAATGTTGGTCACCGCAAACCGTGTATATAAAGACATTATTTCATTGACGGCCATTTGCCACTAAACAATGTAATATTTTTCAATAAAAAAATTACTGAAAGTTCTTCAAGATCTATTCTTTAAGATGGTATATTGATCGATTAAAAAAGTTTTGTAGTTTTCTTTAAAAAAATTCATGAAAAAGGCCTTTTTTTGCGCTACAAGTGGGGGTAACGCGTTAAAAAAAAACATTTCTTTCCTTTAAGACTTCTACTAACATGTATAAAAAACCGAATTTTAAAATATTTTTTTGATTTTCTTACGTAAATTGTCAAAAATGACCTCTGATTTTGCGCTCACAAAGGTATATTCCCCCTTAATCCTTCGACTGCACACTGGGTCGTTTTGACCAAAGTGAAAATATTTTTCTGTTGCCATGAAATTTGGTGTTTTATTAATACATGTAAGTGACTTACGATAGAAAATGCTCATAGATATTTTTTATTTTGCGCTAATATGGTAAATTATGGTAATGCATTGAATAGTAATAACGCCAATATACTATACAGTAATATAGTAAATTATATATCACATTATAATAATAAGTCATTGAAGTAAAAAATGCGAAAAATATACGCTTTCAACAATTCATCCGCCGAAGATGTCGATTTTTTCCATTTTTGACCATACCAAAAATCCTCAAATACAAACCTCCGAATAAATATACTTTTTGGAAAGACGGTCGACACTTTCCCTTTTTTTCATATTTACAAACCTTCCTCTTTAATAACCTCAAACGACTTTTTTTTATATTAAAACAAACAAAATTATGATCTTTTTCGTGCAAGTACGTATTTTTCAATGTATCTCCCACTTTGAACTAATGTTTGAGCACTTAATTTTTGTTTTTCTTAAAAAATTAAACTTTGGGCCATAAAATAACAATCCTAGGCTACAAGAAACTTCTCTGCGAAAAAAGTGCATATTTATCGAAATACAACGATCTGAAAAACGTCCGGGGTCGGATCGACCCCACATGGAGTCAGAGGCACGTGGCGGAAGTGTGCAGTCGAAGGCTTAAAGACTAATTTTCAACAGACCAGGTAACGGCCACATGTAATAATAAAACATACGTCTCAAAAGAGGGAAACTTTTCGTTTAAAAAAAACGAGTTCTGTACGAATTTTGAAGTGTTGACATTTTATTAAAATTTCAGCCAAATCGAACAATAACTTTTTGAACTATAACATAAGCAATTTTCTAAAAGACGCCTAGAGGAATACCTTATAAAGCCGCCATCTTGTTTTGTTGAAAAAAGGACATTTTTTCCCAACACTTGAAAGTTGTAATAAGATAATGTCAAAATTTAAAAATGATGCGATTATTTTATCACCCTTAAAAAAATTCATGAAAAATGACTCATTTTCGGGCATCTAAAAGGATTTCCCCCTTAATTGCGCGTGTGCACTCGTGACTAGGATGGATGATGGAAAGATTCGATCGTATCGAGGTTTTTCGGTGACCTTCAGAGTCACGTATCGTTAGGCGATCTTAATCGTCTCGCTGCAGTGTTCCGTCATGCGGATTCGTGTCTAGTGCGAACGTTATCTCTGAGCAGCTATATGGAGTACAGTAGGACAATGATTTGGGGACGCGGGGCGGATGGCGCAGGCGCCGCGTCACCCCCCACCGGGCGCGCCCCCTTCGCCGGTAGCGGTGCCCCGATACGCCGCTGGGCTGGGTGTTTGTGTCTGCGGACACGGGCGTTACGCTTATCGCAAAAAACAACCACAAAATCTGTATGTCATCGTGACAACATCTAATAAACACTTTGACTCCGTAAGACTAACAGGTGAGAGACGTGACACGCGACGATGACGCAACAACCGCACTGAATAGCCTGACGATAATTCGTTTGCTTCAGTCGGACTCGCCGCGTGTCGCGACTTTTCGTTTGTTCCCCAGTCATAATTAATTCTGGTAAGAATTACGGGGACGAAAGAGATAAGCTCGAAATGTCACGGCAGTTTTTCACTTCCTTATTGTCATTGATGTTTTTTTTCGTTATTATTATTATTATTATTATTATTATTATCGTTATTGATATTTTAAATTATATATGTTTTTTATTTATCGTCATTCGTTATTGATATGTCATTTATTATTTTTTACATTTAAATATACATCGTTATTAATATCAATATTTTTCTTTATTATTACTGATAATATTCGTATTATAATCTCCATTCTCATCATCGTCATTATTGGCGTTGCTGTTGTTGTTATCATTGATATACCGAATTTAGTTGATAACAGGCGCGCTCAATCGACCACATTCAGCTTCAAGATTCTCCTAACAGTACACAAACAATCGTTCGATGTATACTCGTATCCACGGCCGGACAATAGAATTCATGATTCGTTCCAAACGGACGGAAATCATGTACAAAAAAAATTCTCGCCGCGCGAGTATGTACGTGTCTGGATGTGTGTACATTTGTAGTCTTGTTAGGCTTGAACGCGTCTTGTTTATCTGAGAAAAAAGAGCCTTGAGGGATCGCGCCCACATGAATCTTGCTCATGTCCCGCGTGTCGGAGTCGATTAAGATTAATTGAAACGTACATTCGACTGTATAAAACCGCGACTCGGCGGATCATTGCGGGTCAATTGAGCATACAAGTGCAGTTGATGAATGCGCTTCAATCGTCGGTGGAGATCCACGTGACGAGTCGCTTATCGAGGCAAGTTTTTTAGTTCGCGGTATTGCCAAGGCGCGGCGCTGCTGTCGAGTGTCGCGACTCGAGACTACATTCGCAAGGGCAGGTTTTTCGGCTTGCGTTGGGTAAGAAGTGAACGAGGTGAAGCGTAGTAGCTGGTTGGATGGAATGTTTGCCATTACGATACATTACGGATGGCGACGATTAATCGCATATTGACGTGATTTCCGGTCCATTGCGGATTAAATTTATAAAGAATCAACACTCGTATGCTCGCGTTGCGCTTGCGGATTCGGCAATGAAGTTACTTGGCGGGCGCATTTACTATGTTCGCTTCGTAGCCAGTGCCTGTGCGACACTCGATCGCAGCGTCGCTCGCGGCGAAGCGCGCAACACAAAAATGCTTCACTAAGCGGGTCACCTGTAGATTCCATACTACTGCTGCGATCGGCGCTGCCCAAACGTCCCTGCACACGCGTTCGTGTTAAATTTGACAACTAACGCCCCCTAGACCCTACGAGAGGAGGCTGGGTAGGTATTTCAACTGCACCTCAACTCTTTCCTGGGACTTTTGTCTGCGCCTGAGAAAAATGTGTATTGTTTAACCTTTATCGTCAAGTATCCGATTCACAACTACCGTATCACTTGTTTCTCATATTAAACCCACGTCGTTATCGGCGCGTTTATAGGCACTTCGGAGGAAAAGCGATCGTAGAGATATTCGTTGCCGCCGAGAAAATCTGCGCGCGCACACGTGCACGAGAGGCGCGTGTCCGGTGACGCAGAGCGCGTTCTCTGATCGCGAGTCCGCGGCATTGTCCCCAATTGTTTTCAACTACGCGCGCGAACAAAGAGCACGAACAACGCACAGGCTACATCTCGAGTCATAAACTCAGTAAACGAACAACGAGAAAGTTAAAAACATCGAGATTGCCAAACACTTGATTATTCAACGATAATACATCGCGATCTTCCATCGAATATTTGTTTTTTTTTTCATCGAGACAAGGCAAATGATCAATGCTGTCAAAATTATAATCTCATTGATGAATAATGAACTTATCGGGGCGAAGTCTGATTAACACGTGATGTATGAGTGCGAGGGAGATAAATGCAATTATCTAACAGCGATCTCTCAGAGTCGAGTCATATTTGGGCCAAAAAAACATCGTCAATGTGCATGTGAATTCTAGAACTGGTGACTTTGTTTTTCGTGATAAAAAATATACTCCGAGAAAGCGTGCACGGAGAACTTGTGAGGTTATGTTGACTTTGTACGTGCACTTGACCAGATCAATTATACTTTCATGCGCAAAAATGGTCTTGCATTTTGCCCAGCGGGTCTTAGCATTCGTGTGGTGCACTTTTTACGTTTCCTGGACGTATTTTTCAAAAGTTCACCTTCATATTAGGTAGCTGCGTATGAAAACGCCAATTATTTAGCGAAAAACAGATAATAGTTCAGTAGGAAATCAAAGAACTGGTTTCCAAGACACGACCATCTGAATGGAGAAGCTTGGCCCATCTTTCAGCCACCAGTAGTGCCCGCAGGAAGAATTTTACTTCGTTAAATGCAATCCAGTCATCTAGCCGTTTTTTGACTCCTTAATACCAGTCCTTAGTATGCCTTAGTACCAGTCCTTAGTAAATGCCTTAGTAATCGGAGGGAGCAACGACTGGGGAATACGGCAACTAGAGCTTGCTGCAAACGCATCAGTTGCCGTTGATAACGACCCTCAGCGATGCTTCCCGACTCTTTCAATAGCTCCTCGTTGCCCATAGAGAAACGACAACTTTGGAAGCAGCTAAAGCAATCCGCACGTTGTACTCTATGGAGCATCTTCGGCGTACACTTCCTCTAGCAAACGATGCGTACGGTCGATTTCTTTGCCAGGAAATAATGAAACGTAACTCGCCGGAAATGTGACATGTGTCCGAAAACTAGGCATTGTCAATCAAATTAAAGTAGACGATGTTAAAGAGTCGAACGAATGTCAGGCTGGACTCTACAGACCAAACGTGTGTGTCGCCAGCTATTAATTCGAGAAAATAGTCCACCAAACGCCATCGATCGCCGTAAAGCGAAATTCCATTGTTTACTCGAAATATCCGAATGGAACTAAGAGCGTTCCATAAATATTTTCCTTCAACGGTTCGACAGAGCCTTGCGACGTACAGACGAAAATAAGAAAAACAGGAGACGCGATCTTACCTCTTTGCTGCCCGACTGTATAACTTGCGTAACGCGCTCGTACGCTTCGCTCCGCGCGTGGCCCGTCAGCCAAAAAAAAGCTACTCAAAAATTGTGCGGGCCAGCAGCAACGATTCAAATTTCTCGCGAATCTATTTTGTTTCTCGCAGCTCGCGAGACATCGTTGCACTTGCACAGCAGCCGGCCCGAGGTTGCGCACTCGCGTTATCTCGTCAGTTTGGCGCAATCACTCGCACGTTCGCGCACCGTTTTACACACTGTGACAATTATCAACGTTTCGTTCGAATCTGAGTGTGTTGCGTTTGATAGAGGAGTCGAGAGCGCGTGCGACGAGGGAGGTCCGAGAATAAGGAGCCTCGGTAGCCAACTGCACAACGATCGCGCGTCGCACGTCGACCAGTACTGACAATGAGACGGCGCGAGCAGGCCGGAGTGGAGCGCGGGCACGTGGCGCCACCTGACGGAATCAGCTGGCCGCGTGGACCACGGTCTTACGTTGTCGCGAAACTTTTAGGGGTGGGGGGAGAGACTCATAACGAGGCAGTGCTAGTTCTCGCTTCTGCCACCTGGAGAGCTGCGATCTTGTGGTGGGCCAATCAAAAACAGGCCCGAATGTACGTACGATGCTGCAGAGTTTTCGGAATATTTTTACGAGCAATATAATTGGAAAATGGTCCGTTCGTTTTGCTACTGATCCTATAGGGAGAATAAAAATTATTTGTGATTAAAAAAGGCCTCAAGCCTGTTCATTAATGGCATCTGTACACTTGGCACCTTAAAGTGCCAATAATTAGACTTAAAGTGCCTATAATTGGGCACCTTACACTATGTAGTGAAAATGTGTTGCGACGCCTTTAGCACTCGAATGCGCGGATTTGCGATATCTCACTTTCGACGCAATTCTTCATACTGCGAAACATTAACGGGCTACATCTCTACCTATGTGGGTAAAAAAATTGCATTTTTCGAAAATATTTTCATGCGATAGTACCACCTTTCAGCTATATTCTCTGAAAATGTAATAAAAATATTCCTAAAATTGAACGAGCTACGGCTTCCAACAGTCGACTGGGCGGTAGCAGCACCAAACTAAACCACCAAATTAAATGCGTTTTTCTCGAAAAACTGTTTTCAAAGATGGATTGTTTCCAAATTTACATAAGATACGGTGAGAAACATTTAAAGGTCGTTGACGATCTCACTTTTTTAAAATCAATCTTCGCTTTTTTAATAATTACGTAAAAATGACGACTTTTTCCATAGATTTCGTATGCTCGAGATAGACTCGTATTTATCGTTAACACGAATAACTCGTTCGGTTTATGAATTTCGGAGAAACCGCGAAAAAAATTTCATCATTCACCGATGGCCAGACTTTTGTTATTTTTATGGTGATTTTTTCAAAAGGCTTTCACTATATGTACCTGGGTTAAAAAAATGCGTTTCTTTTTCACCAACCCAGATAAAAATCGGAATTTGACCATTCTTTCGCCCCACGCCCCCCAGCCCCTTGAACGAAGTAAACTCATCATCCAAACAAACAAAAAACCGACAAACTTCATTTCCACGTTTAACAAATTTATTGTCTTCGCTCCGGAATTTTTCGTTTCGAAAATTCAATTGATCTCGGAAATTCGGCACATTCGCGATCGATCAAGCGCAACAATGTATACAAAAAAAAGTCTTACGTATTAATTGCTCAACAGACCCACGTTGTCCCTTACACAAATAGATATTCATTCCTTAATCGTACAACTTCGTTACGTCGATTTTCGTTCCTGTTCTTCCGATCTTGGTCCATATAAAAAAAGCCCCCCCCCCCCGTGGCCCGTTCCCTCTGCCTTCTCTTCGCCGCCAAATCGCAATCCCCCGCTCTCGCGATTGCCTAATCGTACGAAAAAAAAATAAAAATAAGCGCAGAAAAATATCGTATCTCTCAGTTATTTACACTCGCATATTTCGCCGATTCGTTTCGAGCTGTGCCTCGCCGACTCGACACTGATCATTACATAATGTACCGTTATCGAGAGTTACATACTTCCATCTAATTACCTAAAAAAAATTCTTCCACGTCGCACGTTGACGAAACAAAAAAGAAGAAAGAAAGTATACAAATAAATTTAGTTCTTCGGTTTTTGTCCCCTCGTAATTTTCCTTCAAGGCGCAGTCCAGACTTTACACTCACCCACACACACACACACACATACACAAATATATATATATATATTCTATAATATCGTAACGAGTCTTTTGTGTACCGCAGTTCAACGCGAATAACAAGACACCAGGTGTAAAGAGAGTCCCGAATTTCTTTAGACCTGACTTTTGAAAAGTGAAGGGCCGGTGGAGGCGCCATGCGGACCAACATGCTTGCTGGGTTAGGAGGTAACAATACTGCTTGTTCGATCTTCGCATGCTCGCGTTAAAAATACCCACGAAATAAATGAAAATGCTCAATCGGTGTGTCGGCGCTTTTGGCGAAAACGCGAGAAATAAAGTTCAAGAGGAAGGGACGACGAAAAAAAAACCGTCCGTTTCTAAAAGTACTTTTGTACAGCTGTACAATTGTGAGGCAAAGAAGGGTAGGCGAGTTTTTCCGTCTCTCTCGCTCTCCCCTTCGCTCTCCGATTCGATCGCGCGACTGTCGCACGCCAGTGTCACCGGGAAACGTCCCTTCCTGGCTCTCTTTACCTCGGGCGCGTGGGATACGCGCGTTCGCTCTCTATCTCGCTCTTGGGCCCGCAAGTCGTCCGGGATTGTGTTACCAGTCGGCCGGGAAGTTGGATATCATCATGCCGATCTTCTCGTAAGCGTACTCGAGATTCTTGGCCAGGCCGGCTATGCAGCCCGCCTTCTGGATCGTCTCGAAACGGTAAGTCTTGAAGTTCTTGTCCTGGTCTATGTACGTCACCGCGGCCATCAACGGGCACATTATTATCTTCGTGTGGTCCAGGAAGTTTATCTGCACGGGGGAAAGAGGATTTATTATCTCGAATGATCGGAAGATTTTCGCGGTGTCGAATTTTAACAATAGGCGAAGGTTAATTACGGACTTTGCATTGGAATTCAAGTTTCTTCGGTCACTTTTAGATTCTTTATTTTCACGCTCGTACAGAGGCTGCTTTTTACGAGCTTTTAGTTCACTCGACTGTCTGTGAGATGCAAAATGGAAAATCGATAATTTTTTCACTTTCCGACTACTCGGAGCTGTTTTGCAAACATGCGTCTAAATATGACAAAGCATAATTCAACTGAATATATATATATAAGTGGATAGTAAAGATAATTGTTTTTTAAGCAATCCCAAAAAAACGCCAAAAACTTAGACCTCTCGATTGGAATACTTAAGGGGTTACATGGGTTAGAAAAGTTTAAAAAATCCATTTTTCAAATTTCATTATTGTTTTTTCAATTTCAGGTGCAGCTATCATGAGTTATCCTGACAAGCACGAGGATACTTTTTTTTGGACGGATGTCCAGAAACCAGGTCCCACCCACCGGCTGAATTTTCCAAATTATTGGATACATTTTTTTAAGGGGTTACCACCCCCACTTGCGATTTTGAAAGAATCGATTTTTTTTATTGCATTTTTTTGAAGTATAAGTATCTGAGAATATGTCCTGAAAATTTCAAGTCGATCCGAACAAAATTGACTGAGATATGAGCGTTGAAAGAGAAGAATCCGTGAATTGAAGAACTGAAATTGAAACTTTAAACGCGTTTTTCTCAAAATGGCATTTCTGAAGTCGGTGACCAAGATTACTCGAACACTAATGAACCGATCTTCTTGAAATTTTGCAGGCTTATTTAATACATAAAAATGTAGTCTTTAATCGTTCGATTTTTTTTTTTCGAAAAAAATGGCCGTTTTATAGCCAAAAAACGGCCGTTTTTTTTTCGTTAAAATCGAACCATTAACTTTGACTGTCCGCCATTTTGTGAAAAATGAATATTTTTTAAAATCCTTCGATTAAAGACTAGTTTATACTTATATTTGACTAAATCCATCCGCATTTTTTTTTCAGATGATCCACTTCGCCGCAATGTTGGTCACCGCAAACCGTGTATATAAAAACATTATTTCATTGACGGCCATTTGCCACTAAACAATGTAATATTTTTCAATAAAAAAATTACTGAAAGTTCTTCAAGATGTGTTCTTTAAGACGGTATATTGATCGATTAAAAAAGTTTTGTAGTTTTCTTTAAAAAAATTCATGAAAAAGGCCTTTTTTTTGCGCTACAAGTGGGGGGGTAACGCCTTAAGTATCGTTGAAATGTTGCTCTTCTATGTGCTTAATATTTTGAATAAAATAAATTATATACAATTTTTTTTTTAATAGAGAAAAAAAATGTTGGCTTCGAAACCCATGTAAGGCCTTGAGGAGTGTCGGAACCGTTGGCTGCAATTACTTTTCCCTATTCTCGATAAGTAACTAGGAACTTACTGTTCCCAGTGCTCGAAAAGTGACCAGACTTACTTTTTCCAGTCCTCAAAAAGTGACCAGATTCACTTTTCCCAGTTCTCGAAAAATAACTAGGGACTCACACTTCCCCAGGTGTCAAAAAGTAACTTGGGACTTACTCTTTCGAGCCCCTGTAAAGCAACTAGGGACGTACGTTTTTGGTCATTGAAAAGTAACTGAATCGTTATTTTTTCAATCCTCAAAATGTAACTAGGAACTTACTCTTGCCAGTTCTCAAAAAGTCACTAGACTTACTTCTCCCGGTTCTTGAAAAGTAACTAGGGCCTTACTATTCCGAGTCTTCAGACCGTAACCAATGACTCGTTCTTCGCAGCCCTCAAAAGTAACTAGGGACTTACAAGTGCTCAGATCGTAACCGAAGACTCACACTTTGCAGCCCTCAAAAAGTAACTGGAGACTCCCTAGTCCCCAAAAAGTTACTAGGAACTTACTTTCCCCATTCCTTAAAAGCAACCAGACTCACCTTTCTAGTTCTCTAAAAGTAACTAGGGCATTGCGTTGTCAAACATGAAAAAGCAACTAGGACATTGCTTTCCCGAACTTCAAAAAGTAACCAGGGCTTTACTTTCCCGAACTTCAAAAAGTAACTAGGACTTTGGTTTCCCGAACTTCAAAAAGTAACCAGGGACTAACTTTTCCAAGTTTTCAGACCGTAACCAAGAACTTAATCTTTGCGGCTCTCAAAAAGTAACGAGGGATTTACTTCTCTCAGTCCTAAAAAGTGACCAGACTTACTTCTCCCAGTTCTCGAAAAGTAACTAGGGCCTTACTTTACCGAGACCTCAAAAAGTAACCGGAGACCTATTTTTCCCGTTTCTCAAAAAGTAACTAGAGACTTACTATTCTCAGGCCAAAAAAACTAGCTCACTAGCTATCGGATTCAGTTTTTGTTTTCTGATGATGTGCTTATGAATGTGTACTCATCCGTAGATAAAATTTCTGTCGCTCGAAAATGTAAAAAAAGCGTTTTACTCCCAATCGCACCCTATGCGGCCACCAAGGGACCCCTGGCGATAGTGGATCACCCTGTATACGATTCAACAGGTGACTCCTTCCCGTGGAACGGACGGTTACGGCAAAAGCCCCCGGACCACGTTGCACCTCACCTGTATCGAGCCGTTTGTGAGCTGCATCACGACTGCCGTTTGCGTCCTGAACCACTGATACATGTAGGGTATTCGCGACATCGAGTCGCTCGACTTTACGGCCACCGAACCGCCGGCCTTCATCAGATGCTCGTTCATATATTGAAGGAAGAAGTTCATGAGTTTCATCTTCTTCTCAATGCCGTTTGGATAATCCTTGACGGTGTAGTAGCGCTCGGTGCCGTCGCGATTGATGTAATGCAGATTCCACTTGTTGGCGAGCATTATGAGCCGGGTACCGTCGTTGTACATAACCCCGACGCCGTCGTCGCACAGCTGATAACCGAAGCCGTATTTGTCCGAGTAATCGACCCACTTGCTCACCCACAGGATCGGCTGCGACGACGGATCCGTCATCTCGACTGGAACGCAACGTTCGACAAGAATTTTTACGCGAACAAAAGTAAACTCAACGAGGAAAAGGAAATGTCTTTCTAAACAACAGCTTGGAAGACCGTGCCGTACCTCCGCCATTTTCGAAGTTCAATAAAATGAAAATATCACGTAACAGCCAAAAGTAGCAATGAAACATACCGCGAGTTCAAAAAATGGTAAAATCTTATCTTTCGGAAAACAATCGTGAAAATTAGCAACCTTTTCCTCGCCTAAAGGTATCTCCTCCCTCAAGGAGGTACGATCGATTCCACGGGGTCAAAAAAAGAGTCTAAATTTATTTTACCCACAGCTGCTCTGATTGATGTTTACTTGTGTTGGTTATTCGTATTATCGATTATAGTGTGCCAAATGTTGTGGTGAATGACGAAGTCATGGCACGTGAATAAATAAAAACTGAGAAATTAGATTGTCAACGACTCGGTAGTAATCTTCGTAATAATAATATTAACGTATCCACCATAAAAACGGACTAAAAAGACAACAAAAATCAGCCGGAAATCTATTAAAATAGGCTTGAATTACCTCAGCGGAATTAACACGATAGGCAGAATATAATTATACATATTATTGATACGTGATAAATGATAAAACTCCATAAATTGTTGTTTGCATATTTTGTGGCGGCTTCTATTCAAATTAATTTCAAAACAAAGCTGGGTTATGTTCGCCAAACGCATCAGCTGTTACTCGCGACGTTGCTAAGTCTGTGGGTGCTATTTCGTCCTTCTGACCATTTTCAACCGGAAATTGAAACTTTCTCGTAATGTAGTGCTTCAACTGTACGGTGAAGATTGATTTTCTTATTTTTTACAATATCTATTATATCTAATCTATCGAATTTCAGTTTTCCAACGGGTTCAGTTGGATACTTGAGCAGAAAAGCCACGATCACCGCACTTCCGGTTGACTTTGCAGTTTTATTGCGAAAAAACTAAACGGCCAAAATAGCTCAAATTTTGGCAATAGACGCAAAAAGTATTCGTCAAAATCATATAAAATTTTCAAATTCGAAAGTTGCATTCGTAGTAATGATCGTACCGCCTTAATAAGACGTTTTTTTTTTTCATAAATAGAGAACCTTACGGAAAGCTCGCGACGTATAGCAATATCCCATTACGTGCGAAGTTCTTCGCTTTTGGGAAATAAATGAACGCGTTCGTTTCCGCATTCACAACACTGATGCATTCTTCACAATTTATTAACGACAAACGGATTGTTTGAAGAGAATTCAACAAGTCGTAGAAACACGGGAAAAACCAAAGAGAATCTCACTAAACGTAATGTTTTGTTTGGGTCTCACTATCTCACTAAATCTCACTAAAATCTCACTAGATCTCACTAAAATCTCACTAAAATCTCTCTAAAATCTCACTAAAATCTCACTAAAATCGCAAAAAAATCTCACTAAACTCTCACTAGATCTCACTAAAATCTCACTAAAGTCTCACTATCTCACTAAATCTCACTAAAATCTCACTAGAATCTCACTAAACGTAATGTTTTGTTTACGTTTTGATACAACGTCCCCTCTAGCGGGAGAAATTGGCAGTAAGGTTGTCGCCGTTGACCGCGACAAATGTGCCGAATTTCAAGTTAAATCTGACTGATAAAAGGCTGACTCACCTGCCGAGGAGGCGCCCGCCCGAGAGGGCTTGGTCGCCAGTACCGCGGCCAACTGACTCTTCAACGTCACCAACATCCGCTTTATTTCCCGTGTGGAAGTCGTAACGTCGAGCGAGAGCGGCTCCTTCGGCTTGCGACTCGGACTCGTCGGTATCCGAAACGCGAAGTCCGTTTCGCAGCCCATTTGCATCTCCGAGAGGGGTTTGCGCAGATTGTTGTGCAACTCGAGGGTGTCCAACCTCGGCGCCATCGTTAAACACGAGATCGGCAAACTCTGCGGTAGGTAGCCTGTTTTTCGTTTTTTTTCCCCCCCAAACACAAAACACCGAAAATCAGTGCACCGCGCAAACATCAAAATGGAACGGGAAATCCAGAACGAAAGCGGAAGTACATGTGTACAATTTGTAAGAACGAATCTAAAGGAGAGAATACGAGGGTGTTTGTACCCTGAAAATAAAGGCATCGAAGTGTCGGAGAAGATTTTCTACGCATTTTCCCTATAAACGAAAACGAAGGGAAAGTCGTCGGGCACTTAGATGCTATTCGGAGAAGTCAAATTTGAATTTTTACATCGTTCGGACTAGTTTTTTTTAAGCTCGTGCTTGATAACGCAGAAATGAATTTACCGCTCGTGAAGAACGGATCTTTGAGGAGTTTCAGTACGCTCGGCCTCTTGGACGGATTGCCCTGGAGCATATTCGCGATCATCGCCATCGCGTTCTTGTTGATGTGGGTCGGAGTCTTGTAATTGACTTGCTTTATCCTCGCGTAAGTTTCCTTGAGGCTCGAGGTCTCGAAGGGCGGCTTGCCCACGAGGAGTGTGTACATTATGCAGCCGATGCTCCACACGTCCACCTCGTACGAGTGGCCGACCTTCGTCAGGATCTCCGGAGCGATGTAATTCGGCGTGCCGCATAGCGTTCTGTCCGGAAACGGAGGAAAACATTTGAGTTTGCGTAAATTCGTTGTAGGCCGCTCGGATTTCGCGTCTTTTTTCGGAGTAATTTTCGTTCAAATGGGGGGGGGGGGAGATATCTTTAGGCGACTTTCATGATCTTCCTTAAGGGAGCTTTCCAGTGTGAAATTTTCAAAAAATCGATTCTTTTTTTTTGCTTTATCGAATAGTATACACTCTTCCGAATATTCCCTGAAATTTTCATGCCGAAATTCGGATTATTTCGGTTACTGTACAGCATTTCTTGGAAGAAGGCAACGGAGCGCTACAGCTACAGCGAAACTTTGAACGCGTTTTTCTCGAAACAGCATTTTTCAAAACGGTGTCCAACTTGGAGGGCAGAGTTTTAAAGCTATCGAGTTGAATTTTTTACACAATATTCTTAACGTCATTGTTTATCGTGCTATGGAAGCTTTTTTTTTTTTGACATCTTCCTATTTTTTTGTAAAAAAAACTGCCAAAAAAAATGCTAAAATCGATACTTTTTGTTCAAACCGGCGCCATTCTTGCAAAAAAAAAAAAAAAAGCCTCCATAGCACGAAAGCCAATTATATACCGATCAATAATCTTTTTGTGTTTTTTGTTTCAGATCAAAATTGTGACCCCCAACGTGGACACCACATCCAAGTGCATTTTCTGCAACAATTGTTTCATCATTTTTATAGATATTAATTAATAAATAAATCGATCTTTAAAAAATTGTTTTGTATTCTTCAATACCCAATTAATATACAAAAAAAAACCAGACCGATTAGATTATTTTTTCTTTAAAAAAAAAAATCGCGAAAAACAGCGATTTTTCGGGCTGTCACACTGGAAAGCTTCCTTAAATTTCCGAAAAACCGATTTTTGGACCTACATACTTTTTGCCGTTACATGGTATTTTTTTGTTATCGATCTCTGACAATGACGGAGGTATGGCAGTCCTCCAAACTGCATTTTCAAAAACTGTCGTGACGCATAGCTGAAAACCTAATCGAGCGATTTTGATGAAATTTGGTATAAATCTTTCCAACCTTACTGTCTAAAATAGAGATGGGCTAAAAGTAATTGAGTTAACTTACAATTGCCATTACTACTGTACTCCAAATATTTCAAATATAAATTTTTAGGTTATGATGATTAACTACCTTGCAATATACTTTTAGAAGTAAATAGCGTCGAAAATATTATGTTTATACACGGATTCAATTACTTGGTAACAGATTACTGAAGTAACTAGTTACCGCAAGTACCAAGTGTAATGAATTACTGTGTAATTCAATTGATAGCTAATCTGCTAATCAATCGATTGCATATTGATTGAACTTTTGAAAGCACTTTCCATGCGTGGCAGCGGTACTGCGAACGAGTCGTGCCAGTCCGGCGCCCGAAAAAAACGGCGAATTTCGATCATTTATTATGGCTCGCCAAACGGTAGAATAAAAATTCCGTTTGGGGGCGTTTATACTACACATTTTTCGAGTATCTTTGCAAATTTTCTCCCGAGACTTGGTCGAAAAATAACCGCGCTGAAGTTGGACGAAGCGGGCCACCCTCGATCGTTACATCGCCAATTCTTCACCGACGTGACATTTTTTTTTTTGTACCTTATACATCGGAGTACCTGAAGGAATTTTCCCACGTTAAAAAGTTTTTACGAAAGTAATGATTTTCGTAGATTTTTGTAACGAAAATATTTGTTTGCAAACGTGCACCATTTTATTAAAAAAGCGATATTTTTCCATTTCTTTACGTACTTTGAAGGCGAATCTTAGCTAGAATTCAAGTTATTGAGAATTTACGTTCCAGGTGAGACATTGGAGAAGTCTCGCTTTTCTCACGCGCCGCCGTTTCCTCGTTAAAGCTCGGGGAAAAAAATTGTAAAGATACTTGAAGATATGTAGAATGAAGGCTACGGAATGGAATATTTTTATTCGGTTAATTGAGTCTCCGTAAAAAATTACCGAAATACGACCCTTTTTCGGGCTTCGAAGCGGTAGTCTCCCTCGACCTACGATTTTCGTTCCCGCATTCGTCCAATTGGGAGATACGAACAGAACCGGAGCGAACGATCGTAGGTCCTTTTCCACAAGAAATTAAACGGCAACCTAACAGTCGCAAACGTACTCCTACTACCTCGATTAAAATCTGAGTCACAAAACTCAACAACCAAAAGACCAACGACAAGAACGATCAAAATTGGGGAAAATAATGAAATATTGAGGAAAGAGGGACAATACTTTTTCCTCTCGCCGTCGTGCTCCAATTTCGTAGCTAGTCCAAAGTCTCCTATCTTCACTTGTAGTTCATCGTTCAAAAAGAGATTGCCGAGCTTCAAGTCCCTGTGTATTATTCTATTTTTGTGCAGGTAATGAACTCCGTCCAGTATTTGCTTCATAAAGTATCTAGTCTCGCACTCGGTCAGGGCTTTCCGTCTTTTGTGCAGTTCCATCATCGACTGAAACGGAGAGGAGAATTTTGTACGGCTCGAAAGCTCGCTGCCAGTTCACTGAAAGACTCGGATCCGTTGTTGCTCCGATACGCATAAATATATGTATACGGGGTGTACTGTTATGAATGGATAATCCTGCAACTGACGATGGATCGTGTCCTACTTTGTGCTGAATTTTCAGTTTAGTAACTTTTGGTTTTCCGCATGCCATTTCTATAAATGATGACTTTCTTCGACCCGCTTTAAAAAAAAATACTTTCAGTTATCTGTTTTATATAGAAAAGTCTTCCTTTCAACCCCAAATTTTAAGCAAACTTTATGGAGCGAAGATCTTGCGCAGAATTTTCATACAAATTCGAACATTTGACTTTGATGGCACGCGGTGTAAAAAAAACGTACTGCGCAATATCGTGCCGATAGGGAACCTTACGCAAAGCTCAGCGCAGATGGCGCCACGTAAACGTAAACGAAGTAAGTAAATAGCGTCGAAAATATTACGTTTACAATTAGAGCATTGCGCATATGATTATGTTTTCGGTGTCTGTAAGAAGGAAATGAGCAAATCTTCGTAATATCGAGGTTCGTTATACTGAGTTTCGATTGTATATTCGAGTCTGAGAAGGGAAAGAAATTACGAATAAATAACGTTTAACTGTTATCGGAGAGAGCGTTGAGGCCATCAGCTCGTGTGATTTTTTTCCTATCAAAAGAAAAAAAGTACGAATACAATGGTCAAAATATCAGAACCCACGCAGTTTTCCATAAATCAACAGTGATTTTCTAAATCTTCATGTATTAACTCTTTTTCTCTCTGTGTCGGTCCTTCGGCTTGATTCAGAACTGAGCCCAGCTCAGTTTAATGCAAATTCTATTGCTCCTTCACTACTTTTCTTTTAAATTTCTTCATTTTCTAACAATGGTTTCCTTCTTATTTGTAATTACTAATTTATTTTCATTACTACTTCTTCGCATTGTTTATTATTACGGTCATTTCATTTATCGTTAATTAGTTTTAAGATTTACACAATATATACCAGCTTATATCTCCGTTACTTTATTTTTATTCGTACTTTTCATTTATCGTTATTTCCAATTGTATCGTGTGAATTAACGCAAGCCGTTTTTTCGCCACCCTTTGTAAGATGACCTCATGGCGTGCTTGGGCATCAATTTCAATTAAATTTCTCTCTCTCTCTTCCTCTTCTTTGCATCGCCGTTTTTTCTCTCCGCATTTTTAACTGTCTTATTTTTTATTTTCAATTTCATTTTTATAATTACCTTGACGTATTATTTCATCATTACTGTTATTATAGCATAACTGTTAATGAATTTCAAGATTTATATATTATATCCCTCCAATACCTCTGTTACTTTATTATTTTGTTTTCATTTTGAATTCTGTTACGTAAATTAATGCATTTTTATTTCATTTCTTTCTCCTTTCCCTTCCTTTCCCAAACTCAAACAAGCTCCTTGTCCAAACGAAAAGTAAATGGTCCTTTTTTTCTCTCTCTATGCTTTACCCTCTTCCGACAGAGTTCCAATATGATGTAGACGTTGTAAGAGTCGTCGAAGAAGCTGTGAAAGCCGACGATGTTTTTGTGATTGAGGCTCTGATGAATGGTTATCTCCTGGGTCATTTTGTCCCTCTGGTTGCTTTTGGTGATGATGGTCTTGGGTACGATCTTGCCGGCGTATACGTGGTGAGACTTGGACTCCCTGATCTCGTAGCATTTTGCAAAGCCGCCCTGCGAAAAGACGAGCGCGTCTCTCGTGAGAAGCAACAGGTGGATGAGAGTAGCGGAAGGGTAGAAGGGGGGAGGGGGAAGCATCGAGCGCTTGCGGGGCTTCGAAGTTCAAGGTCGACTTATACAACATTTTCGCACGGATTTTTCGCAGACGAGGAAGATCAGGGAAAAATGGAGGCTCGAGGAAAAGAAATTCTCGAAGGCCGGAGATTCTTACCTTTCCGAAGAAGCGGCCCTTGATGTAACTCTTGCCGGACTTTGTGTCGTATATAACGTCCGGTATAACGGCCGCCTCCTTCTCGTCCTTCGACATCGTGCACGCGTATATGATCGCTAGCGCTAAAGCCACCGGGGAGCACACGCGCGCCCCTTTTTTCCCTGTGATCTCTTCGGTCTTCCGCAGAAAACGCAGTAACGACTAAGGCGGAGGGATAGAGAGAGCGAGAGAACGAGAGGGAGCGCGAGAAAGAGATTTAAAAAATTGAGTTTCACGCGCGACGCGCTCAATCACAATTCACACGACGCACGACTCTTCGTCGAAACTGCTATTTTTTTCGCTGTATATACACCGCTGGCCAACGGACTCGCACGGTTCGAATTTGAAGCTGTCAACCAATCGCCGAGACGATGCCCTGTCACGTGATCGGAACTTGGGAACGCGCTCGCATGCCGCTGTTTCGCCCCCCTTCAGGCGCGCCGCGGTCGCGACTCTACGCGGGGCGCATGCGCGACGCGCCGCTGTTTTCCCCTCTCCTAGCGCGCGGCTGTCACGCTAGCCGCCGCCCGGCGACGCATGCGCGGCGCGCCGCCGGGAGTGGAGAAGACGGCCCTCGCCGATCTTTCGCCCCCCTCCGTGCGCGCCGCAGCCGCGAGCCGCCGACTCCGCGGCGCACGCGCGCCGCGCCGCCGGGGACAAGGCGCGCGCAGCTGTGTAGCCCCCACCAGACGCCTCTGTCGGTCCCCTCCACGACGAGACGCGGCGCACTCGTGCAATGCGCACGCAATTTAGCGGCGTCGCGAATCGAGTCGCTCTACTCGGATGCGCGCGCAGACCGGAAGTGCTGATCTGCGCGTTTGAAATTCAGCGGGAACGTTCAGCCCGAGCCTCGTGAAAATCCGTACAGTGTAATCGTTGTCAGCAGCAAAGACGAAACGATCCATTGAAATTACCAATCGATCGGCAATCGTGCGATCAGAATCTGGCCTCGCGGCGAACGTTTTCCGAAAGGGCTGCCCGGCCGCCATTTTGTCCCGGGGCCACGGTCGATGCTCCTCTTTCCGGTCGTCCGGCGTCCGTTCCCCCCTCACCCCGCAACTCCAATCCACCACCTCTCGCCCCCCCAGCGTCGTCTTCGTTGGCGCGTTTCTTCGCTTGGTCCTCCCGAGAGTAAGTAAAATTGAGTAAAACATCGAATTGTCGCGCATATTCGTCGACTTTTCGCCAACAAGCCTCCTCGCGGATCAACCATCGTCATATCCTGTCACTTTCTAGTCCGCGCGGACGCTTCAAAGCCGACAATTCTCACGGCGCAATTTTTCTTCTCCCTCCCACGCGTTAGTTTACCCGGAAATTCTTCGCGCGTACTCGCGCGTACTGACTCCCTCGCGTCTGACTCTCAGCAGCAGCAAATCGTACGAATACTTGACGATGGACGGCCCGCCACCAAGCAGAGGCGGATTCCGAGGTCGCGGCGGACCTGGTGGACCGATGAGAGGACGCGGCGGTTTCGGTGACAGAGGAAGGTCGGTCTCGAAAAATTTAACATTACCTCCCTCACTTGGAGACTTTTACTCCGAGAACCGAAGTAACGTCGCTTTCTAACCGATACCTCGGTGCATTTCGTTTATCAGGGGAGGCCCACCCAGAGGCGGAATGATGCGAGGTCGCGGCGGACCGGGCATGGGCATGAGAGGAGGCCCTCCGGGAATGAGAGGCCGAGGAGGCCCGCCGGGCAGAGGCGGACGCGGCGGACACTTTCCACCCGGGTAAGGATCGAGAATGTAACGTCGACGCCGGGAATTTCCATTTGGTCTTGTTCGTGGTAAATAAATTTTGCTACTTACTTTCGCAGTCCACCCGAGCCGGGACTAGGCGGCCCGGGCGGTCCGCCGCCACCCGGCATGGGCGGACCCATGAGAGGCGGCAACAGAGGCGCCCCCGGCGGCGGATTCCGCGGCAGGGGAAGGGGCGACTTCGGTCGCGGCGACAGTCGTGGCGGCGGTTTTCGCGGACGCGGCGGCATGGATCGTGGACGGGGCGTCGGGTGAGAATGATTTTTTTTTCTATCCTATCCAAGTTTGTTCAACTGCTCAGAATCGTAGCCGAGTTTTTGGAGAAGAAAAAACTTTCTTCATCTATGGCGAGGATTTAGGATATTCGGCAGGAATTAACGAGCGATAATTGCTGGCGACGAGTTTTTGACGAGATTTATGTTCATACGAAGAAAGTAAACTTCCCATGCAAATCGAGTGGCGAAAAAAATGGTAGAACTGCCACTTGGACTGGAGAGAGCAAAAATTTAGAAGTTTTCTTTGTAAGATTCTATCGTGCAAAGGAATGAGCGGCGAATTTCATTTTTTTTCCGATACTTTTTCTCCGAGATAGGATCAGTGTGTATGGTGGAATAGAATTCCGGAATTTCTGGGTATTGGGAGGGACAAGGTCATTGTAAAATATACATTTGCTACAACAACAAAAAAAACAAGATTTTATTAAAATAGAAACAAAACAGCTTGTCCACAATTTATCACGTACTAGTTACGACGGAGGATGGAGCAGTCTGGTTGAGTCAAACGGAAGTTTATGAATTTTTTTATCAATGAACCTCAGAAAAGTGCATACCAGGTATAGATTTTTTCTGTTTATGCTAATTTTTCAAACAATACATAATTAAAGGGTAAAATTGTGCATTTTTATATGCTTGCTACGTGAACAAGAAAAACTTTTACTAGTAACGTGAAAAAGTGTAACATTATCGACGATTATTGTAAAGAAAAAAAAAAAAAGTGCGTCAGCTAATGTTTTGTACAACGCGGAATGAAAATTTTGTGTCATTTATAATTGTGCCTATTAATAGCGTCAGATTATTTATTACCATTAATTAGAATACTAAGTGGTGCCGATATACGGCAACTTCGTGGAGATTGAGGTTGACAGCATTACTCTTCATTCGCCAGCCAAGATTTAAAATCTTTCATTATACCTTGGTGGTGCAATGATAAATATATATGGTTAACAATCGGCAAAAGGAGTTTTTTTCTTCCGAATGTTTAAAAAGCTTCAGCTTGCATCAATCCGCTGTTAGAAGTGATTTTTACCGGTGCTAAATAGCCAAAATAAATTACATCGCTCGTAGCGTGAACGTCTTGCCCATCTAACCGTACATAAAATTGCAAACATTGAACTATTTTTTATGTTGGGTGTTTTGTGGTGAAAAAAATTCAAAAATTTCGCAAGAATTCAGTATAGTCTAGACCAGCCTTTTTCCACCTTCTTTACCAGCGGACCCCTAGACCCCCCACAGACGAATCCCACAGTTTTCGGGATTTTCGGCTTTGTGTTATTTATTTATTTTGTTAATAATCTGCTTTTGGTCTTTCGCGTGCCATTTCTCCAAATAACATAGATCCACAGTAACTAAGCAACTTTCAATAGTAATTAACGCAATGTGCGTAGTATATTTTTTTGCACTGCAGGCTATCAAAGTCATATGTTCGAATTGGTTTGTATTACAATTCTGCATAAGATCTTTTTTTCATAAAGTTTCCTTAACATTTAAGGTTAAGAGGAAGACTTTTATAGATAAAACAAATGACCAAGAGTATTTGTAAAAAAAAAACAACCGGGTCAAAAAGGTTCACATCTCTGTGTGTGTGTGTGTGTGTGTATATATATAGGGTCTATCTCAACTACTAGTTTTCCGTTCATGAGCATATAGGGTGTCTGATTCCAAGCAAAACGCTTCTTTTTTAAATGTGCGACAAAAATTGACCGAGATATTGTAAAGTCCAACGGTGAGTAAACAATGGCACCGTAATTTCGGCGTCCAAGCGAGCGCGGGCCTGGATTCGTATCCACATTCGGGCAAGGGGATTTGAACTTTCAATTTTGAATTTCGATAGTTGAGTATAAGGTATTCAATAGAAAATAAAAATTTTTAAACAATGTTATCCATTGTTTACTCAAAAGATCTTTAGATCTTTAGATCTTTAGATCTTTCGAGCAAACAATGGACAATATTGTCTAACACTTTTTATTTATTATTGAATACTTTATTTGGGTAACCGGATAAGGTTCGAAATTCAAATTTCAACATTTGCAATTGAAAGGTTCAACTTTCAATTGCATTTTCAATTCAATATATATATAACTCAAACAAAACGATCGCTTTTAAAAGATCTTCCTCGTCATTTGCTTCTTAATTAAATTCTTAAGGCGTTACCCCCACTTGTAGCGCAAAAAAGGCCTTTTTCATGAATTTTTTTAAAGAAAACTACAAAACTTTTTTAATCGATCAATATACCATCTTAAAGAACACATCTTGAAGAACTTTCAGTAATTTTTTTATTGAAAAATATTACATTGTTTAGTGGCAAATGGCCGTCAATGAAATAATGTTTTTATATACACGGTTTGCGGTGACCAACATTGCGGCGAAGTGGATCATCTGAAAAAAAAATGCGGATGGATTTAGTCAAATATAAGTATAAACTAGTCTTTAATCGAAGGATTTTAAAAAATATTCATTTTTCACAAAATGGCGGACAGTCAAAGTTAATGGTTCGATTTTAACGAAAAAAAACGGCCGTTTTTGGGCTATAAAATGGCCATTTTTTTCGAAAAAAAAAATCGAACGATTAAAGACTACATTTTTATGTATTAGATAAGCCTGCAAAATTTCAAGAAGATCGGTTCATTAGTGTTCGAGTAATCTTGGTCACCGACTTCAGAAATGCCATTTTGAGAAAAACGCGTTTAAAGTTTCAATTTCAGTTCTTCAATTCACGGATTCTTCTCTTTCAACGCTCATATCTCAGTCAATTTTGTTCGGATCGACTTGAAATTTTCAGGACATATTCTCAGATACTTATACTTCAAAAAAATGCAATAAAAAAATCGATTTTTTCAAAATCGCAAGTGGGGGTAACCCCTTAATCTTTCAAAAAATGTCCACGCGTCACATGTCAAAGAATTTGAGATTTTCGATAGCACACTATCGATGTACGGCCTGCTAGCACATCAATGTCCAAAAAACGCATACCATTTTGTCAAAATGATTTTTCTCGTCATGTTCGTCGAATTTCACGTTCGTCAATGTACAAAAAATCTTCCTGTCATTTGACGAATGAACATTAAAAACGAAGAATCAGAAGGACCGTTCATTCGTGATGTTACAGAGCGTTTCCACGAGGTGGCGGGCCACCACGCGGTGGCGGACCCCCGCGCGGAGCGATGAACAGAGGCGCCGGTGGTTTCGTGGACCGCGGCGGTCGCGGAGCAGGCGGTGGCAGGGGTGCAGGTCTCATGAAACGCGACGCCGGTCCTCCGGGCGCGGGCGGACCCCCGAAGCGTCCGCGCTTCGAACCGCCACCACAGCAGCCCGCCAACGGCTACGGAGGCGCTCCGCCTCCAAGGTGACTAAATTCTTCCAAAAGCGAACAACCACGGCTCCAAGGATCCATCGTAATCTTCCATCTTCGTTTTTTCTCTTTTCTTCCATGTCGCAGCCAAGGATACGGCGGTGGTCCGGGCAACGGATACGGCGGTCCACCCCCGCAGGCACCGGTTGGAACTGGCCCCGGTTACGGGGGCGGCAACACCGGCTACGGGGGCCCACCCCAGGGAGGCTATCCGCAAACGGCGTATCAGGGATACGAAAATTATCAGGCACCACCGGATTACTCGCAAACTGCGGTAATTTAATGACGAGATCGAAGTTTGCATTGTCGGTATGCGACGAGGGCGTTCGGGGATCTACGATCTATTTGGTGGTTGCATGTGAAAGCGCCCCCTGGCGGTAGATTGCGTTCGGTACACTATTTTCACGAATTCGAAGCTGGCAATGCGCGTGACAGGTCCGTAGAGCTCCGCTCAAACGCCACAGGTGACATTTGTGCGACGCGTGAACATCGTCCGTTTTAAAGGGCTACATCTACCCGGAGGCCCGATACAATGGCCGAATTACGATTTTTTTCTTCGGGAAACGGTCGGTGAAAACGAAACTCATTTTTTATTTATTTTATAAACGCAACGGTACATTGAGTAAAAAAAATATCAAAAAATACAGAAAAACGATGAAAACACGGCCGTCGGCAGATGATTGCATTTTTTATCGCGAAGTTTGGGTCCATCCGAAGTCCGATAACCAAACGCGTTATTCGAGATGATAAATACGAATGGCTGGCGATCGGCGATTTTTTCAAATTCATTACTTTTAACCACGTGGCGACGAATCGAAATTCGAGCATACAAAATCTGTGAAAAAGGTCGTTGTTTTTACGTTACTGTACAAAAGATCGATTTTTTTTTTTTTTGACAAAGTACGATCGTCAACGACCTTTGAATGGTTCTCATCGTATCTCGTGCAAATTTGGAAACGATCCGACAAGTCGTTCTCGAGATATGCCCATCGACATTGAAAACGGCGTTTCGATAAGAAAGGAAAACGCGTTTAATGTTTGAAGCACGGTGCCGCTGTCGCTCGCCCGGCCGACTTAGAAGCTCGTTCGATTTCTGAATATATCGATGAACATCTTTCAGGGACTATAGCTAAACGGTGATACTATCGAATAAAAATATTTTTGGAAAATACATTTCTTTTCACCCACCTAGATAGATGTAGCCCGTTAATTGTCTTTACAATGCCAAGTTTTCGAACAAAGTCACATTTGCGGCAAGTCATGCGCCGTTATTTCCCGCCGAAGAAATCGGCCGCGGAACGGCATCGTTTGCTAGGGGGGCGTCCATTACGTAACGCGATTGGGAGGGGGGGGGGTCGAGATTTGCCTTACGTCACGATCATAGAACTGTCAGAAATAGCAAAATTTCTGCATGTTAAAGTTTTTCAATTTCAAACTCATCGTTCAGAATAGATGAAGTGCTGGCTCTTATTATTTTGAGAAATATAACGAAGATGAAAAACCGTCATATCGCGACTTGATACTTTAATGTAAGTATCAATATTCTAGGCAAAAAACGTAACTTTGTATCAAGAAAAAAAACGGAACGAAAACATTGATCGCGATCTCGAAACTACTCTTTTCGACCTTGTCTCAGTGAATACTTTCAATTTTTCAAAAACATTTTTGTAATCGCAGTGACTAAGGTTGCACGTGGCCGACTTTTTAAACTTTGATCATTGCGATTTTTAAAGATTGCTCGAGTACAAAGAAGGGCCTTGAAGATAGAAGAAAAAAAATGGCCAAACTGTCGGCATTTTGTAAATAAAAAAAAAACCAAAATAAACAAAAACGGCTTCGCATAACGATAGCTACAATTGTATAGATATCGATAAATTGTTGACTTTTTATTTACAGATAACCTTTCATAAAGATATCGATGGGACAATGAAGAGAATTTTTTTTCGTCGCCAAATCAGGGTTAATTTAAAAATCATAAAAATTGACATAAAACTAGATGAATATACACTTCATAAAACGAGTATAAACTCGATCCTTTCGTAATTAGTTATTTCTTTTAAAAAAAAACGCAATTGACGAGAAAGCACCCGTTACGTAACGGAATGGGGGGGGGGGGCGGGTGTCAGGTGAGGCGTTACGGTTCTGTTACGTGGGCGGCGGAGGGAGGTAAAAATTGGGAAATTTTGCGTAATTTATGGACGCCCCCTAGAGGAAGCGTACGCCGAATATTGCTCCATCGAGTACAACGTGCAACGAGTGCCTTCGCCGCTTTCAAAGTCGTGATTTCTCTGTGGACGACGAGGGGCGCGGAAGAGCCACCCGAGATCGGGCCGTCGTGTGTCGGAAGCTCCCGAAAGCGTCGGAGAGTACGACTGGGGATCGTAATCGATGGACCGACGCGTTTGAAGCGAGCTCTGCACGAGAAGAGGCCGGAGTTGGAGAATCGCCGTGACGAGTCGATTTTGCAGCACGACGCCAGTTCGCACGTTGCTCAACCGGTCGCGAAGTACTTGGAAGTAGCGAACCGTAAAATCCCACTCCCGCAATATTCCCCAGACGCCGCTTCCTCCGATAACAATTTTTTTGTCCGGTCGGCGCTTCGTCTCGCAGAGTCGAAAAATGGCTGGACTACCGGACCGCGCGGAGGACGATCGGCTTGAAAGTGTCTTGGCCGTTCGGACGGGCGATACTTCGGACAAGTTTCGCTCGGAAACGCTTCACATGCAACCACCGAATACAAATTCGCGGCAAAATGTTCAGTACGATGAAAAAAACAGGGAAGCGAAAGTGGACGGAAGAAGTTTGGTTGCGTTCCGACAATGCAAACTTTACGCAGTCGAACGGAGATTCGAAGTACAGAGATTCGCGGCCCGGACTCTACCGAGTGTACCGAAGTGGGAGCAGCGACGATCTTGAATAGTTGAAAAAAAACGGCGTTTTGCTTTGCAGAGCTACGCGGCACCCGTCCCACCGGACAACAGATACGGAGGCGCGCCACCGGTCCCAGCCGCCGGGGGTTTCAACGCTGGCGACCCCTACGGTTACGGCAAAGTACCACCGCCAGGTTCGTTCACGTTCGAGACATGCAAAAAAGCAAATGAGCGAGGACAAAAACTTCCGACTATCGTCCACTGTCGCATTTTCTTATCTTTGAACATTATTTTTTCCCATTCAATTCGAGTCTGTTTATTTTTCTTTCTTAATTTTTATGAACTCTTCTCTATTGTGGTTGGTCCGTTTTAGAGACAGTTGCTTTTGCGTCCCGGCGATGCAATAAGACACGAACAGGAAAAAAGAAATAATCTTTCTTTTTTTTTTAATCATTGAGGAGTTCGAAAAATAATTGGATGAAATTAACTCTTATGCTCGAAATCCGCAGCGAGTTATCACCAGGAGGCAGTACCGGCGCCAGTAGCAGCGACCGGAGGCGGGGGCGGTTACCCTCCAGCCAATCCTTACGAAGATCCGTCCTGTAACGCTGCTGGAATGATGGGCAGGGCTGGTTATTCGACGCAAGGTTATGGTTAGTTGCAACAATCTGTTCCTCGTTATTTCATTTGTTCTTCTCATCAAACTTGGGCTCGGTTTCAATATAACATTCACGGATATTCAATTATAAGAGTTACTCGGCCAATCATCGTCGCCGGAAGAGCGAGCAGCGGCAAACTGAGGCTTTAAAGAAAGTTTATATGTTGAAAATCAGGAATAATCAGGCTTGAATATTTTTCCTGGTACGAATATCGGGATATTGAGGTCGAGATTTTACACGCAATTGACACGTAGTAAGACTGGGTTTTTTTATTTTCATTGAAAAATATTGATGAAGCACGAACAGGGTTGCTATGCATATTGAAAACAGGGAAAAGTCCGGGAAATTTTCTGGAATCTTCTCACAATTTACTTTTTGAAAGAGATACGAAAAATGAAACCGACTTGACAACGATAAACTGAACAGTATAAAAATAAATATTTTTTTATATCTTTAATATTTATATTATTCCTCGTTATACACAAAAGAATGTTATGTCAGTGCCAAACGTTGAGGATTTAAAAAACTGAAAACTCATTTACTGCAAAGCTACATTTGTAAATTAAAGTAAATTAAAAGTAACGCTACAAAAGTACATTTGTATTCGATCTGTCGATGAGTTATATTTGAAGAAAGTGTCGCTGTTGGACGATAACCAAATTTACTCAGTATAATAAGAAAAGTCTCGTAGACCGGGTACGTTTTTTTTCTTCAAAAGTACGAAAATACCGAGCTGTAGCAAAAAGTTCGATTTCCGACCAAAAAAAAACACAACTTTGTCAATTCGCCATCGAAAAATGGATAAAAGTATTTTCGAAAGTGTTCTCATCGGGCACCTCTCTTTCCGCAGACTATCCGAGTCAAGACGGTGGATATGGCAAGCAGGATTACGGTAAGTACCAGACGCCTCAGAACGAATTTTACTAAGGGAAAGAACAAAGACAGACAAGCAAAGCGAAAAGCAAAACGGAGAAGTTTATTTATGGCAAAGTATCACGTGCCCGTTAGGACGAGGTCAGATAAACATTACCGATTAAGCTACCTCATGACTAGTGAGAATTCAAGGAGAGCGAGAGAGCGTGCGAGAGACAGCGAGAAAGGCGAGGGAGAGCGAGAGAACGATTGAGACGAAACGATAACGGTGTGCAAAAAATTGCGAGACTAAATTTACCGCCCACGCGAGGCATAGGACGCTTCTCGATTACCATCGTCATCGCGTCATTTTTATTTGTCCGATTACTCGATCGGAGTAACGCCAGAGATATTACGAATCACGTAGACATTTATCTCTTGCCGAATTAAACGAACGAATAATTTTTTTCCACACCCGTAGAAGCTCAAGTAGTAGCTTGACGAGAGAGAAAAAAAACACGAAGATTTGTCAACACGCGAAAGCGGAAGTTCTCAAGAGACTTGTACGAAGAACGGATAAGGCGAAGCGTACGGAGCGCGTGCAAAAAAAAAAAACATTCAAAGATAACGAAGAAAACAATTCTTCGGATGTTCCCTTTTTTTTTTTTTTTACTTCTTAACTATGCACATAACGAAGCGAGGAGAAACCGTGGAAACCAGTAACGAAAACGCGCAACTTTGAGACGAATGGGAGCTTTCGAAGCGAATGACCGAAGGAGACTATTATGGTTGTTCGCGAGTGGCAGTGCTGGTTATGAGAACGTCCGGTATCAGCGACCCTATAAATTATTCCAAGACGATAACAAAATTATACTATTTGATTATATACACGCCTGTATATATGAACTTTTTCGGAATTTAGTCTTTTTCAAAGAAGCAAATAAAACACGCCCGTCGCGTGACAAACTTCACGAACTTTGCCACCTGTAAATTGCTTCGTTTTTTGCTACCAAAATGAAATGAGAGTCAATTCCTGCAATTCCTCCCGAACGTTTGTACGAAAATTGTAAAAAGGAAGAAAAAAAGATTCGAAGCCCCGCAAAAGTTCGATCTTCGTCACGTGCGGGCGCTCTCACTCGCTTGTTTATTTTTTTTTCACAGTATTGCGTAGTATAACGAGCGAAACAATGAGAGCGATAGAAAGATCAAATTCATCGGCTAAGTTTGGCAAACGATACTAGAATTAAGACGGACCTCGCTGTAGTCACTTGGCGGCGAAAAAACAAAACGTAAAGAAACGTAAGAACGAGAAGCGCGGGTAAAATGAGAAAGGCGAGAATCGACGAAAACTTTTACGCATAGTACAATTTCATTCTAGAACGGTAATTTGTCACTGTAATCCGTAATTGAATAACGCCGCGGCTTATTCAGAACCCGTACACGCGCCCGTTTACTTTTCTCTTCTTTTTGGCGTGTAGGTGACTCGAGACGATTCTATATAGTTATATTGTTATTGTAATAAGTCCGTTCGACTGCGGAAAACGGAACGAAACAGTTGAAAAACAAAACAAAAAACGAAATACAAATATGGACGCGCGACTGAACGTTTTATCGAATTTGAGAAATAATAAGACCAAGCAAGTGGAGAGTGATCGAGTTTGGTGTTAGGCGAGCGTGCACTGCAATACGATTTGAAAAAAAAAAACAAAAAAATAAATAACGAAAACTCATTTACTCGAGAATAGTAAATTGCTCCGGCGTTGAATGTTCGAAGATGAAAAAAAACTGAGACGAAACGAAAAGCGAAGAAATAAATCGAAAGAAATGTGTGTTCTCAGCGGAATTAGATACAATTCTTTTTTTATAAGTCCAAGACTACAGATTTAGGCACATATATATATATGTTTGACGTACTTCGTGGTAGACAAAGAAAAGAAGAAAACGTTCGAGCGTTTCGCGGTACCGAGAGCGGCAGCGATTTTGTGTCTTTTTATCCCTTGGTTGTATAAAAACATTGACGTATAAAAAAAAAACGAAAAACTGAATAAAAAGAAAAAAAATATAAGGTAACAAGAACAAAGGACGCAGTCGATACGAAGGAATGACGAAATAATTCTCCCATTTCACTATTATTTTCGTTCTTTCGACTGAGAATGACAACTAATTATCGCTATTCGACAATGTAGGACGAGAAAGAGAGAGAAAAACAACAAGAAAAATGCTCTCCACGGAGCAAAAACCCATTTGTCTATTGATTTTTTATCGTAAAAATGATTTTGTACGCAATAGCGAAGTTCGAGCGGACGCAAAGAAAAGAGAGGGAGCGAGAGAGCGATTTAAAAAAAAAACAGAAGACATCACACGATAAAGACACGAAAAAATTTATATATATGCGAAATACGATTTCCTTTCTTTTTTCTTGTTTGATTTTCCGACATTTGTTGCTTCCTCAACCTTCCGTACGAGAGAGTGCAAAAGAGAAAAGAAAAGAACGAATACTCGATAAACCAGCAACTGCCCTAGGATACTGGCGCAACCGATAACGGCGTGATAAACGAGACGACGTGCCCTCTGGCTCTCTGCTCGAGAGACCTCGCTTAACTGACCGAGAGAACAAAAATGAAAATGTGCATTTTCCAGATACAAACTTTTTGCGTTGCATTAACCGAACAGCCGAAAAAAAAGAAAAGAATGAAAAGGAACGAAAAAAAAAAGAAAGCGAAAGAACAATACAAAGCAAATGAAACGAATAGAGACAAATGCTCGAGTAGAACCTCGGCCCAAGCTCAGGTGAGTAAAAACAAAAAACTATCAATAAGTTATATATCCGTTTTTTCTTTGTGATCGTATGTTTGACGAGAGATCTCCGCGAGTAGGATCAATTTTTCCATTTCTCACGAAACTATCGCGCAGAGAATACGATAACGAGTGATCAATTCAAATATTTGAATAGGCAAAACGCTGAGTTTTTTTTCGTGACGTTGAAACAGCGGCTGGTTGAATTTTGTCCCAAAGACGCAAACGAGAATGGGCGATGTACAAGAGTGTGAGATAAACATTTTGAAAAAAGAAACGAACGTTTTGAAAGAAAAAAAAATAGAGAGAAAACGAGTAGGAGTAGGTTCGTAGGCTGTTTCGAAGTCCGAGCATGCATGTCACTTGAAAACGATGAGAAGCAACAATTGAGAAACAAAAAAGCAGCTAAGAATGAGACTACAAGTATCGACGTACCGAAAGAGAACGCGTGTCGACGTGTGAACTTTCACACCCGTGCGCTTGTTGAAATTACACGGCCGAGCATTAGGCTCGCCAATCTGTCGTAAATTTCCCGAAATTCATGGACAAACCAGCAGAATGGACATTCAGTGAGAAAATAAGAAATACGGTCGAGCATTTTTTTTTTTTATACGGAATTGTCGAAGATGCGAAATTTGGGAGAAACGAGAGCGAGCAGTTTTGTCATAGACGCAATGCGATAACGATGAGATCGTGTGGATGTACAGGGTGGCCCGTTTCTTTGTCGAAAACGAAGCGAAATATAAATTCGAACGTACGGAGACAAAAGTTGCAGGCTTACGAGAAGGACGGAAGATACCGTCGTTGAATTCCATTCGATTTTAGGTTTTCAGAGGCAAGCTGAGTTTTTTTTCTCACTGGAATTGAAAGAGAGTTGCGAGACTGAAAGTACCGGTGCACCAGGAGCCAAAATTGGGATGAAATATTTCGGAAATGAGGAAAATGGTATCTGGTGGCGAATGGGCCACCCTGTATACGAATATATACATGTACAGGGTGATTTGCAACTATCAGGGTTTCTTTGTGAGCATACGAGCGAGCAAAACGCTTTTTTTTTTTCTTCAAAATGTGCGACAAAAATTGGCTGAGATATTCGCGATCAAAGGTGCAAGATGGATCGAGAGCTGGTGTGACGTTTGGAGAAGTGAAGGTTTTTTTGTGTACTTTGTATTTACGAAGTGTAAATACCCAAGGATCTCCCTGATTACTCGCTGGAACAAGACGGTTGATGTGTCAAAATGTTCGTTTTTACTCAGGGAACAACGGCTTTCTCGTCGTTAGACGATCCCGTCAACCAATTTTTTGTCCTCGTTACTTTCGTTACGGGCCTCGCGTGGTAAGAACTATTTTTTTTTTCTTCACAATCGGATAAATCGGGGAGAAAGACGTTGTTCGTCTGTTTATTTGTCATCGACTGTGCAAATTTCGTGATATTCTGTAAAGCCGTTTTCGAGAACGCCGGGCACCTGTAACCGTGTTCTGTTTTACCGGCCGAATCGTGCGACTCGTGGCCTTGGCCCGTTACACTTGGCTCGTAGCCGAAAAAAGGAGTTTTCCTGAATCGTTTCTGGGCCAACGTGTGTGCGTGTTCATTTTTGTTTTCTTTACGTTGAAGAGTATCGTGGCTGTTACGCACATGGAAAACCGAGGAAACTCAGAATTTCTTTCCTCCTGGAGTAATCGGGGAATTTTTGGCGAATTTACTTTTTGCAAGAATTACGAAAAATGAAACCGACTTGAAAACAAAAGCTGTAAAGTATAAAAATAAATATATTGTATATTTTCAATATTCATAGTGTTCTTGATAATATACAAAAAAGTTACGGCAGTGCCATGGATCGAAAAGTTCGAAAACTAAAAACTAAGAACATTTGCATTCGATTTGTCGATACACAACCACGCAGTTGTTATTGTACATGAGTGTTGATAATTATTTTTTACTTATTGCCAACGACATAAAGATTTCTGTTTATCATAATAAATAGGTTCTGTATTTGCTTTTAAATTATTTTTATTTTTATTTTAGGGTTTATATTAGTTTCGGCCTTTATTTTTTATTTTAATATTTAACATTTTCGTGTTCATCTTCAATAGAAAAAGTATGTTCTTTATTTGATTGGAAACAAATCATCCGAAATAATTGAGAACAAATGCGTTGAGGTTTTGCAATAAATTATCTAGTGCTTGGACGAAGGATTTAAGAAAATATTGATTTTTGAAAAATATTGATTTGTGAAAAGTACTGATTTTTGGCCAGAAATGTAATTTTCGAAAAATATTAATTCATTTGCCAAAAATGGAATTTTTTAAAAACATTCCTTTGCCAAAAATGGAATTTTTGGAGAAAAAAATTCCTTCGTTCAAGCGCTGCTTTTTGAATATGTAAGAGTCGAAAACAAAAAATCGATATTTCGGCAAAAGTTTTATCTAGCCGTAAGCTGTCAGAAGCTTTTTTTTCGTTAAAAATAACGAACACTGCGATTCGCTTTGCAAATCGATAATAAAAATCAATAATTTTCGTTCATCATTTAATACCCGGCAGAAAAAACTTTTTTTCGTGAAATTTACGAAAAGAGTGCTCGCAAAGGAAATCCCAGTAGTTATGAATCGCCCTGTATATTCTAGCGATATCGATCGTACATTTTATCTTTATTGTTACACTTGTTTGACTTTTGTTACACATGATTTTTACACCTTTCCGTAAAAGGGGCTTGAACGCCCGACTAGTTGGTAATTATTAAGTATTACTGCCCGTTAATTTTATTCGTCGATGAAACGAATACGGAAAGTGTGCCGTTGTTTAAATGGTAAAATTTTCCGCTCTAGGCTGACCGCGGGGTGTTCAGCCGTTGACTCGGAGCCTCCACGTTTGACCACACGACTGGTGAATCTCGAGAGCTCGTGCTCCTGAGATGTTCGAGAGCGACGAGCCAGGGGACAAAAAGCTCGGGTCGTTCGAGACCCACCGACGGTTCTCGGGCGTCGACGTCGTCCGTCGAGACCAAACTACGAAGGTAGAACACGTCCATCCTCTGTACGACTCAAGCTTGTTCTCTTGTCACGACGAAGAATAAACGATCGATAAATGTCAAACCGTTCCGAGTCCGACGCCGAATTTTTTCAATGAGCATTCCGCAGTCGACGACCGTCGTTGGGACGTAGGACTCGCCGTGCGCCAACGACGCTAGGAATTTCGAACCACTTATCAGCCAGCACTGCCGAGTGGCGTCACCTCGGAACGGCAGCCCTCGAAACACGTGGAAACACGTGAACGTCGTCAGGAAATCGATCGTTCGCTTGATCACGATCGATCGGGTGGAATTCTACCTACAAATATTGCAAATTATGTTCACGCGGCAAATTTGCTCTCCCGCCAAACCAATGCGAATGAAAATTTATCCGGTCTCGCGATACTCGACGGATCGTAAAGCGCGCAAATAAAGTGATCTCTTGCACGTGCGAATAGAGCATGGACTATCGGAGCTCTTTCCATTGCCGGTATTATTTCTACATCAATAAGTTGTAATATTATTAGGTGTACAACTTAGTTCGGTCCGTTTTCAAAAGATGGCTCCAGGTGCTATAAATCGTTGACGGCAACAGCTGATTTTTGCTGATCGTGAAGCATCGACATCTCTTAACGGCGGGGTAAAGTTAATTCGGCGAAAAAAAGGCATGTTTTTAAGATTTTTTTTTGGCGTAACGAATAGTGTTCGTTTATTGAAAAATTTACATATAATAAAGTAACATTTGAACAACATTCTCCTGAATTTGCATTGCAAAATATTCAAAATTGAGCGAGTGAAAATTAAACCCCGGAGGCGCCTCGAAAAAAAGTTGGTTTGCGGTGTGCACCATAACTCGCAACAGAATCATCTGAAACAAAAAAATCAAAATGCATTTGTTAAAGGAGATGTTTCTCGAGGTAATGATGGGAGGATTTTTTTTTTTTTTTTTTTCGATTTTTCGTAGCACTTGGGAGCCAAAAACCCGATTTTCGCTAAAAAAAATCGGCTAATTTGTTGTTGAAAAATTAGTCATTATTAAAAAAAACAAAAAAGCTCTCGACAATACCTGGTGAATTATGTGAAGAAGTACTGTGCAAAATTTCAAAGCGATTGGTCCAGTAGATTTTGAGTTATCGTGCACACGGACTTCAAATATGACAAGTCTCAGAAAAACGGTTTGAAAAACGCAGAAGAGTTTGGTCGCTTAGCGCTCATTGCACATAAGTTTGAGAACACTTCTCGATTGCATAAAAATCTGAGAAAATTCATGCATATTAAAGGTACTCAAAAGATTAATTTTGCATAATAATAATTCCAAAATGTTATTAACAAAATGATGAAAAAAAAAAATTAGTCAACAAAATTCCCCGCAACCCAATTTTTTTTCGTGATTCGTTCATTTTTCTGAATACGTATGAATGTTTTCAGATTTTTCAATTATCTTTGAATTTTTAGAAATCCAAAATAAAACTTGATAATTTTCTTATACTCACTCAAAGTCGTCGATGCCAGGTCCGTAGAGCAAAAGGCTTCCATCAAGATGATCGAGGGCATCTTTTTGCGTTTGTCTACGCAAAACTCTTTCTTCTTTACTGACGTGCGCCGCTTGCTCCCCGCCCAGGTATAAAACCCGGCATGCAGCAATAGACGCTCAAATACTCATAACTTCGTCAATTTTACTCCGATCGACTTGAAATTTTTAACACAATATTCTTGATATATTATGCATTCATTTAAAAAATGAAAAAAAATGTTAATACTTTACCCCGCCCTTAACCAAATATCGTTTACAGACCTTTGAGTTTTGCGCATCAAGTCTAATTTTTACCGCGGTGAAAATGTCGAATTCCGTCCCAAATAAGCACCATTTGCGAGAAGTGTTGATTTTCTGTTTCAATTGGAAGAAAAGTGCAGCTGAAGCCCATCGAATGCTTGTGGAAGTTTCCCGTGAGACTTCTAGAGGGAACAATTGATCCGTTTAAAGCGAGCTATAGCCGAAAAACGTCCTGAGTGTGCGACCAGACACGAGTCCATAATCTTTCAACATGAAAACGCTCGGCCTCGCGTTGCTATTGTGGTTAAAAACTGTTTGGAAAATAGCGGGCGGGAGATTCCGGCTCACCCGCCTTATAGCCCAGACCTTGCCCCTTCCGACTACCATTTGCTTCGATCGATGCAGAACGCTTTGACTGGGATACGCTTCACGTCACAACAGGCTATCAAAAATTGGCTCGATTCATTCTTGGCTTCAAAAGATGAACGCTTCTTCCGCAACGGAATTCATAAATTACCAGAAAGATGGGGAAAAGTAGTGGCTAGCGATGGACAATATTTTGATTAATGTATTAATTCATTTTATCATTCAAACAAGTGCGTATTTTAAGCAAAAAAAACGGAACGAATTAAGTTGGACACCCAATAGAATACCGGTATTTCGATATAGATCTTATAGATTCTTAAAATAGATAATATTGGCTAAGACTTGAGCAATTTTTTTTGTTATATATATATATATTCAGACCCAAAGTTAGGGTGAAATTTACCCCCGGTGACCAACGAGGATTAACGTTTCACCACCAATTCTATCGCAATCATAAGTTAACCTTCATTCTGCGATTCCCACACCGTATGTCGAACCTTTCTCTTCAATTTCAGTTGCCTCCAACGAGCAGCGTTCGTCGTTTTCACAGCAACCCGACCCCTTGACCTACAAGTCACGCGGGAGGGAGAAATAATCACACGTACATAAAAAAGTCATTGTTATTGAAAATTCGGGATTCCTTTTCGCAATGTGGCGTTGCGCCAAAATAGAACGATACACAAGACGCGCAGTTCGATTAAGTTGAGGCACTTTCTGTCATTCTTACTCTTTTTTTTTCTTATCATTTCTAACATGCTGGCAGCTGTATTAAAAAATTATACTCATGTAAAAAAAAAAGCAACGATACATAGACAATGAGCTTCGATCTCGTCGATGACTTGGTCCGGGCGTACAACGATACAATCACAATGGCGTATTATCGGGGATGAGAAGAATTTCAGCGAATATTACGATCGACGTATATTCCACGTTGCCTGATAAAAAAAATTCAAGATCGGAGCTACGCCGCTCTCCAATTACGGTGCCGCATGGGCTTGAGGTTCGATCGTACTATGGTAACTGCTAATAAGAATATATATATGTATGTATATATATATGTATGTGTATATATATATATATATATTAGGGTGGCTGAAAAAAAGAATTTTTTTTTTCGCGGTACTCAACGGAATATGTTACTACGTTATGAAAAAGTAATTCATACAAAATTTGAGAGGTCTGAACATTTTTTTAGCTAGTGCTCAAACGACTTAATGTTTTTTTTCTCGATTTTTCGTAATTCTTTTTTCTTCCTTTGTTTTCTTGCTCTAAAAAAAACACGCATACTTGTTAGACACTGGGTGATGTGAACACCGTGCTCTTGTTCGTCAAGTGGTTGATATAATTGTCACAACCGAATTACATATATTGATTCTTAATCTGCAAACACAAATTGTTTACGAAAAAAAAAAAATTTCAATAAAAATTGTGTATTACAGAAAAAATTAAATCAACACTTAGATTGGATCACGCACTAACATTTTCTGCATCGAGATAAAAAAGAATACTCCGATAATCGTGAGAAAAACAGCATGAGAAAGGCGTTTGAGCATTAACTAAAAAACTGTTTAGAACCCTCAACTTTTGCAAAACTTTCTTTTTCTTAACATACGTCGATTTTCCGTTGAGCAAAGAAATCGATTTTTTCAACCACCCTAATATATATATACTACGGGAGGCTTTTCGACCGGAAGCAGCCATGAGACCAAGATTTCTAAAATATATATATTTTTTCAAACTCCAATCGGATAAATGTTTTTTTGCATTCGATCCCTTCTGTCTCCGGATATTTTACTTTAGGCACAGTCACGGGAGTAGAGAGTCGGCGAATTTTCAAGAGCGAAACAATTAGCTTGCTCCTGAAAATAAGAGCAAAGATTCAATATTCTTGATAGGAACATTGAACCATAAAATTCAATATTCTTTCGCACCTTCTGGCCGAGGTCTCTAACTTTTCTACTCAATGGAAAATTGGTGTATATGTCACAGTTAAGATCCGTTTTCAGTTTAAACACATTCTCCCTAGTAAAAACTAGTTCTCACTAAACGCCTTCTTTGCAACTAGTTTTTCCCCAGTAAAACTAGAATTTACTGATAAATAAACTTGAATGATGGTTAAAAATCGTGTTAACTAGGAAAAACTAGTTTTTGGATCCAAACAAACTCAAACTAATTTTGTTTTTGATTTCCTGTTAACGTTGGGCTTACTAAAGACCATAGATTGCGTTCATTGGCTGAATCAAGACAGGCCAACGATCATTGAGAAACAATATTAACTTATTTATTCCCCTGGAACGTTTTGCCTAGCTAAAACTAGTTTTTCTTAGTTAAAACTAGTTTTTCCTAGTTGAGACTAGTTTTTTCTAATTAAAACTAGTTTTTCATAATTAAATACTCGTTTTTCCTAGTTAAAACCAGTTTTTCCTAGTTAAATCCAGTTTTCCCTAGTTAACTCCAGTTTTCCCTAGTTAAAACTAGTTTTTCCTATTTAAAACTAGTTTTTCCTGTTTAAAACTCGTTTTTTTTAGTTAAAACTAGTTTTTCTTAGTTGAAACTAGTTTTTCTTTAGTTAAAACTAGTTTTTCTTTAGTTCAAACTAGTTTTTCCTAGTTAAAACTGGTTTTCCCTAGATAAAACCAGTTTTCCCTAGTTAAATCCAGTTTTCCCTAGTTAAATCCAGTTTTCCCTAGTAAAAAATAGTTTTTCCTGTTTAAAACTCGTTTTTCTTAGTTAAAACTAGTTTTTTTAGTTAAAACTAGTTTTTCCTGGTTAAAACTAGTTTTTCCTAGTTAAAACTGGTTTTCCCTAGATAAAACCAGTTTTTCCTAGTTAAAACTAGTTTTTCCTAGTTAAAACCAGTTTTCCTAGTTGAAGCCAGTTTTTCCTACTTAAAACTAGGGTTTCCTGGTTAAAACTAGGTTTTCCTAGTTAAAACTGGTTTTCCCTAGTTAAAACCAGTTTTTCCTAGTTACAACTAGTTTTTCCTAATTAAAACTATTTTTCCCTAGTTAAAACTAGTTTTTCCTAATTAAAACTATTTTTTTCTAGTTCAAACCAGTTTTTCCTAGTTAAAACTAATTTTAACTAACATTCAAATTTATTTATCAGTAAATTTTAGTTTCCACAAGGAAAAAACTGTTCGTAACGAAGGCGTTTAACCTAAAAACGAGTTTTACCTGAACCTCCTATATATATACACGATTCACAGCTACTACGGTTCTCATTCCGAGCAAATCGCTTCGTGTTTAAAGGTCGTGCGACGAAAATTGCCGGATCGAGCGCGACTTCGAATCCACCGTCGGACAAATGAACATTTTTTTCTTAAAATTTTTTGTTTTTTTTTTCAATTAAAAGTAATAAACACGAAGACTCGTTTTGCAAATCGATAATAGGAATCAGTAATTTTCGTTAGGAATTTGACGTTTTGAGGAGAATAAAATCGCGCCCGCGTGTCTTTTCGTCGCGCGACATTTAAAAAAGCATTTTGCTGGCAACGACACTCCATTTTCTCATCAAGGGAACCTGAGTAATTGTGAACCCCCCTGTACACATATACACGATGTTGGGACGGTCGATGCAGAGCCTTAAGGGAATGATAGGTCACCTCGTTAGGAACATCCCAAACCTAGGTTACCTCAGTCCAAAGTCTAAGGACTTTGAGTTATCATGGTATGATTTTTGGAAAATTTCCCAAAATTAGGTACTAACTCGTTCACCCCTTATTTAATTGAAGCATATTCAATAGCATTAACTTAAAGTTAATGCTATTTTTTAAAAATTGCATTAACATGAGAGGTATTTTTATTTTTTGACAAGATTTTAATTATTCAATGCGTCCCATTTAGTTGTGTGGATACAGATGATTGTATTGGTGTTTGTAGATTGAATATACATTAAGCTAAGACGCAAGTAAGTTTTTGGTTGGCAATTATTGTCTGTTTGAACATTATGACGGGGGTTAGTGCCTGATTTTGGGAAATTTTCCAAAAACCATACCATGATGCCTCGAAATCCTTAGACTTTGGACTATGGTAACCTAGGTTAGATATGTTCCTAACGAGGTGACCTATCACACCCTTAAGGGTTTCCATCGACCTTCCTAACACCCTATATATATATATATATATATATATATATATATATATATATATATATATATATATATATATTAAAGCGAACGATCGTGTCCGTAACGCAGCAGGTATTGGAAGACACGATAAGTACGGCGCGTGCAGTCGTCGGATCCAGGATCATTCGGATTTTTGTCTCAGGATCCTCGTCGCCTCGGCGTCTCGCTCGAGAGCAGCATTATTTGCACGTAACTGTGGCCCTCCCGAAGATTTATCAGTCTGCGAAGAAAAACGATCTTACTCTTCGGTCCAAAGTTTCTATTGGTCCGTATTCTGATAAAAAGGATGGCAAAATTCTCGCGTACCTGTCGCGTTCTTGCTGCTGAATGTGAAGCCTGTCGCCTCTTCGCAGAGGCAGAACGACGCTCGTGTAGCAGGACGCTTCGCTCGCCGAGACCGCCGAGACCGTGGCGCACTTTATGACTTTTCTGGTGGTGGATACGCCCTCGGAACTCAGCAGGATCCAGTAGGAATAGTGCGTTGGCTCGCCAAAATAGTAAATCTGGCGATGACAATGACGGAGCAACGAATAAGCTATGAGAACGATTAAGGGGTTACCCCCACTTGCGATTATGAAAAAATCGATTTTTTTATTGCATTTTTTTTAAAGATGAGTATCTGAGAATATGTCCTGAAAATTTCAAGTCGATCCGAACAAAATTGACTGAGATATGAGCGTCGAAAGAGAAGAATCCGTGAATTGAAGAACTGAAATTGAAACTTTAAAAGCGTTTTTCTCAAAATGGCATTTCTGAAGTCGGTGACCAAGATTACTCGAACACTAATGAACCGATCTTCTTGAAATTTTGCAGGCTTATTTAATACATAAAAATGTAGTCTTTAATCGTTCGATTTTTTTTTTCGAAAAAAAATGGCCGTCTTATAGCCAAAAAACGGCCGTTTTTTTTTCGTTAAAATCGAACCATTAACTTTGACTGTCCGCCATTTTGTGAAAAATGAATATTTTTTAAAATCCTTCGATCAAAGACTAGTTTATACTTATATTTGACTAAATCCATCCGCATTTTTTTTTCAGATGATCCACTTCGCCGCAATGTTGGTCACCGCAAACCGTGTATATAAAAACATTATTTCATTGACGGCCATTTGCCACTAAACAATGTAATATTTTTCAATAAAAAAATTACTGAAAGTTCTTCAAGATGTGTTCTTTAAGATGGTATATTGATCGATTAAAAAAGTTTTGTAGTTTTCTTTAAAAAAATTCATGAAAAAGGCCTTTTTTTGCGCTACTAGTGAGGGTAACGCCTTAATGGACTTGAGAGTTCTTGAATAATAATGAATATTCGAAAAAAAATCGTCAACCATAATGAATAAGAATGAATTGTTGTTAGATAAGCATGAATCTAATTAAAACGGGTGCTGGAAATGAGGGGAGGTCTGACGTATTTGGAAATAAAGAACTATAAGATAAAATAAATCTATACGGAAAAATTGTAAATACTCCGAACGAGTTAACACGCTCAAAGTGAAGAAGAAATGGGTTGTCCATAATCACCTGTGCCGAGATCATGTACAATCCATTGGCGGTAACTTCGATCGACGTTTTGTCCTCGACTAGATGAAATTTGTTGAAAGCGTATCGCGAGTCGTTTCTCGCGCTCTTCACCCACGGGCCCACGTACACTGCGACAACAAAACGAGGTGTCAGTCGAAGCGAGAATTCTCCGTAGAAATGGTTCTTTTTCGGTAAATTCAGACGCTCGATGGGAAGCACGATAAATACTAACTACCTGTATCGGTTACGTGTTGCTCGGGCACAGCACCGACAAACGTTGCGACTAGAGGTCCTTGAAAAAAAAACATTCTACAATGTTAATTAATTCGTCGAGCTTCATCTCTTTCTTCGCAATGGAATTTTCGTCCGAGTGAATTGTTGCCACGATACGCTGCACGATAAAATTCAATATTATGTAAAAAATGACACAGTATTTGTTCGAAGGATAAAAAATTGATTTTATTCGAAAATATAATTCTACCTTGTGTCAAAAATAAAATTCTGCTTCATCCAAAGGGTCATATTTTATTTTATTTAAAAGATAAAAAAGATGAAAATTCTAGTTGATCTGAAAAATAATCCTTTTATTTTATCAACAAGAAAAAAACATTCTGTTCTATGGAACGAAAATATAAAATTGTATTTTATAAACAAAAAAAAAACAAAAAAAAATCTTGTTCACACGAGAAATAAAATTCTATTTTATATGAAGAATAAAATTTCATTTGTGTAAAAAATAAAGTTCCGTTTGAGATAAAAAATTCGATGCTACTTTATGAAAATAAATAATTTTATTTTTTACGTGAGAAATAAATTTCTACTTTGACGAAGAAGAAAAATTCAATTCAATTTTATAAATATTCTTGAGAAAAGATATTTCTCGTTGAATAATAATATTCTATTTAATGCAGCCTCCGTGCAAGAAAGTTAGCTCGAAAATATCGCGAAACGTGCAAAGGAGGAGTGTCTCAGCGGAACACGCGAAGAGAAAAGTGAAGAGAGAAAGTGTGCTTTTTGAACGGTTACGTATGCGAGGGTTGCAGAGTATCATATGAGAAGAGGATGGAAAGGTCAATTTTGGCCCGGGACACTAACAAGGAACATCCCTCGGGTGACACCCTTCGATTTTGTTGAAATTTCGATATGTCATAAAGCACCGAAAAGTAAGCGATACGTATTTCTTTTTATCGGCGGAAAAACGGTTTTAAGGGGTGAAACCACCCCTCGAAAAAAATACATCTCTAGGGGTAATATAGCAGTTTCACACACAAAGAGTCCAACGATTTTAATGAAGCAAAAACGAAAATTCTTCTAATCCGAAGCAACGAGAAATCCACTATAGTGACATGGCAACAAAAAAACTCAAGGGGTCAACAACCCTAGAGATGCCTTTTTTCGAGGGGTGGTTTCACCCCTTAAAACCGATTTTCCGGCGATAAAAAAAAATACGTATCGCCTATTTTTCGGTGCTTTGTAACATATCCATATTCCAACAAAATCGAAGGGTGTCACCTGAGGGATGTTCCCTGAAAGAAAGATTGCAGAACGAGCAGAAAAAAAGTGAAATTCAAAGAGTTGCTGTTTCTCGAACGATTGAAGTCAATTAAAAAAAAAAGGAACGGAGCTTTCGCCCATTCGCAAGGTGGGCTTCGCCAATGAATCCTGGGTAATTCTTTAGATAAGTGGCTTTTCCGAAAAATGAGCCTGAAATAATGTTTTTTTTGTTGCTATTTTCTCATTTATTGAGTTACGAATGATAATATTCAGAGGAAGCTAACAATTTTAATTAAGGGGTTACCTCCACTTGCGATTATGAAAAAATCGATTTTTTTTTATTGCATTTTTTTGAAGTATCTGAGAATATGTCCTGAAAATTTCAAGTCGATCCGAACAAAATTGACTGAGATATGAGCGTTGAAAGAGAAGAATCCGTGAATTGAAGAACTGAAATTGAAACTTTAAACGCGTTTTTCTCAAAATGGCATTTCTGAAGTCGGTGACCAAGATTACTCGAACACTAATGAACCGATCTTCTTGAAATTTTGCAGGCTTATTTAATACATAAAAATGTAGTCTTTAATCGTTCGATTTTTTTTTTCGAAAAAAAAAATGGCCGTTTTATAGCCAAAAAACGGCCGTTTTTTTTTCGTTAAAATCGAACCATTAACTTTGACTGTCCGCCATTTTGTGAAAAATGAATATTTTTTAAAATCCTTCGATTAAAGACTAGTTTATACTTATATTTGACTAAATCCATCCGCATTTTTTTTTCAGATGATCCACTTCGCCGCAATGTTGGTCACCGCAAACCGTGTATATAAAAACATTATTTCATTGACGGCCATTTGCCACTGAACAGTGTAATATTTTTCAATAAAAAAATTACTGAAAGTTCTTCAAGATGTGTTCTTTAAGATGGTACATTGATCGAGTAAAAAAGTTTTGTAGTTTTCTTTAAAAAAATTCATGAAAAAGGCGCTTCATTTTCATTCATGAAAATAGCGCAATTCATTTTGCGCTACAAGTGGGGGTAACGCCTTAACAGATTTTTAAGGATGTTGCGTCCCTATGGAACATGTTAATGTCAATTGTTCAATAAATAGCTTCTTAATCGTCATGAAATGTTTACACGACCTCTTGAATACTTCATGTAAAAACATAACAAATTTTCCGAATTCTATCATCATTACTTCAACCTCCTTAGGAGTTGGAACAAAAAATGATAAGAAAATTCGGAAAATTTCGTATGTTTTTGTATGCAGTATTTAAGAGGTCGTGTTAAAATTTCACGACGATTGGGAAGCTCGTTATTAGAAAAATTACCATTTCGTTAAGAACAATTTTTAAGAGAAATTAAAAAAAAAATTTATCGATAAACTTCGTTTTGTGTCCGTTGCTTTCAGTATATTGTAGATGTTACAAAATGAGAGGTAAAAAAAAACTTATCGCAAAGTTACATCAGTTTCCATAAGACAACATTTAATTTGTGAATGTTAATTGTTCAATAACGAGCTTCCTAATTGTCGTGAAATTTTTACACGACCTCTGAAATCCTTCATACAAAAACGTACCAAATTTTCAGAATCTTATCATCATTTGCGATTGGGGACTCAACATCCTTGAAACGTGTTAAATAAAGCCTCTCAAAGAGAAATCCTATTCCTTTTTTCGTACTCCCGAAATAAATTGTCAAAGTTAGGCCTGACTTTCTGCCGCTGGAGTGGTGTTATCCCACAAAGATCATCAGGATCCAATGGAAAAAAGAAAGAGCTCGAGTTTGGTTTTAGGAACGCGAAACGACGTTTCGCGTCGGTGTTATCGACGGGCCAGTCTCAAAGCACCGATCAAGCGTTCTCAAGACAATTAAGATTAATGAAAAAAAAAAAAAGAAACGCATTATCCAGGTAAACTAATACAAAAATCTATCTATACCCAATCGCCGGCGACTGCGTTTGAGCCTCCTTTTGATCTTTCTTCGTTTTTTACCTCGTCCTTCGTCACGACGGTATCTTCCGGTGCGCGATTCGTTCCACGTATTCGTATCGTCGCTTTGATCGTCCCTCGGCATAGCCGTGGTCGTCTCCTGATTGCGTCTCTCGAACGCGACAATCGCTCTCTCGTATCTGTCTCTCTCCGAGCTTATTTTTTCGTCTTCCCGATCGTCTATCGATCTCGCCTCGTCGTCGAGCACTACGTTAACGGTCTCGGACGCGGCTATCTTTGCCGATTTTTCACCCTCGTATCGGGATTTTCGCGGCGACACCGCGACTCTCGCGTTTCCCCTTGAAACGTTCTCGGGGCTCGCCTCCTTCGAGGCTGACGCGTGACGATATTTCTGATTCGGCTGCCTCGACGAGTCGACGAGGGGGTGATGAGGCGATCGGTTCGCCGGGCCGTGGTACCAGACGCGATTGAAATTTTTGCTCAGCTTGTCGTACCTCAGCATCAGCACCATCAGATTCGCGTTCATGCAGTCTATCTGTAACAGTCGTTCGCGTGTCAGAGAATAACGATTTTACGAGCTTTCGTATGACTCGACTTTCTGGGAGATGCGCAACGAAAAATCGATATTTCATTATCGACGGTGGTGGGCGTTTATCGATTAAACGTTCAATCGGTTCATTGATCGAATAAAAAAAGTAATCGCATTTAATTTCATTGGATCAATCTATATAATATAATAATAATATGTCAGATATAATATGTAAAATAAATAAAATAATAACATATCAGATATAATATATAAAATAAATATAATAATATAATCTTTACAATTCATTGCAACGTGCAATTAATTTATTCGGATTGATCTATGTTAATTGCAACTCGCAGTTAAAATAATTAGCCTTTTTAATTGTTCTAAGAAACAATTAACCTGTTTAACTTTACAGGTGGCAGATAAAAAGATTTAGATATCGCTTCATTGATACAATTCAATACTTTTTTGGGTTTGGATTTGTTTGGGGTTGTTGAGGTTTGTTCGGACACAAAAATTGGATTAACGAAGCGATAATCTAAATCTTTTTTATCTGATACCTGTAAAGTTGAATAGGTTAATCTGTAAAGTTAACTAGGTTAGGTTTGGGTTTGTTTCGACCAAAACAAAGCCAAACAAACCCAGTATTGAATTGTATTAATGCAGCAATATCTGAATCTTTTTAAATCTGATATCTGCAAAGTTGAATAGGTTAGGTTTGGGTTTGTTTGGATCCAAACAAACCCAAACAAGCCCGAACAAACCCAAAGCAATATCTGAATTTAAAAAAAACCTCAAAGGGTAGTATTAAATTTTATTAATGAAGCGATATCGAAATCAACAAACCAAACTCAAGCAAACCCAAAGCCCAAAAACCCAAAAACCCAAAGTTTGGGTTTGTTTGAATTTACGTTTTAAGGGGTTATATAAATTTACGGTTAAGGGGTTATATAAATTTTCGAAAAATCGATTTTTTACTTTATTTAAGGGGTTATTTACGTTTTACGATAAATTTACGTTTTAAGGGGTTGCATGAATTTTCGAAAACTCGATTATTAAATTTATTTAAGGGGCGATTTAAATTTACGTTTTAAGGGGTTATGTAAATTTACGTTTAAGGGGTTACATAAATTTTCGAAAAATCGATTTTTTTCTCGTGACGTACACACAGAAAATTTCTCGTCAATCCGGCGAATATTTTCGAAGTTGCACGCGCATTTGTAATGACGTGTCAGACTATATGTGAAGAGCTTTTGAAACTTCGAACGCGTTTTTCCGAAAACTGTGCGTTTTAAATTCAAACTTTTAAACTTTTGTCAAAAAACGATTTTTATTTTTGAGAAGCCGTTATTTTGTCAAAAATTATTGCTTTGCTTATTCCTTCGATCAATCACGAGATAATCCATTATTTTAACGAAATATTGTTGGTTTTGTTCATTTTGGATGACCCAGTCCAGAGATCAACTATACCAGCTTTCAAAATAATTATTTTTACAAATAATAAATGTTAAAATGCAGTCGAAACTTGCCATAATATGTGTACAAATTTTTACGTTAATATATTCAAAGGTCTTCTCGAGAAGAATTCTTGAAGAGTCGATCTTTTTGGGCCTCCCGACTGTATGCAACCGCTCAACGTTGTCACTGTGCGCAGCGGAACAAAAAATCTCCAGATAAGCTTAGCCATTGATTCACGTTCGATTATCGGATCGAGATACGACTTTGATATTTTTTCAATTTCCGCGAACAATTCGCGACTGGAGCAGAGTGCAATCGTGCCGCGTTATATTTTCTCTCGCTCTCCCTTGTCGTGACAAACTCGATGATTAATCGCGCGTGCGGAAGCACTTTCGCCTCGTTGAGTTTACAAACAAATGTCACGTTACGCGATACCTCGCGGGTCCACGGACGCACCGCGCGTCTTTTCGAACCGGGACATCGCGAATCCTCGCGAATTGGAACGCGCGATCAACGTGAAATTGGAGCGAATGAAACGCGCACGGGAATTCACCGATGCGAAATACGTAACGCAACTCGACACGGCAAAAGTTGCTCCGCTTCTCGACGAGTAGACGTCAACGAATAATTCATGAATGACGATCGTGAGTGAGTCACGATAGATGGCGGTGCATTCTGGAACGCAACGAAAAATTTCTACTTTTTTCCTCATCTTTGTCATCCGAAGTAACCCGAATTATTAATTATCGTCGTTTTTATCCTTCGGTGTAATTCGAACGAGTCAAAAATGTTTTTGGCAAGAAAGAAATGCTCGATCAGAGGGAAAAAAAAGTTGCACGAATTTTCGACACTTTTATCCTCCAAAGTAACACGGACAACCCCAAACGAATACAAATTACTTTTGGTAAAAAAAACCATGGAAAAGATTATCATTATCTTTACGTTTATTTTCCAAAATAACCCGAGAAACCCAAAATATTTTGAACAGGAAAAAACGCTCGAAGAGAATTTTTTTTTCAAGTTGATTATTGTTCCTTTTATTCTCCGGAATAACCCAAGCAAGCCTGAACAAACCCAAAATAATTTTGGCGCGAATAAAATACTCGATTAAAGGGAAAAAATGTGACTAATTTTCTTCACTTTTATCCTCTAAAATGACCCAAACACACCCGAGTTTTTTTTTGGCACGAAAATAACCCTCGAAAAGAATTTTCGGTAATTCTTTAGATAAGTGACTTTTCCAAAAAATGAGTTTGCTTACATTCAACTTAAACAAACCCAAAAAAACTCATTCTTCGGAAACGTCACTCATCGAAGAATTACCAAATTTTCGTTTTAAGTTAATTGTTTTCACTTTTATCCTTCATAATAATCCAAAATAACAAACAAACCCAAATTCAAAATAAACCCAAAATAACCCAAATTCAAAACAGTCCCAAATTCAAAACAAGTGAAAAATAACAAAATAACCCAAATCCAAAACAAGCCCAAAATAACAAAATAACCCAAATTCAAAACAGCCCCAAAATAACAAAATAACTCAAATTCAAAACAAACCCAAAATAACAAAATAACCCAAATTCAAAAGAACCCTAAAATAACAAAACAACCCAAATTCAAAACAGCCCCAAAATAACAAAATATCCCAAATTCAAAACAACCCCAAAATAACAAAATAACCCAAATTCAAAACAGCCCCAAAATAACAAAATATCCCAAATTCAAAATAACCCCAAAATAACAAAATAACCCAAATTCAAAACGACCCCTAAATAACCCAAATCCAAAACAAACCCAAAACAACAAAACAACCCACATTCAAAACAACCTCAAAATAACAAAATAACCCAAATTCAAAACAAACCCAAAATAACAAAATAACCCAAATTCAAAAGAACCCTAAAATAACAAAACAACCCAAATTCAAAACAACCCCAAAATAACAAAATAACCCAAATTCAAAACAACCCCTAAATAACCCAAATCCAAAACGAACCCAAAACAACAAAATAATCCAAATTCAAAACAACCCCAAAATAACAAAATAACCCAAATTCAAAACGACCCTTAAATAACCCAAATCCAAAGCAAACCCAAAACAGCAAAATAACCCACATTCAAAACAACCCCAAAATAACAAAATAACCCAAATTTAAAACAAACCCAAAATAACACAATAACCCAAATTCAAAAGAACCCTAAAATAACAAAATAACCCAAATTCAAAACAACCCCAAAATAACAAAATAACCCAAATTCAAAACAACCCCTAAATAATCCAAATCCAAAACGAACCCAAAACAACAAAATAATCCAAATTCAAAACAACCCCAAAATAACAAAATAACCCAAATTTAAAAAAAACTCAAAATAACCCAAATCCAAAACAAACCCAAAACAACAAAATAATCCAAATTCAAAACAACCCCAAAATAACCCAAATTCAAAACAAACCCAAAACAGCCCAATTTCAAAAGAATCCTAAAATAACCCAAATTCAAAACAACCCCAAAATAACAAAATAACCCAAATTCAAAACAGCCCCAAAATAACAAAATAACCCAAATTCATGACAAGCCCAAAATAACAAAATAATCCAAATTCAAAACAATCCCAAAATATTTTAGGCACGAAAAAAATACTCGATTGGAGATGAAAAAACTCAACTTATTTTTCTTCACTTGTATCCTCTACAATAACCCAAATTATTTTGCACACGAAAAAAAACTCGAAAACAATTTCCTTTCAATTAATTATCTTCACTTCGAGGTTCCAAACAAAACCAAACCCGAAATATGTTTGTCCCGGATAGAATGTTGGATTAAATTTTTTTTCAAATGAATTATCTTTACTTCTATCCTCCAAAAATCCAAACGAACCGAAAATATTTCCAGTACGAAAGCAAACACTCGATTAGAAGGAAAAAGGTAAGAAATTTTCTTCGCTTTTTTCATGCAAAATAACCCAAACACGCCTAAATGATTCTTGACACGAAAAGAACCCTCGCAAAGATTAAAAGAAAAATTAATCTTTTTCATTTTTTTCGAAAAAAATAACCCAAACAAACCCAAACAGGCCCAACATATTTTTTAAACAAGAAACAAATATTCAATAAGTGAAAAAAATTATTATCGTCACTCCATCCTCCAAAATAACCCAAACAAACCCAAAATATTTTTACCACGCAAAATGCTCGCCTGGAAAGAATTTTTTCACGCATTATTTTTACTTTTTCGTAAAAAAAAAATCCAAACAAATCCAAGTTAATTTTGGCACGAAAGGAACGATCGGTTAAAAAAAAAACGAAAATTGAATAAAAATTCGAATAAAAAAGAAAAATCCTCAATGCGATCCATCGCGAGCGCACGGGGCGAAAATTCGACTCAACTACAATTTATACTTGGTTGCTAATTTTCGCCGAGTCCCCTGTGTTCGTTACCTGGACTTCGAGAGCTCGCACTTCCCTCTTGAGATGCGAGCAGACAATGGCAAATACGATCGCTATTATCACAATCAGCAGGCTCTGGGCTCTTTGAAAAATCTTCGATCTCTTGTTCAGCCTCGACAACGAGACGTTCATGTTAACGCTGCACTCTATCACATTTGAGCCAACTTTGTCCGATTTGTTATCGGCGGCGGCGGCGGCGTCGGCAACAACTTGAATCTTCGTGTCGGCGGAATCGGCCCTGCTCTCCGTCTTCGCGCGCGACGACATTTCCTTCCTTTCCCTCCCCCTTTGCCCTTGCTTTTCCACGCTTTTTTTCCAGTCGGTATCGTTCACCGAGCCTCCCGGTGAAACTCGGCTATCGGCCGGCCCCAAGAATTCTATAAATGAATGGCAAATTAGAAAAGAATAGACAAAATACTTTATTCTTTATTTATTTTTTTCCATACGTTTTATAAGTGTTTTAAACGGATGAAATATAAATTAATTTTATTTCCACTTGTTTTAGAAGTATTTGTTGAATTAATAAAATATGCAGTTATTTACTTGTGAAATAAATCGAAAATAAACTTATTTATTTATTTTATAAGGTAATTATATTTGAAGTATTTTATAAGCATTTATTAAATTAATAAAATATGCAGTAATTTACTTGTGAAATAAATCGAAAATAAACTTATTTATTTATTTTATAAGTAAGTATTTTATAAGTATTTTATATTATATAAGTATATTTTATAAGTATTTTATAAGTAAGAATTAGAATTTATTTCATAAGTATTCATTGAATAAATGAGTGATAAATCAAAATTTACTTGGCAAGTAAATAGAAAGTGAACTTGTTTGTTTATTCTACAAGGAGATCAAATCATTTATTCATTTGTTTTATCGAATGAAAAGATTATTAATTTGAGCGGAAAATAAATGAGTATACTTATTGATTTATTTATTGTACAAGGACATTAATGAATTGAACATTTATTTTGTAAGTGTTGGATAAATGAAAAATTAATTAATTTACTTAGGAATTAATCGAGAATACACTTACTTGTTTACTCTATAAGTTAATTATTTTTGAATTTATTTTTTAAGAATTTTATGAATAAATGAAAAATAAATCAATTTGCTGAGCCAATAAATCAAAGGTAAACTTGTTTCGTTTTTCTACAAGGAGATTAACTCATTTTTAAATTTATTTTATGGGGTGAATAAAAAAATTGTTAACTTTAGTGGAAAATAAATGAGGAGTAAACTTCTTTATTTATTGTACAAGGAAAGTAATGAATTTGTAATTTATGTTAAAAGTGTTTTTTCGAATAAATAAACAAACTGATTGATTTACTTAAAAAATAAATAAAACGAAAATTTGTTTATTTATTGGATAAGTGAACTTATTTATTTTTTTATTTATATTATAAGTACTTATTTCATCGTTAATCTTATTATCGAATACTTGATTAATCTACCAACAAAGCAAATGAAAAATAAAATGGTCACTCATTCTATGACCAAAGTAATTGATTTATCATTTATTTTAGGAGTATTTATTAATCAAAGAAAGTGAGTTGATTCACCTATGGAATAAATCAAAATGAACGTGTTTATTTATTTTCGTGAGTAAACTTATGTATATTTTATTTATTTTATAAATACATCAAATTATATTTATTGATATAGATGTATATATTTTTATCCGAATATAGATACATAACAATCTATAGATGAATGAATTTCATTCATAGATAAATTAAACTTTCTCCTATTCTCTATAAATTGTAAATGTAAGAAAAATATCCTATAGATAAACTAATAAATAAATAAAATGTCCGAAGTCAAGTCCATCCATAAATAAACTCATCTACAATCTCATCATTTTATTTATCTCCACGAAACAACTTTATTTACATTCGTCCAAAATATAACCAGTCTAACGTAAATCCAACCTAACGCTCGTAAGCACTCGTGTTGATTTCTTCACTAAAAGGAAATAAAAACAATGTTTTTTTAACCCAAACAAAATATACGATAAAAGATCGCCAATGGTAAAAAAAAATACTCTCGCATTCCTACTATATTTCATTCATTCTCCGACGCATTTTTCATCGACAGTCCGTTGCAATATAAACGACCAACCTTCTGCTTCCTTTTCAACAACTTCCCTCGAAAAATAACCGAGAAAATTTGAGCCAATCCGAGACGTACTTCGCGAGACGCGACAATTTGGAAAGAATAAATATCATAATAAATGTCGGAGGAAAGTGAGAAGAAAGTGAGCGAGGGATTTTGAACGTGTGCCAAGCACGCCGCGATAATCGACCACTGTTCCACCCTCGCCAAGAATCCTCAAAGCACTGACTGCTATCCGCGTTCAAGCGCTCATCGCCGTGGCCGCGGCACGACTCGCTTCAGGATTCGCAACACCCATACCCACGAGGGAAAACCGCACGGGTAGAATTACGCTTTTCAGAAAAGAACCGAGAGTAAGGAAAGACGAGGGAGCGGCGAAAAAGAGAACGCGCAACGAGACGAAAAAAAGAACGAAAAAAAAACAAACAGTCGCACGATCGCGAATGTGGCATTTTCGGGAATGGCTTCTATGGTGTTGCAGTTTCGTTTCAGCGGGACGAAAATTCCTTTGGCTCTTCAACTTTGTCCGTTCCCATCACCGAAAAAACTTTTTCGCGGCCTCGTAGATTTCGTTTTTCAATTTGGAACTTCAAAAATGATCTTTTCAAACGCTTGCAGCCTCGGCGATGAAAGAAAATTAAACAGAATTCGAGGAAAATAAATTAAAATTAAATCGCAAATTGAAAGCACATTTAATGAAATTTAAAAAAATGAAATTAAAATTATCTCTCAAAACTCAATCTAAAATTTAAAAAAAAATGCATCAACAAAAAAAATTGAATTAAATTTGAACAAATTAAATCGAAAGTAATGTCTTAAATTGGATTTGGAAAAATTTAATTGAAATAATTTCTCAAAATTGAATTGAAAATTGAAAAAAAATTAAACGGAAAAGAAAGATTCGAGATCCAAAAAAAATGAATTCAAAATAGAATAAAATTGTCCGGATCGAAAATAAAAATTCACCGTTCAAAAAATGAATTCGACATCGAAAATTTTGAAAATTCGAAGAAAAAAAAATCCTCGTCCTCCGACGAAGCTCGATCGGATTTTGTTTTTCCGAATGCCCCGACGGTTCGTGTTTTTCAAAAATTCTCGGTCCAATTTTCATTTTTCTCCGAGCAAAGCGCGTCTTTGTGATTCGCGAACACGCGCGGGCTCTCCCACTCTCTCGCGACAGTAAACTTTCGACCTTTCTCGCGTCGCGAGGACCGAAGAAAAGAAGTAAACGAACAAAAAAGACGAACTTTTTCTCGCTCGCGCACACGGTGGGTTTATCGGTCTCTCTCGCACTCACCTCGCCGTCATTTTTTCGCCGATTTCGAAGAACGAGGACGCGGAGTATCCAGTTGAAATTTCTAACGGAAAAAAGAAGTTTTTTTTTTGTTTCGGGCTCGGGCGAGCAGCGAAATATTTCGCCGTTCACGAAACGCTACGGGACGCCTCCGCGTTCCATCTTTTGTTTACTATACTATACTACATGTGCACACACGCGTACTCCCGAGCCAGAGGCATGTACACATGTATACATGTGCGTGTAGAGTCTCGGGAGTTTGTTTTTTCTTTTTTGCCTCCTCCGAGCGCGGTCCACGACGACCAGTCGCTCCGGCTTATGTCCATCGACTGAGCTCTCCGCTGCCAACTCTCCATTATGAAATCCCTAGCCTCTATTGTCCGCATCTTTCTTCTTTCTCGCCCGTTCGCGTCCCTCCTAACCTATCGTACGAGCCCGAGGATCTCGCGGAGGAGCCTACTCTTCTTATCTTCATTCTCGTGAAGCTCTCGAAGTATTTCGTTCCTCGTTCGTTTTCTACGCCTCTCGGCCCAAGCTGTTATCACGTCCACCTCGCTCCTTCCCACTCTCGTCGCACCTGCCACTCGTACGCTTTCCTTCTTTCGCACGCTTGGAATTTTGCCCGGCAGCCACAGTTGGCCAACAACGCGAGTCTCGAGCAACTCCCGTTCTTGGCGTGTGCGGTCTTTTCGTTCTCGATGGAGATTCCACGGAGGGAAAAATTTGTATGTAAAACTAATATTTAAGGAAATACGATCACTTCCACGCGATCAAAAAAGAGTCTAAATTTATTTTACCCACAGCTGCTCTGATTCGTGTTTACTTATGTTGATTATTCGTATTATCGATTATAGTGTGCCAAATGTTGTGGTGAACGATGAATTTATTGTACGTGAACAAATAAAAACTGAAAAATTAGGTTGTCAACGACTCGGTAAGTAATCTTCGTAATAATAATATTAACGCATCCACCATAAAAACGGACTAAGAGACAAAAAAAAAACAGCCGGAAAGCTATTAAAATAGGCTTGAATTACCTCAGCGGAATTAACACGATAGGCAGAATATAATTATACATATTATTGATACGTGATAAATGATAAAACTCCATAAATTGTTGTTTGCATATTTTGTGGCGGCTTCTATTCAAATTAATTTCAAAACAAAGCTGGGTTATGTTCGCCAAACGCATCAGCTGTTACTCGCGACGTTGCTAAGTCTGTGGGTGCTATTTCGTCCTTCTGACCATTTTCAACCGGAAATTGAAACTTTCTTGTAATGTAGTGCTTTAACTACACGGTGAAGATTGATTTTCTTATTTTTTACAATATCTATTATATCTAATCTATCGAATTTCAGTTTTCCAACGGGTTTAGTTGGATACGTGAGCAGAAAAGCCACGATCACCGCACTTCCGGTTGACCGTCTCCATAAGACGACGTGCTTCGGTAACTCAAAGTGCTCGACTTTGCAGTTTTATTGCGAAAAAACTATACGGCCAAAATAGCTCAAATTTTGGCAATAGGCGCATAAAGTATTCGTCAAAATAATATAAAAATTTCAAATTCGAAAGTTGGATTCGTATCAATGATCGTACCTCCTTAAAAAAAAAACAAGCTGCTATCTAAGAGATTATATACAGTCAGGATGCCCAAAAAGATCGATTTTTCAAGATTTTTTCTTGACAATTGAATCTATTAACGTAAAAATTTGTACACATATTATGGTCACTTTTAACTGTATTTTAACATTTTTTATTTGTAAAAATTATTATTTTGAAAGCTGCTATAGCTGATCTTCGGGAGCACCTCTAAAAAAAGGCGTCTTCCGGTGAGCCTGAAATCTCTGGACTGGATCATCTAAAATGAAAAAGCCAAAAAGAAAAAATGGCGGCTTCTCAAAAAAAAAAAAAAAAATCGATTTTTGACCAAAATGTAGGCCTCAAATTGTTTATAAAATGGAAAATATTGATCGGTGAGAAAAAACCTTCGATTAATTACTAAAAAATATACTTGAAAAGATTGTGTCAAAATTTGGGACTGGTCGGTTCAGCCGTTTCCGAGAAATCTTGCTCCCCGACTTTAAACCACACAGTTTTGAGAAAAACGCGTTTAAAGTTTCAAAAGCACTTTACACGTAGTCTGACACGTCATTACAAACGTGCGTGTAGCTTCGAGAATAGTCGCCGGACTGACAAAACATTTTCTGTGCGCGTACTTAAGGGGTTACCCCCACTTGCGATTTTGAAAAAATCGATTTTTTTTATTGCATTTTTTTGAAGTATAAGTATCTGAGAATATGTCCTGAAAATTTCAAGTCGAACCGAACAAAATTGACTGAGATGTGAGCGTTGAAAGAGAAGAATCCGTGAATTGAAGAACTGAAATTGAAACTTTAAACGCGTTTTTCTCAAAATCGCATTTCTGAAGTCGGTGACCAAGATTACTCGAACACTAATGAACCGATCTTCTTGAAATTTTGCAGGCTTATTTAATACATAAAAATGTAGTCTTTAATCGTTCGATTTTTTTTTTCGAAAAAAAAAATGGCCGTTTTATAGCCAAAAAACGGCCGTTTTTTTCGTTAAAATCGAACCATTAACTTTGACTGTCCGCCATTTTGTGAAAAATGAATATTTTTTAAAATCCTTCGATTAAAGACTAGTTTATACTTATATTTGACTAAATCCATCCGCATTTTTTTTTCAGATGATCCACTTCGCCGCAATGTTGGTCACCGCAAACCGTGTATATAAAAACATTATTTCATTGACGGCCATTTGCCACTAAACAATGTAATATTTTTCAATAAAAAAATTACTGAAAGTTCTTCAAGATGTGTTCTTTAAGATGGTATATTGATCGATTGAAAAAGTTTTGTAGTTTTCTTTAAAAAAATTCATGAAAAAGGCCTTTTTTTTGCACTACAAGTGAGGGTAACGCCTTAAATATATGTACATTACGAAAATAAAGTTGAAAAAAATCGATTTTTCGAAAATTTTAACTGTATATAACCCCTTAAAGTACTGAAAAGTTGAAAATAATTATTTTTACCAAGTCATGTGACTGTAAGTGAAAGCTTGTGGCGCTCAACTTTTCAAATGTTTCATAAATTTAATCGATTCCGATTCATTAACCGTATTTAATTTGTTTGGGTGTTTGGGCACGATAGTAATTAGGGAAATTATTGTCGCACGTTTATACTCGGTTTCAGAATTTTTTAAAAGAGATCTAAGGTTGTTTTGCAGTAATTTGAATACAGTTGATTTGTTAACGGATTTATGCGAATTAAAGATTATGTGTCTAAATTTTGAGCGCTCCGAGCTTTTATTTATAGGCACATATAGGTGAGTTGGTTAAAAAACTTATTTTCTACTTTTTAGTACATTGAATAAAAGCTTGTTTTCTTTTCAATGTTTTTTTTAATATAAATTATTTTCTAATTTCTAGTCCTTAATTGATTTCACTAGTTAGTTGTTACTAGTAGTTCAATAGATTACGAGTTTGTACGTTAGGAACATGAATTACGTGTAAACAATAATTGTAATTGGGATTGAACCTACGACTAATTGCTGCACATAAACTTTTCACATACAAACACAGTCGACTACGAATTTGTTTGTGTGTTAGTGAGATTTTATATGGATGATTAGATATCGCTAATTTTACATGAAAAGTTGAACATTTTAAGGATATTTTTTTTCAATTTTTTTCTTTTAATTTTAATTTATTAATTTTTTTTAATTTTAATTTTTTTTTAAATTAAAGCATACATTGTCACCTCTTAGATGCATTTTTTGCAAAATTTCAGATCTCTGAGTAGTATAGACGTGGGTGAAAAATCGATTTTCCGTTTTGCATCTCACAGCAAGTCAAGTTAAATAAAAGCTTGTAAAAAGAATTAGGCAAGGGGTTTTGGTAGGACGGGGCGGAATATATGCTGATTTTTCCGCGGGGAATTTTTAGTTGAAAATTATCCGAATGGTTGCTTCGCGTTGAGTTTTGATGGGAAAATAAATTCGCTGATTTTAATTGAATGTAATCTCTCAGATTTCCTTTGTTGAATTTTGCTAATTTTCATCGTGATAATGTAGCTGATTTTTCCTCATTGAATTTTAATTTTCGAAATTATCTCGTTGATTTTTCCCCGTTGAATTTTAATTTTCTAAATTATCACGCTGATCTTCGCTCTTTGAATTTTAATTTGAAAATAATCTCGAAGATTTGTCCTCGTTGAATTTTGATTGGAAAATAACTTCGCGACTTTTATTCAAAAATCATCTCGAAAATTTCCTTCATCGTATTTTTCGAATCTCCTGATATCGCATTTCAATGGAAAAATATTCTCGCTCATTTTCCCTCATTGCTTTTTTATTTTATCAATTATCTCACGGGTAGCTCGTTCAATTTTAATTTGAAAAAAATGTTGCTGACCATCTCTCATCGAATTTTCATTTGAAAATAATCCTGCTGATATTCCCTCATTGAGCTTTCATTTGAAAATAATCTTGTCGATTTCTTCTCGTTGATTTTTAATTTCAAAATATCTTCGCCAATTTTTATTTCAAATTATCTCCCAAATTGGCTTTGGCAAATTTTGAAAATTTCCTGACATCAAATTTCAATCGTAAAGTATTGACGCTGATTTTCCCTAATGGGATTTTAATTTTCCGAATTATCACGCTGACTTTCCCTAATGGAATTTAAATTTTCCGAATTATCACTCTGATTGTCCCTCATTGAATTTCAATTGGAAAATCATTTTCCAAAATTCTCTTCGTCAATTAAAAAATAATTTCGCAATTTTCCCGTCATCTAATTACCCCCGTAAAATAACTTCGCAAAATTTCCCTCGTGGAATTTCAATTGAACCAAAATGTTTCAAATTTTCCCCTATCGCTCGTCGATAAGAAAACAATCGGCCAAATTCCCCCTCATCGAATTTCAATCCGAAAATAATGTCCAAAATCGAATCCAAGAATCAACTGAATTAATTTAATCCAAGTTAATCTAATTAATTAATCTACTAAATCAATCTAATCAAATTAATCTAATCCAATAAGTAACTAAATTAATTAATCAATCTACTAAATTAATCTAATCTAATTAATCCAATCCAAGAATTAATCCAATCCAAGATATAAACTGTCTCACGTAGAAAATTCGATCGTAAACAGATCAATTTATGAATAACGTAGAGGGCGGTGAAATATCGCTTGGTCACGATGCCTGATAGATGTAAAAAAAAAAACAACTTCGCTTTATCGTAAAAACGAAGAAATTGATCGTTTTCTTTAATTAATAGTATAATAATAATTTAATTAATCTTAAAATAAAGAAAGTGAGAGAAAAAAGGTTTTGAATTCCAACGTTAAAAACTTCACGACAGTTTCTGTTTCTCGAGACTTCCTGTTTCTTTTTTTCCTCCCCCCCTTCTCTTGTTCTCGCGAGTACTACGTGACGAGACTCGAGATTTCGCGTTAGGCGGGGAGTTATCAAGTCGTTAGACAATTGTGTGTCGTTCAGGCCAATCTCGACGCGAGTCGTTGCTCCGTTCGCTTCAACGACCCTTCTTCCTTCCCTTTTTTCCATTCTCCATTTTCGCCCGAGTTGCACTCGAATTCGCTACTCGACCGTATCGCCTTTGGAATAATAACGCATGACTACATTTTCTCCAGACACTCCAGACGAAATGCGTCTACGAATTCATTGGATTTTTCTTATTGTCGATATTCCAATCATTTTCGTCCCATTGGGATCATTGAGAAGACGTCGGAGTCTCGGCAATTAATTATCGAAGTCTTTCCAATGAATTGTCACAATCTTCGCAATGAGCTATCACAGTATACCAAATTAATTATCAAAGTTTTCCCAATTCATTTCCACAGTCGTCAATCAATTTTCTCTGTCGTCCCAATGAGTTGTCACAGTCTTCAATTAATTGTCACAGTCTTCAATGAATTATCACAGTTCTCCCAATTAATTATCATCGTCTTTCCAATTAATTGTCAATATCTTCCCAATCGTTTTTCACAGTCTCTCCAATTAATTGTCATAGACTTCCTAATTGAATATCATAGTCTTCCCGATTAGTTGTCACAGTCTTCAATGAATTGTCACAGTGCTCCTAATTCTTCATCATAGTCTTCGCAATTAATTTTCTTAGTTTTCCCAATTGATTGTCACAGTCTTGAATGAATTGTTACATTTATGCCAATTGATTGTCACAATTTTAAATGAATTTTTAGATTCATGCCAATTAATTGTCACAGTCTTCAATGAATTGTTACATTCATGCCAATTAATTGTCACAGCCTTCAATGAATTGTCACAGTTCTCCCAATTAATGTCCTAGTCTTCCCAATTAACTGTCACAGTCTTCAATGAAATGTCACAGTGCTCCTAATCCATCGTTATATTCTTTCCAATTAATTGTCAATGTCTTCCCAATTAATTTTCACAGTCTTCCCTATTAATTATCACAGTCGTCAACTTCTTGTCACAGTCATCAATTTCTTGTCACATTCTTCAATTAATTGTCACAATCCTCCCAATTAATTGTCACAGTCTTCAATTAATTATCACAATCCTCCCACTTAATTGACACAGACTTCAATTAATTGTCACAGTCTCCAATTAATTATCACAATCCTCCCAATTAATTGACACAGACTTCAATTAATCGTCACAATCTTCAATCAATTGTCACAATCTTCAATTAGTTGTCACAATCTTCAATTATTTGTCACAATCTTCAATTATTCGTCACAATCTTCAATTAATTATCACAATCTTCAATTAATTATCACAATATTCAACTAATTGTCACAATCTTCAATTAATTGTCACAATCGCCAATTAATTGTCACAATCTTCAATTAATTGTCATAGTCTTCAATTAATTGTCACAATCTTCAATTAATTGTCACAATCTTCAATTATTTGTCACAATCTTCAATTATTCGTCACAATCTTCAATTAATTATCACAATCTTCAATTAATTGTCACAATATTCAACTAATTGTCACAATCTTCAATTAATTGTCACAATCGCCAATTAATTGTCACAATCTTCAATTAATTGTCATAGCGTTCAATTAATTGTCACAATCTTCAATTATTTGTCACAATCTTCAATCATTTGTCACAATCTTCAATTAAATATCACAATCTTCAATTAATTATCACAATCTTCAACTAATTGTCACAATCTGCAATTAGTTGTCACAATCTTCAATTAATTATCACAATCATCAACTAATTGTCACAATCTTCAATTAGTTGTCACAGTCTTCAATTAATTGTCACAATCTTCAATTAATTGTCACAATCTTCAATTAATTGTCACAGTCTTCAATTAATTGTCACAGTCTTCAATTAATTGTCACAATCTTCAATTAATTGTCACAGTCTTCAATTAATTGTCACAATCTTCAATTAATTGTCACAATCTTCAAATAATTGTTACAGTCTTCAATTAATTGTCACAGTCTTCAATTAATTGTCGCAATCTTCAATTAATTGTCACAATCTTCAAATAATTGTTACAGTCTTCAATTAATTGTCACAGTCTTCAATTAATTGTCGCAATCTTCAATTAATTGTCACAATCTTCAAATAATTGTTACAGTCTTCAATTAATTGTCACAGTCTTCAATTAATTGTCACAATCTTCAATTAAGTGTCACAATCTTCAAATAATTGTCACAGTCTTCAATTAATTGTCACAATCTTCAATTAATTGTCACAATCTTCAAATAATTGTCACAATCTTCAAATAATTGTCACAGTCTTCAAATAATTGTCACAATCTTCAATTAATTGTGACAATCTTCAATTAATCGTCACAGTTCTTCCAATCAACTTTCAGTTTTCAATTTTTCAAAGTCATTTTCAAAAAAAAGAAGTTCATCGAGCCCTACATTTTTACTCCGCTCCGAGTGAAATTTCTTCCGTTCTCGCATGAACAGCAAAAATACCTAACTCCGCGTTTCTCCATCTCGAGGAGTTCTCGAAGTCGAATTTGCGGAATATCTGGACCCAAAGTAGGGCAGCGTGGTTCCCGAAAAAAAAAAAAGGAGAGCCGAGGAACGCCGGCCTTCGGGTCTTTCACGTTTGAAAAAGCGTACGCCATAGATCTCCCAGGTTCTGAAACTCCCCCTCCCAACGACCGAAGGTACCTTTCCTAGGTATACGCAAAAAAAAAAAAGAAAAAAGCCAGCGAACCCAAGACGACGTTCCTTCCCAAAAATATAGCTCTCGCATAGTAATTTCGAGAATGGCGGCCAAAAAAAAAACAAAAAAAAAACTAAACAAAATACATTAAGGGAAAAAGTGCCTTTCCAACAATTTTCGCTGCTGGATCGTGGCAATTTCGAGGCTCGGGGCTCTTCACAAAAATCGTTTTCTAACGTCGCTTCTTGCCGCGTGTCCTCGTGGCCCGCGACGCAATTTAATAGCGTGCGGGTGGTCGCGAACGAAAAGCCGGAGTATCGGAGAATAACGAACGACGAATACGACGACGTATTTTCTTGGTTTTTTCAGCTCTCTTTTATTCCTTCTTTTTTCTTCATTTTTTATTTTTTTTTCAAGCGTTATGGAAGGCAGGTCACGAAAGAGCGGGAGTTGAATTTCGCAACGCTGCATGCACTTTTTACGTGGCGTAGAAAATTCACACGCGTTCTTCGTCGGGTGTCAACGCTCCGTATTTATACTTGGCGAGTTTTATCGAGTGTTTATTTTTTTTATCTTCCATTTACGAATGATTCACAAGCGTGTGAAAGGAGAAACGGTGAAATAATTTTGAAAAGTGTGAAATTTGAGCGTTTGATTTTTGAAGCAAATCGCTCGCAACTAACCAGGTACGAAGTGCACCGCGATTTAGTTTACGGCGGGAGGATCAAGGCCTCCTTTTCCACCATACCGTTGAACAAAAGAATGATACGGGGACTGGTCACTTGGCCGCGCGACTTTCGAAAAAGGCATTCGCCAGGCGCACCTGGTGCAAACTTCTAATACAGACGCAATAAATTACGCGCACACGGCCGAGTGCACGCTTAGAGCTGCATTTTTCTTTCTTCTCGGTCAATTTGCAAAAATTTACGATCAACGCCGTTTCTCGGAAACGCGTCGTTCGGTGACAAAATTTTTTGCGATTTCTCGAGAGGAGCTCACGCGCGTCTGCTGACCTTCATTTTTTGGATAACACGATTGTGAAGATTCGAACGAAATTCACGATTTTATTCACCGAGCGAATCACAAAATGAGATTTGCCGCCTAATTTTTGCCGTTACATAGTTTTCTTTGCCGGAATCGAATTTTAGGCGGAAAATAATCTCGAAAATTTTTTCGTGTCGAATTTAAATGGAGAAAGAACTTTGAAAATTTGGCCGCGCTGAATTTTAATTGGAAAATAATTTTGTATATGGGATTTGTTATGTTTTTATTGGATTGGTTTTATGTTGATTGTATGGGATTATTTGTGGGTATGTTTTAACTGGATTATGGGGAATTATGGGGTATTTTTTAATTGGATTGTATGGGATTATTTATGGGTATATTCGAATCGGAAAATAATCTTGAATTTCAACGGGAAAAGCGTGTTGAAATCTTTCCCTCGTTGAATTTGAATTGAAAAATAATCTCACAAATTTCGCCAATTTTAATTGGAATATGATCTCGCTGATTCTCTTTCGTCGAATTTTAAGGGGGGAAGTCGCAATAGCACACAAAAAATAGGCATATTTTCGGGAATTAATTTTGGCTGAATAAAAGTATCAATCGAAAATCTGTAAAGTAGGTTTTATAGCAATACTAAAAAAGTACAAAATGTAATTTTTTCAATGAAAAATATTTAAAAATGGCGGCTGCGCAGCATATGCCCCAAGGCGCCTATTTTTGAAAGCGTGTCGATGGCCGAAGACGTAGACTCCTTAATTTTTGACCTGGCAGAGAAAACCAAAATTTTTTAGTTTCCATATAACAACAGCTAGCGAGCTACGTAGGATTTTTTCGATATATTGATTTTTCGCAAAATGGTGCATGTTTGAAAATAAAGTTAAATTTTTAACAAAAAAAACGCCATAAAATCGTCGATAAAAAAAAAACTAAGCCATATAAAATAAAAAATCCTACGTAGCTCCGTGGAGAAAGATGTTTCGAAGCTAATGTCAAAATTTCAAGTCGATCGGTAAAGATTTGCTCGAGTTATGTCTTCGGCGAGCTCAAAAAAAGTGGTTTCGAGAAAAACGCGTTTAAAGTTTTAAGTACTGAGAAGCCATATGAAAATTTCATATACCTCTAATCTGCAATGCCTGCACCGTACAGTCGACTTTCGTACGCAGTATCCTTTTTCGTCCCTTTTCTAACGCGACTCGACGATGTGTCACTCATAATGACAATGATTTACAAATATCACTGTTTTTTATCACTATTTATGTTATATATGTATGCACGAAAGTGAAGCGTCGTGAAAAAACGTTATATTCAACGCAAGAAATTTGGGCATTCGGACACTTTTGCCGTATTCCATCATTGGGTATATTATTTTTAAGACCCTAAAGCACCTTTTAAGCGAAACATTTTTTTTTTTCGAAAAATTGAAAATTTTACTGTGATTTCCCCCCTTAATTTGAAAATAATTTCACTAATTTTGCCTCGTCAAAATTGGAGTGAAAAATAATTTCGCAAATTTTGAAAAATCGAATTTCAATGGGGGCACAAATATCTCGCCAATGTGGCATCGTCGAATTTCAGTGGGAAAAGAATCTGGCAAATTACCCTTTATTGAATTTCACAATTTTTTTAAATATATAGTTTCAGTTGGAATCTCGCTGATTTCCCTTCATTGAATTTTCATTTTCTAAATGATCTCGCTGATTTCAATTTTACAAATTATCTCTCGTTGCTTCTCCCGTATCGAATATTAATTTTCTAAATTATCTCGTTCAATCTCCTTCATTGAATTTTAACTTTCGAACTTATTTCGCTGATTATTTTCTGGTTGAATTTTAATTATCTAAATTATTTCGCTGGTTTTTCTCATTGAGTTTTTATTTTTGAATTATGTTGCCGACTCTTTCTTATTGAACTTTCAATTTCTAAATTATGTTCCTGATTCTTCTTCATTGAATTTCAATTTTCCAAATATCACGCTGATTTTCCCTAGTTTACTTTAATTTTCTAAATTACTTCGCTGATATTGAATCGCGTCCTCGTTGAATTTTTATTTTCTAAATTATCTCTCTGATTTTCCCCCCATTGAATTTTACCTTTCTGAATTGTCTCGCTGATTCAACCTCGTTGAATTAAAATTCTCAAAATTACTTTGCTAATTTTCCTCCATTGAATTTCAGTTAAAAAATAATCTCGCCGATTTCTTGAATTTTAATTGCAAAATACTTTTGCTCGTTTCCCTGAAAAATAATCCCCCAAATTCTCCCTCGCCGATTTTGGATCATAAACTAACCTCCAAACCTCCCCTCATCGAATTCCAATCATAAAATATCTCAAAAATCTCCTCGTCGTTTGTAAAATACTTCCACAATTTTCCCCTCATCGAATTTCCATCGGAATCCAATAGGGGACCTTACTGCCCATTTCTCCCGCTAGAGGGGACATCGTGTTATAACGTAAACAGAACATGACGTTTAGTGAGATTCTCTTTGGTTTTGCCCGTATTTCTACGACTACTGTTGAATTTTCTTTATCGTATCATATCGTATCATTTTAGATCTGCAGACTATAGAAATGAAGGATTTGTGACAGCTCAGTGTACAAACATAATATTTTCGACGCTATTTACTTCTAAAACTGTATTGCAACGTAGTTAATCATCATAACCTAAAAATTTCTATTTGAAATATTCACATTTTTTTAACCTTCTGGTATTATTTTATACACAGTACTTACCTACTCCATTTTCATTCTTTACGGCGATGAAACCGAGCCGGAAAATATTGAAAAAAGGGGTTATACCTTCCCCGTTTGTTCGGAGCAAAAAAGAAACGTTAAAGGATGAACAGAGAAGGAAAAGACTAGAAGCCGATTTTTCAATTCCGTTATAGGCAAATATCCGTAATTATTGTCCATTATGTCCATTCGTATAACTTTAGTACAAGACAGACACCGTGAAAATGTACCGCGCGCGTTGACAGCTTGTTTTGTTTACGTTATGTCTACGTGGCGCCATCTGCGCGGAGCTTTCTGTAAGGTTCACAATTCCCTCTTCCGTAAAATTTCCCTCATCGAATTTCAATTGAATGTTGCAAATTTTCCCCGATCGCTCTTCGACGGTAAAACAATCCGGCAACTTCCTCCTCGCTAAATTTCCATTAAAAAATAACATCTCAAACGGAATCCAAGACTTCCCTCTATCCCGAGGAATTCTCTCCTCGGTATAAACTTTCTCACGGAGGAAATTCCATCGTAAACAGATTAATTTGTAAATAACGTAGAGGGCGTTGAAATACCGCTTGACGAGTCACATATTCCGTCGAAATGAATACATCGCGGTGTAAGCTTATTTAAATGCTACAAACGAGCCGGCGATTGCCCCCACTCCGCGGCCGTTTCTTTGTAGTCGCGAGGCACGCTGATGCCGCGGGAAATCCGAGACTCGAGTCCAGGTGCGTGGTGAAGGACGTGCGAATACGAACTTCGTAGTAAAAATGATTTAATTTTAGAAGCCGCGCATCATTCGTTAGAACCGAGCAACGTAATCACTCTCCTTCTTTCACTTTTGCCGAACAAACGTACGTCCTTATGTTTCGATCTGAGATAAGCAGCATTATTCGCGATTGCAGCGATGCTTGCGGTAGATTCTCGTTCTACGCATTCGATGGTGATCGACGGTGAGAGCCAGCATGACGTTTGTATTCGCTCGTGAAAAATCGACGCCTACGAACGGTATGAAATAAAGTCCCCGTGGTAGGTATCAGCCTGCCCGGGCTAATCTCCGGATAACCGCTGGTCGGATTTCGATGCGTTTTTCACTGCTCGGATAGCTTGTCCTCGGAGAAACGTTTGGCTCTTCGAGAAACGACGCTACGTTGATATTCGTCTGGTTATCGTACGAATAAGCGTATGTTATTCGTCCGGACTGCGGCTAATTTCACGCGGTTCACGCTTTACAACGCCCCAAACAAACAATCCCAAACACACAAACCCAAACAAATCAATCCAAAGCCAAACATAAAAACCCAAAATGACAAACGCAAACAAACCACCCCCAAAAACAAACCCAAACCCAAACCCAAACAAAACCAACCAACGCAAACCGAACAAATACACCAAAACAAACCCAAACCCAATAAACACAAACCCCCAAAAAAAAACCAAAACCCAAACAAAACCAACCAACCCAAACCAAACAAACACACCAAAACAAAACAAACCAACCCAAACCCAAATAACACAAGCCCCCAAAAAACCAACCAAACCAAACAAACCCAAACCCAAACAGCACAAACCCCCCAAAAAAAACCAGAACCCAAACAAAACCAACCAACCCAAACCCCAATAACACAAGCCCCCAAAAAACCAACCAACCCAAACCAAACAAACCCAAATCCAAACAACACAAACCCCCCCAAAAAAACCCAAACAAAACCAACCCAAACCAAACAAACACACCAAAACAAAACAAACCAACCCAAACCCAAATAACACAAGCCCCCAAAAAAACCAACCAACCCAAACCAAACAAACCCAAACGCAACTAACCAACCCAAACCCAAACAACACTAATCCCCCAAAAACCAAAACAATGCGAACCAACCCAAACGCATACAAACTCAAACATAAACCCCCCAAAAAAAACAAACCCAAACACAACTAACCAACCCAAAGCAAACAAACACACCCAAACAAACCAACCCAAACAACACAAACCCCCAAAAAAAACGAAAATCCAAACAAAACCAACCAACCCAAACCAAACAAACCCAAACGCAACCAACCAACCCAAACCCAAACAAAATTATAAACATTTTCTTCGGATGACTACGTGTAAATTATTCTTCCGGATCGTTTGTTTAACAATTTAACACATTCTATCCGGACAAGTATACATATGTTATTCGTCCGGATACTAGCTTACACGAATCACAATAATATGTACGCCTACCGGAAATACGGCGTGAACTGAGCCGCTATCCGGACGAATAACATACGCTTATTCGTCCGATAACCGGCCGGGAGACACTCCGTAAGATATATACGTGAGTGATGACTGAGAAAGGCCAATGGATTTGTAGGAAAATAAATTCTACAATAGGCAAAGCACGTACACGTAACTGCAATAACCCCACTAGCGTGATCTGCCAACGGTAACGAGAAAAACCCGTTGAAGGAACACCCATGATCGCCGATCAAAAATCGCCGGTTCTAAATCCCACACCAGTCGCGAACGCTGCCGACGATGACAAACGTTTGCTCGAGCATGAACACTTCTACCCACTTGATGACTCAAATGAATAATTCTGTTTATTTTTTCTTATCTTTTACGAGAAAGAAAGCAGCCAACAACGAGAGCACATACTTTTCTCTCGTTATCTCCGCTGGAACGCTGCTCTCCGGTCTCGCAAGCCAGACAGAGCGAGAGAGAAAGAGAGAGTGAGATGGAGCATGCAAGGAGGGGAGTAGGAGATGACGACGATACGTTAGTGGGGCTAAGCACTTCCTCTTATCGCGTATCCGCGTCGCGATGCGAACAACCGAGAGAGGGCCAACGTTAAAGTTCCCCTCGTCCCACACGCAGCACTACGTCCTGAACAACCTTCCTGTAACATAGTACAGAGCAACAGTTATCATATTGATTCGCTGTATTGATCGCTCCAACCAATATCGCTATTATTCGACGCGCTCGAAATCGGAATTCCCGTGCGTGCGCGCGAGTGTGTGGACGTCCAGTGGATTTGCGATAATTAGGGGGGCTCGAGCGTCTCCCTGAACAAAGCTGACGGATACTGTTGTTTCAAAATTATTATTATTTTGGAATAGAAATCGCTATCGTCATTTTAAATAAAACAAATCATTATCTTTTTTTTTCAATAAAAAATCATTATCGTTATTTTTAAAAATCGTTATCGTTATTTGTGTAAGATCGTTAACGTTATTTTTTGAAAATCATTATCCTTTAAAAAAAGAATCGTTATCGATATATTTAACAAACATGGTTGTCGTTGCTTTGCTTGGAGAATAGTTATCGTTATTTTGTAAAAAAAACGTTATCGTTTTAAAAAAAATCGTTATCGTTGTTTTGCTAAGAAACATCGTTATCGTTGCGCTTTAAGATCGTTATCGTAATTTAAAAAATCATTATCGTTGTTTTGCTTAAAAAAAATAGTTATCGTCCGTTTTTTAAAAATCGTTATCGCTATTTTGTGAGAATCGTCATCGTTATTTGAAAAAATCATTATCGTTATCGTTGTTTATTTAAAATCGTTATCGTTATTCGTGTAAAATCGTTAACGTGATTTTTTAAAATCATTATCGTTTTTAAAAAAATTGTTATCGATATATTTAAAAAATTGTTATCATTGTTTTGTTCGAAAATTAGTTAGTTATTTTGTAAAAAAATCGTTATCGTTGCTTTGTTTAGAAACGTCGTTATCGTTGCCTTTTTAAATCGTTATCGTTATGTTGTAAGGATCATCATCGTTATTTGAAAAAATCGTTATCGTAATTTAAATAAATCGTTATCGTTGTTTTGCTTAAAAAAATGGCTACCGTCCGTTTTTCAAAAATCGTTATCGTTATTTTGTAAGAATCGTCATTGTTATTTGAAAAAAGCATCGCTATGGTTGTTTTTTTTAAACCTTTATCGTTGTTTTATGAAAATCGTCATCATTATTTAAAAAAATCGTTATCGTCATTTTTTTCAATCGTTATCGTTATTTTAAAGAAAATCGTTATCGCTATATTTAAAAAATATCGTTATCGTTTTTTTCAATCGTAATCGTTAATTTGTTTGTTTGTTATAGTTATCGGTATTTAAAAATCATGATCCTTCTTTTTTTTTTTATCGTTATCGTTATCGTTATTGTTATTGTAAAGAAATCGTTGAAGTTTTTTATCACTGTCGTTTTTCAAAATCGTTTTAGTCTTCGTTATTTAAAAAAAATCGTTATCGTTATTTTTTTTATCGTTTGCTTTTTTTAAATCGTTACCATTATTGAAAACAAAATCGTTTGGGTCACTTTTTAAAATCGTTATCGTTATTTTAAAGTCGCCACCATTATCGTTAAAAACAAAAATCGTTATCGTTATTTTTTCTCAAAACCATTATCGTTATTTGCCTAAAAGAACGTTGTCGTTATTTTTTAAAAGCCACTATCAACAACAAAAATGGTAATTTTTTTCAAAAACGTTATCCCCATTTTGAAAAAATCGTCTTAGTTTTTTTTCCAAAAAAATCGCTATCGTTTTCTTTCGATCTTTTATACGTCCGAAAAAAATCGCAACTTCGAAGTTTCCATAAATTCCACTGCCCCCTTTTCGAGGAGGCAACCTATTAAACGCGTTTGTGAAAATTAGGCACAAAATCGTAAATTTATCCGCGTCAATATCTCCCGCTGACACATGTACTCGTTGACGTTAAATTTTAGCTTTATGCGTAATTCTTCTGAACCTGCGTTGAATATTCCAGATTTTAATAAATATATGTATTTTTTCAAAGTTTATTTTGTATGGGTCTGTGTCCAAAAGAAAAAAAAATGTCGCTGTCCTTCAACGGTTTATCGGCGAAACGCTCGAGCCTCCTTAGAGACCCAATTTTTTTTTGTTCTCCGTGCACACGACGTTGCGTGTCGTCGTCACTTGAACTCTTAGAACTTTGAATTACCCGAAGGCGCAAAGAGAGAAAAAAAAGATCGGAGGGAACGAAGACGGTGGCTGATCGTCCCGTTCCTGCCGAGTCTTTCTCTCCTCTTTACGCGTACATTCGGAGAGCACGTAGGCGTGCCAATTATGACTATTGTAAGAGTCTCCGTGATAAAGAAAAAAAGAAAAAAAAAGGCACTAAGCGAGAGTGACGAGGCGAGAGAAGAAGAGACGAGTGGAGAGATACGCTCGACGGGATCTCATCCCTAGAAGTTTAGTCAGCTCGAAACCCTCGCGAGCGTCGGTCGTCCTAATATAGCTCGAGCATACGCGTCAATATCAAAACTGTCGTTGGACAAACAAGATATACACGACCCGACGACTTTCACTTCAACCGAAACGCACTCGACGCGTTCTTCGAACCTCCAATGGCTCCATTTACGAGTACGACAAGAAAAGACACTTTTGAAAATTCCTTTCAGTAAAAACTCCTACGAAGTCTTGTGACTTTCGGTTGCTCTTGACGAGACTTATCGGTTGACGCGAAAAAAAATCACATTGTCGTTTGAAAAAAATAAATCGCGTCGAACTTGAATTGGCGCATCGTTGAGATGCAAATTTTTTTTCTCTTTTCTGATTCAATTCGAAATTTTTGGTGGCGCGAGGCAAAATCGTTCGAAAGTTTTTTCACGAATGGGAATTTTCATGTTGAATCGGCAAAAAAAATTTCTTCGAGTTCTTTCGTGCTGTTTGGGTTTGTTTTTTCAGCTTGAAAAATTTCTTCGAGTTCTTTCGTGTTGTTTGGGTTTATTTTTTGGATTTGCAAAATTCAGTCTACAAAATAGAGGGAAGAAAATTATTTCAGCGTGTACCGAGCCTCTTGAAATCGGCGAAAAAAAATATCGTGGCCTTTTTTGCCGAATTTTCAAAATGTAGTTTGTAAAAATGCGCAAGAAAGGATTTTGGAATATGCAGAGTGTAGAAGTTTGCTGAAAAACGGGATTTTTTGCTGTATCTGCAACGTTTAGCACACAAATCAGCGGAGAAATTATTGGAGTTTTAGCGAACTACGAAAATCTGTCAAAAAGTTTTTTTTTTCGGTTTGTTTGGGTTAGATTTCCAAGTTTGCAAAATTGAGTTTACAAAAATGTGCCGAAAAATATGTCGGATTATACTAACTCTCTAAAAAAAGTGTCAAAAAAAGATTTTCTTCGGTTTTGTTTGCTAAATCTGCAAAGCCAAGTTCACAAAAATCTGCAAAAACATCTCGTTTTGTGTTGTTTTGATCTGCAGGAAAGTTATTGGAATTATACCGAGCCAAAGCTGTCGAAGAATATTTTCTTTCCGTTAGTTTTCCGAATCTGCAACATAAGTTCACAAAAAAGTGCCAAAAAAGCTGCTTAAAAAAAAAACGCCTGAAAACTTTTTATTTCGCTTTATTTTATTCGGATTTAATTGCTAAATTTAAAAATCTACAAAAACTTCGAGCTCCACTCGAGTGTCCAAAAAAAAAATTGCCAAAAAGAATGCCCGTGGACTCGTCGCCCCGATCCCCTAAAATCTGGCCAAAAGATTTCGCAACCGAGTGTCCGAATTTTTATTTTTTTTCCGATCAAGTATCCAAAAATCTCCAAAAACGAAAAAAAAACACATTCTTCCACCGAGTCTCCGAAAAATCGGCAGACTCCGCGTGTCGCTGAAACCCAACGAAAACAAACCCAGACGACCGAAAAGACGTCGATCATCGTCCAACGAGGCGATCTTCCCGCCGCCAGCGGTAAAAATTGACAACGAACGAAAAATCTCTACAGATATCGAGCGACGGGTGAAATCGAGCGATGAATGAAGCTTCCGGGTGCGGGAGAAATTCGATTCCACGCGACTGGAAATATGCTCGAGGGATTACGATAATCGCGACACGATCCTCGTTAACGACCACGTGAAATAGTCGGGGAGCGATGAGATTCGAGACGCGCGTGCAGCGATCGTAGGACAAAAGCGAAAAAAAAGCAAACCGAGGGTGGGGGAGTAGGTAGAGTGCAACGTGAGATCGGTTTGTCCAAGAACCGTAAAGATATTCCGGGCGTTCAAAGGTCGCGGATCGAGAGGCGGACAAATGGTGGCAAATGCTAAGAGGTAAGAAGGTGAAAACGTTGCAGGCGTACACTCGTGTGCTCCACACTCTTACTGAATCCTCTTCGATCACGATACAAAAACCAGCCCGACAGGTTTCAAATGCTCCCCCCCCTCTCTCTCTCTCTCCCAGTCTCTTCTTCTTCTTCATTTTGCTCGGTGAGCGAGTGGCCTTTTCCCCTCGTGTGTACGTTTTGTTTGATACGTGGCCGTTATTGCGGGAGGTCTCGTAACGCGTTCTTCAACATCCCGTAAGTCCACCGGGCGCCGGCGCATGCGCGCCAAGAGTCCTCGAACCAGCGAAACTTCGTCACCTCCTCGAATGGAAGACGTCCAATTAAAACTTGGCTCTCGCGGGTCCGCGGAACAAAATATCATTGACAGTTTCGTCTATGAACTTGGCGAGGCGAGCCGCGGGCGAAAAAACAATAACGAGGAAGATTCGATGAACGGGACATTCGCGGCTCGACAACGCGCGCCCACGATCGGCGAACTTTAACGGGCAAACCTGCGTTCCAATAGTGCGGCGGTGAGGAGAAAAGAAAGCGAAAAAGCGAGAAATAGAAAAGTTCAATTGGAGAAGACAAATATTGAGATAAAAAAGAATCGAGTGAGTAGACGAGTTCGTGTGGGTTGGTGGGAAGGGCTCGACGATATTCTTTGGGTTTTTTTTTATTTGTAGGTTGGCAAATACGGCCTAACGAGTTTGTTTGGGTTTGTTTACGTTGGTACGATGACGGGATAAGAGATTCGACATAGAGGGTATTCATTCGACGATAAGTCTTACGGAAAGATCAACAGGTGCTTCGTTCGACTGCGTTTGTTTTGGTTTTTCCTTTCTCTCTTCCTCTTTCTCTCGCTCTTTTTTTCTCTCTCTCTCTCTCTCTCTCTCTGTAGAGACCTGGGAGGTGGATCGGCAAGGACAAAAATTCACTTCCTATATTCGACCACGATTGTTTACATTTGTTTCTGCACAAAAAAGGTTATAGTTGACAATAATAACCGTAGAGACATAAAAATAATCGAATTTTCGCTGCATTCGAATTACGCAATCTCCGACCTTGTTCGCGCAATCGCTAAGACGTGCTGAGAAATATTGAAAATTTGCGACCCCCAAATATTCGTACGGAGAAAAAACGGAGAAGCCACACAATTTTTAATGATTTTTCTCGAGTCTTAATTTTATCCCGCGTTCACACAAGACGGTTTTACTTTTGTCACAAAATACGTGCAAAAGTTGCGAGAACCGGAGTCGGTGTCGTTGAAACCGGTATACGTTGGAATACGCTAATATCTTTCGGACGTCAATACGTCCGGTAAAAGTTGAGCTTCGGAGTTTAAATGATTGTCGTACATGGTTTTTTGAAAAAAAAAAAAAACGTTTTTAATAAGAAATCTAACAATTTAGCTCAATCAACTGAACCCATTGACTACAAATTGTCTAGATATTCTTTTTTTTTCTCCAAGACGATTTAGCGAAACTTCTGGAAACTTCGAAGTGCAACTTCCTCCGGACGTATCTGCGACAATTCTTAAAACAAATATCGAACGCGAATGGCTCAGAGATCCGGCCAGTAACGGCACGTTTTTTCGTCTTTCTTTGAGAATTGAATAATCGAATATCAAAGAATTCTAAGAATATCGATCATCAATTGGTCAAACAAATATTTTCACCTATACTAGTCAAAAAAAATTTATTTTCAAAAATTTTCATTACCATTTTCCAAAAAAAAATTGAAATTTTTCGAAAAAATTAAAAAATTTCGAAAACATTGTAATTTTTCGTAAACTTTTTTAAGAAATCGAAAAAAATTGTAATTTTTCGAAAATTTTTTTAAGAAATCGAAAAAAATAGTAATTCTTCGAAAAAAGTTAAAAAATTGCGATATTGCGAACAAATTTCGAAATTTCGAAAAAAAAAATAAAAATTTTCAAAATACATGTCAAAATTTCGCAATAAATTAGGAATTTTCAGAATGCGTTACAAATTTCCAAAATGAATTAAAATTTTTCAAAATCAATTAGTCAAAAAAACCTTTTACCAAAATCCGAAAAAAAATGGTCCACTCGTCGATTCAAAAATTGTTATCGTCTCTTTCTTTTCTGTTCCTCCGCTGGCTGACTTTGTCCGCGCGCTCTCTCTCTCTCTCCCGGGTGGAATATGGGAGACTGACGCGAGGTCCATGAGAGAAGATGACTTCGATGCTGACGGACGATGATCGGCGATCAACGAGGATGACCAAGCCCATAAAGGCGGGAAAGAAAAAAATGACGATCGACGGAACGACGGGCGCCGCGAGGGACGAGACCCGAACGTTCCTCGATTTTTCACGCGAAAATCTCAGTATATCGCAATCCGAGCTTGAGCAAGGCTTCAACAAGCCCTCGTCGAGATGTTCCCGTCCGAGCGGTCACAGCATCCTCAGCCTCGTTGCTATCCTCGTTGCACTCGCGTGCGCCGGCGTCGAGATCTGGAAATTGCACAGGGTCATCAGTAACACGAGAGACATCGAGATTATCAAGAGAGACGTCGAGGCGCTCAGGCATCGTTTCCTCGGTGAGGACTTTATGGACGAGCTCAAAGCGTTCGAGGAACAGGTGAAAAATTGTTTTTTAAAAAGAATTTTCGAATTATCCAGGAAATATCTCAAATTGAAAAGTATTTCGACTTATCATAAAGAATTATTATTATTATTATTATTTATTATTATTTATTATTAATTATCATTATTTATCATTATTTATTATTATTTATCATTATTTATCATTATTTATCATTATTTATCATTATGTATCATTATTTATCATTATTTTTCATTATTTATCATTATTTATCATTATGTATCATTATTTATCATTATTTATCATTATTTATCATTATTCATAATTATTTATCATTATTTATCATTATTTATCATTATTTATCATTATTTATCATTATTCATAATAATTTATCATTATTCATCATTATTCATAATTATTTATCATTATTTATCATTATTTATCATTATTTATCATTATTTATCATTATTTATCATTATTTATCATTATTTATCATTATTCATCATTATTTATCATTATTCATCATTATTTATCATTATTTATCATTATTCATCATTATTTATCATTATTTATCATTATTTATCATTATTTATCATTATTTATCCTTATTTATCAATATTTATCCTTATTTATCAATATTTATCATTATTTATCATTATTTATCATCATTTATAATTATTTATCATTATTTATCACTGATCATCATTATTTATCATTATTTATCATTATTTGACATGCTTTGACTTTTTGACATGCGACAGTTTTTGAATTTTTTATGCCCTTACGCATGAAGCGGCGCGTCTTAGCAAAAACGATAAACAGTTACCACGAGACGTCAAATCGGGTCGCCGTTGCTGATTAAATCATTTTTTTCTCTATTAATTAAAGCTTTTTTTTGCACAAGTGAGGTAACATTTCGAGAGCTAAACGTTCCATATGTGTAATGAAATTTTTATAAATAAGTAAACGCATGCAGGTGGATGAGAAATAATAAAAATACAAGATAGTGTTCAATAATTGGGACATTTACCTTATGCTGTTATTATTTATTGCATAATATAGGAGAAAATACCATCTTAAGGCGGGATTCTACTTTAAAACCATGAAAAAAAACGCTATTTTCGTGAATTTTTTCTGAGAATACTATTAAAGATATCGATATGGGGTTTAAACTGTTCAATAAATACACTCTTTAAGTACATAAAAAATTTTTTTTAATGTATTTTATTCATTTTTTGTACACGTAAAATATGTTTAAAGCCAACGCCTCGAAAAGCAGGTACCGTTGCCGTGGTCGTGAAATCTTCCCGACGGATGGTCTGAAACAAAAAAAATCAAATAGTTTCATGTTCGGTATGTCTTCAGGAACCGACCTAACTAGAATATTTTATATACGTGCAAAATTAACAAAATGGCGGCTAAAATACGAAAAAAAATGCGTTGTTTTTGGGTCTTTTTTTGCAATAAAAAAATAATTCTAATCAAAATTTTAAGTTGATTGTAGTTAGGTCGGTTGGTACACACATATAGAATATGTGTTCCAAATTTCATAAGGATCGGTTCAGTACTTTTTGAGTTATCACGACCACGGTACTCGAAAATGTCGTTTCGAGAAAAACGCGTTTAAAGTTTTGGTGAGTGATAAATCGTAGAAAAAATTATCTTACCCTCAATCAGCGATGCCTGGGCCATATAATATGCCTTCGACGTGTTCCAGGTGGGTGTTTTCATCCAATTTAGCCTTTTCAAAGTTTCAAAGTAGAATCCCGCCTTAAGGAAGCTTTCCAGTGTGACAGCCCGAAAAATCGCTGTTTTTCGCGATTTTTTTTTTTAAAGAAAAAATAATCTAATCGGTCTGGTTTTTTTTTGTATATTAATTGGGTATTGAAGAATACAAAACAATTTTTTAAAGATCGATTTATTTATTAATTAATATCTATAAAAATGATGAAACAATTGTTGCAGAAAATGCACTTGGATGTGGTGTCCACGTTGGGGGTCACAATTTTGATCTGAAACAAAAAACACAAAAAGATTATTGATCGGTATATAATTGGCTTTCGTGCTATGGAGGCTTTTTTTTTTTTTTTGCAAAAATGGCGCCGGTTTGAACAAAAAGTATCGATTTTAGCATTTTTTTTGGCAGTTTTTTTTACAAAAAAATAGGAAGATGTCAAAAAAAAAAAAAGCTTCCATAGCACGATAAACAATGACGTTAAGAATATTGTGTAAAAAATTCAACTCGATAGCTTTAAAACTCTGCCCTCCAAGTTGGACACCGTTTTGAAAAATGCTGTTTCGAGAAAAACGCGTTCAAAGTTTCGCTGTAGCTGTAGCGCTCCGTTGCCTTCTTCCAAGAAATGCTGTACAGTAACCGAAATAATCTGAATTTCGGCATGAAAATTTCAGGGAATATTCGGAAGAGTGTATACTATTCGATAAAGCAAAAAAAAAAATCGATTTTTTGAAAATTTCACACTGGAAAGCTCCCTTAACCTCTAAAGTAGAATCAAGTGTGGCGTGACAGCTTTCGAAACTCGCGTAGTTAACACTAGTAAAAAGACACTTGATGTGTCTTTACTTATGGTAACTAGTTACTTCAGTAACCTATTACAAAGTAATTAAATTATCAATTACAGTAATAATTGTAATCGTTAGTTTTTAATTTAATTACTTTTTGTCCACCTCTGCTCCTTACATTTCCATTCCATACGATTTGCCAGATTGTCCCCTCACCTACATTTTTCATTCCTTCTTTTCTTTATTTTCCCCATATTCATAATTGCTCTTACTTCTTCCCTCAGGCATTTTAGCCATCTTCATTGTTTCGAGTAGATACCTCGCAGCCCTTTTCCATACTTCGAATTCCATGCCCAGCTTGCTTACGCCAAATATCATTAAGGGGGAAATATCGTATCATTTCTACCGATTCCCATGACCATTTTAACATACCTGTTTGAAATTCATCCACCTGTTTCCATCTTTTCTACCCCCAAATTTCACATCCATACTGCATTTCACTTTTTAAAATACCGATACCAATGTCGCGTTCACGTCTTCGTTGTTATTACGAATTGTCATTATTATTGAGATTACTGCGAGAAATCTGCGCGCAACATAACTGGAAAAATTCCTTGGTCGAGAGATCGGAAGATGAGAGCAAAAAATACGTTGAGAGATCGCTGCGGATGAAACTAACATCTGGCGGAGCAAGCTTTTAAGGGGGTCTCGTGTACCTTTCAATCCAAAAGTGCGAACCGCCGAAAATTTTGCTACTTCGCGACTCGAGAAGAATGTAAAAAAAAATTCCCCCGTGTTCAAGATATTGTGAACATTTATTTCCGTCAACAACAATATGGAAAAGTTACTGACAAATTGTTTAAATAAGTAAGGGCGCGACAAATAATCGGAGAGATTTTTTCTTCGTAAAAAATGTTGTAGGGGACTTTTTTTTAAAATACTTATAAAATTTTTTGTCGAATTTTCTCTGTTTTTTGAGTAACTTTTTGTTGGCTGGATGACTTGGAAAATTCTTAAGCGCGGTGTGGATATTTTGTGCGAAAAAAAACATTCAGTTTCTTTTTTCAGAATTCGTGAGAATTTTTGTCGGTTTTTTTATAGCAAAGTAGTGAAATTCCGAAGCAAATAATTTTTTTCTGGGAATGTACGCGCGATGCATCCTCCATACGAACGAGAGGAAGAGAGAGGGAGAGAGAGAGAGAGAGAGAGAGAGAGAGAGAGAGAGAGAGAGAGAGAGAGAGAGAGTCTCAATTCGACGTAACGTTAATGATAATATCAAATAATGATTGGCTTAATTGCTCATCACGAGAGCACGGAGTTCGCGATTTATCGTAGGCGTAACTAATGCCGTAAGCGGGTCGTACATGTCTGTACATTGCGCGACGCGATCACCCTCGTTCTTCGACTCGTCGACTTAGCTGGGTGAATACACCAGTTAGCGATTAATCGCAGAAATTCCATACGACAAATTGTAATCTCGTTCGTAACATCCGAGAATTCCCCACCGACGGATACGATCGTTTTTATTCGGAAAGATTTCAGATACGGAGAATACGACGCTTTTTGTCTAAATATCTCGATTTCAATGACAAAAAAAAAATAGTCATACGATTGAGTGCAATATCACACGTGCGGGAGATCACGTTGTTTCACGGTGGGAGAGGAAATTTGCCGCGTGAGCATAAACCGCAAAATGTGTTCGATCGTGGCAAAGTTCATGGCTAGAATTCCACACGATCGACTGTGAACTAGCGGATAATCGTTTTCCTGACGATATTCAGATATTCGTAATCGGAAAAAATTAGAAGACGAGTTTTTTTGACAGGTGATTCCGTAGGAGCCGCGGGTGCTAAATCAAAGTTTGCCTAAAAATCGGGGTGCAGGGTTTTTTTAGGGGATGAAGGGGGACGGGGGTGGATCGGTGCTAAAGTACAACCCCTACGAGGTCGGCGCAGTGGGATAAAATGTTCAGAAAAATCCGGGCTTTGTGCGAAAATTATTTTGTCCACAGCGCCAAGGTCGTGGAGGTTCATTTTGGGGGTGAAAATTTTGAAAAATCAGTTTTAATTCAATAACTCTTTAGGAAAACATTCGTACACTTTTTGTTCAAATGGGAACGTTGTAGCCCTTGAAAAGATGCGTCCATCGAGTATTTGATCATCACTCTGCGATAATATCTCCAACCCTAACAATATTGTTGAAATGCCAGTAAAAAAATGGTTTATTGAATAACTCAAAAAGCATCGATTTTCGGGTATGGTTTAAATGTACGAGATGTAGAGAATAATTTTCTCGATATTTTCGTTTCTATGGACCACCCTTGATCTTTGATTTTTCTATCCCTTTCGGGGGCTGGAAATTCAAAGCGAAATTCTGGGGAAACTATTATTCCCGAACCGGAAATCAGGATTATTTAAGGAAACTTTCCAGTGTGACAGCCCGAAAAATCGCTGTTTTTCGCGATTTTTTTTTTTAAAGAAAAAATAATCTAATCGGTCTGGTTTTTTTTTGTATATTAATTGGGTATTGAAGAACACAAAACAATTTTTTAAAGATCGATTTATTTATAATTTAATATCTATAAAAATGATGAAACAATTGTTGCAGAAAATGCACTTGGATGTGGTGTCCACGTTGGGGGTCACAATTTTGATCTGAAACAAAAAACACAAAAAGATTATTGATCGGTATATAATTGGCTTTCGTGCTATGGAGGCTTTTTTTTTTTTTTTTGCAAAAATGGCGCCGGTTTGAACAAAAAGTATCGATTTTAGCATTTTTTTTGGCAGTTTTTTTTACAAAAAAATAGGAAGATGTCAAAAAAAAAAAAGCTTCCATAGCACGATAAACAATGACGTTAAGAATATTGTGTAAAAAATTCAACTCGATAGCTTTAAAACTCTGCCCTCCAAGTTGGACACCGTTTTGAAAAATGCTGTTTCGAGAAAAACGCGTTCAAAGTTTCGCTGCAGCTGTAGCGCTCAGTTGCCTTCTTCCAAGAAATGCTGTACAGTAACCGAAATAATCTGAATTTCGGCATGAAAATTTCAGGGAATATTCGGAAGAGTGTATACTATTCGATAAAGCAAAAAAAAAAATCGATTTTTTGAAAATTTCACACTGGAAAGCTCCCTTAATGGGGCGTCCCTCTCTGGAAGCCTAATTTGAAGGATCAGAATGATGGACTTTTTTCTAGTAACACATTGGTTGGAATAAATATATTTTTTCAGCATCTTGTACACGTGTTTGTTTGGGTTACAATGTAATTATTTCGTTACAATGTAATTATTTCGGAAGAAAAGCTTTCAAAGTGTTCGTGGTGCTGGAGTTGGCGTTGCAGTCCTCCAGCGGCGAGGCCCGAAACGACGGCATCTCTACCAGGCTCAAATGTAATCTGAAACGAAAAGAACATTTTTTTCCTTCAAATATATCCAACTGCCACGGGTTCACGATCCACTTTTCGATATTTCGAAAAATACGAACAATGACAGCTTCTCCAAAGAAGACCTCATTTTTTATATTGAAAAACAGCATGCTGAAGTCATCGTTATTAACAAATGGTTCGTCCAATTAAAAAATGCGATCGTGAGCCGAAAATGAGTACTGTTTGAAAATAGGTGTAACTTCGTCAATTTGTAGAATTCCAGGGTCCGGTTGGTCTTGAAATATTCTTGAAAGTTCACACTCTAACAACATGCACGAAAAAACAATTTTTCAAAAGCTTCCAGAGAGGGATACCCCTTCAAGAGATTCGTCAACGGCGTTTTCTCCCAATGGCCTTTGGATCTTCATCTCCAGTTCCCTCCAGCTCCCTCCACTTCGGTGCCTTCCGCCCCTTCTCTCGATAGCCTTCCTCTCGTCCTTGCGCAAATTCTTCTCTGTGCTTTATCAGCAAAACAAATTCCAAACGGTATTAGAAGCACGTTTCTGTTTTTTTTTAATGAAAAATTGGGCATTTATTCTGAAACAACGGTAATTTGTGTTTTATTCAAATTGAAATTGCTCGTTGAGTCACTTGTAATGTGCGTGCAAGTTCTTCTTGCGTTTGGCACGAATCTGAAACACTTGAATCTGAAACACTTAAAAAAAAAATTGCAGTTGTACGCGGACGGTAGCGATGGGGACGACGATTCGGGCGAAGCGGACATCGAGAGTGCCGATTACGACAGCAATTACGAGGAGGATTACAGTCCAAGCTGGACCGATTACGCGTCGGATTCGAGTGGCCCAACGACCGCCACCCCGGCCATTCGCAGCTCGAGGAATTCCTCGAAGAGCGCCTCGTCCGGTACCCCAGCGCGTCAAAAACTCGAGTCCAAGGTGAAAAGTCTTCCGAAGCCGCGGGATCTCGAGGAGAGCGAACGAGTCGCGGCTAAGCGGAGCTTGGAAACGGACGAGGATCATCCGAAGCGACGGCGCGCCGTCACCGAGGAAACCCCAGCGGAATTTCCGTCGAACGTCGATCGTCCCGTTTTTGCAAATTCCTTCACCTCCGAAGATCGCAATCACACGAGATACGAGAGTCTCAAGAACGACGATCCTCCAGCTGGAAAGAAGAAGAGCAAGTAAGAGTCACGCCGAAAGCATCTTCAAAATATTATACTTTTAACTTTTATCCCCCAAACTCGTAATTTCGCTACTTCCGGTTCCTTAAGGACGTACGAACGTTACTACGAATCTTCCGGATTTGAAATTTTTATACGATTTTGACGAGTACTTTATGCGCCTATTGCCAAAATTTGAGCTATTTTGGCCGTTTGGGTTTGGGTTTGTTTGGGTTTAGTAGAAAAAAGCGTAGTTAGGGTCGATGGCCAGGTACTGCACGTAAAATCAAACGACATTTATCACCGTGTAGTTGAAGCACTACATTACAAGAAAGTTTCAATTTCCGGTTGAAAATGGTCAGAAGAACGAAATAGCATCCACAGACTTAGCAACGTCGCGAGTAACAGCTGATGCGTTTGGCGAACATAACCCAGCTTTGTTTTGAAATTAATTCGAATAGAAGCCGCCACAAAATATGCAAACAACAATTTATGGAGTTTTATCATTTATCACGTATCAATAATATGTATAATTATATTCTGCCTATCGTGTTAATTCCGCTGAGATAATTCAAGCCTATTTCAGTAGGTGTCCGGCTCATTTTTTTCTTGTCTTTTTAGTCCGTTTTTATGGTGGATATGTTAATGTTATTATTACGAAGATTACTACCGAGTCGTTGACAATCTCATTTCTCAGTTTCTATTTGTTCACGTGCCATACCAGGTGTAGAAGCATGAAACCGGAATTTTTCTTGTAAAAATTACACGTCGGTTGTTTGAAAATGATAAAAACGAATGGAGACGGCTTTCTGCGTCGCGTTCAATTGATCCGCGAGTTCTTGTTGACTTTGAGTATCATCTTCATCCAATAAGGCTTGCAATTCGTAGTCTGCGAACATTTTCGGTGATTCTTTGAACGACGCGAAACACTGTGTTTTACCAAGAGCATGTTCACCGTAAGCTTCGACAAGCATTCGATGCGATTCTCCAGCAGTTTTCTTCAAATAATAACAGAAAACCAACGCTGTCCGCAAATCGTAGTTCGTAGGCACAAAACTCGGCATGTTTAAGGGCGGGGTAAAGTTAATTCGGCGAAAAAAAGCATGTTTTTAAGATTTTTTTTTGGCGTAACGAATAGTGTTCGTTTATTGAAAAATTTACATATAATAAAGTAATATTTGAACAACATTCTCCTAAATTTGTATTGCAAAATATTCAAAATTGAGCGAGTGAAAATTAAACCCCGGAGGCGCCTCGAAAAAAAGTTGGTTCGCGGTGTGCACCATAACTCGCAACAGAATCATCTGAAACAAAAAAATCAAAATGCATTTGTTAAAGGAGATGTTTCTCGAGGTAATGACGCGAGGATTTTTTCGATTTTTCGATTTTTCGTAGCACTTGGGAGCCAAAAACCCGATTTTCGCTAAAAAAAAATCGGCTAATTTGTTGTTGAAAAATTAGTAATTATTTAAAAAAACAAAAAAGCTCTCGACAATACCTGGTGAATTATGTGAAGAAGTACTGTGCAAAATTTCAAAGCGATTGGTCCAGTAGATTTTGAGTTATCGTGCACACGGACTTCAAATATGACAAGTCTCAGAAAAACGGTTTGAAAAACCCAGAAGCGTTTGGTCGCTTAGCGCTCATTGCACATAAGTTTGAGAACACTTCTCGATTGCATAAAAATCTGAGAAAATTCATGCATATTAAAGGTACTCAAAAGATTAATTTTGCATAATAATAATTCCAAAATGTTATTAACAAAATGATGAAAAAAAAAATTAGTCAACAAATTTCCCCGCAACCCAATTTTTTTTCGTGATTCGTTCATTTTTCTGAATACGTATGAATTTTTTCAGATTTTTCAATTATCTTTGAATTTTTAGAAATTCAAAATAAAACTCGATAATTTTCTTATACTCACTCAAAGTCGTCGATGCCAGGTCCGTAGAGCAAAAGCCTTCCATCAAGATGATCGAGGGCATCTTTTTGCGTTTGTCTACGCAAAACTCTTTCTTCTTTACTGACGTGCGCCGCTTGCTCCCCGCCCAGGTATAAAACCCGGCATGGAGCAATAGACGCTCAAATACTCATAACTTCGTCAATTTTACTCCGATCGACTTGAAATGTTAACACAATATTCTTGATGTATTATGCATTCATTTGAAAATTAAAAAAAAAACTTAAATACTTTACCCCGCCCTTAAGGTTATAGAAAAATATACCGGTGTAGGGAACTTGGGTTGTTGTGTGTTGAAAATCTTCGTCAGCTGTTAGAGGGAGATGACGGCGCTGCAGAAGCGGTCTTACGGTTCCTAAACTGATGGCTAGCACCACCTATCGGGAAATTTCGGTTTCATACTTCTACACCTGGTAAATTCGTCATTTACCACAACATTCGGCACACTATAATCGATAACACGAACAATCAACATAAGTAAACATCAATCAGAGCAGCCGTGGGTAAAATAAATTTGGACTCTTTTTTTTGCCCCGTGAAAGTGATCGTGCCTCCTTGATCACCCTTCCGGCATTTCTCCGAAGACTTTCCCTTCGGAATTTCTTCCACAGAGCACGAAGGACGTTCCGATAAGAAACTTTTTTTCCACCCCCAGCGAGGCAATCGCCTGGGAGCGACATCCGCCGAAGAAATATTTCGCGATAACGAGACTCGACAGGCCCGAGGATTTTCCGTTGCCCAGCCAGGCAATGAGGCGACGCCACTCGTTCAACCACACCAGAGATCTTCGACGATCCAATCAGGTCCGCATCCCCCCCCCAAAACACACACAGGCATCCTGGAGTGCCAACTGACGTTTCGATCTCCAACGCTTCTTCCTCTTCCTCCAGCTATCCGAATTGACGAGAGGCTCGCTGAAGCCTCGCGTGATAACGAGGCGCCACCTGCGAGCACCGAGGCAGGTGTACGCGGCTCATTACGGCGCCGACAGCACGCTCTTCGGCATGGACGACGAGCACACGGGGAACGGCAGGGCCAAGCACAACGGGGGCGTCTTCAAGGCTTGGCGTCCGAGCGAATGGGTCACCGATCTCGGCATGAGCAGACACTTCACTCTCTCCCGGGACGGCAGACTGGCCGTTCACGAGGCTGGACTCTACCTCGTCTATGGACAAATTCATTATCTCGATGAGCACGACGAGAACGGATTTCACATACTGGTCAACGGTCAACCGATTCTCCAATGCATGGTGACATACATCTTCGCTCTAACGTCAACTTTCGTATTCTGCGTTTTCTTTCATTTTTACAAAAATACTCGTAAATAATCGTTTGACCTTGAGGACAACTCAAGATCATTCCTTTCACGAACCCGAATGTTTGATGTATGCACCTAAAGGCCGGGAAAAAATATGAAATGCCCAAAAACTATGAAAAAAGTAGTCGTTTCTACGTAACTATTAACGGACAACACCACTGTGACCCCCTGTTTTTTTGCCATTTTTCAAGAATTTTTGTTTGTGGGAAAAAAAAGATATATTTGAAAAAAAAATTTTTGTTTTGTTCGTTGTTTATTGAAGATACATAAAAAAAAAAATTTCAAATTTTTCACGCCCCATGGTGACGCTGGGGAAGCTCCCGCGTCAGGTACTGTTGCCTCTGCAGTGGTTCGCGGCACGCAGCAGGACTCTCTTCAAAGTCGATCTGAAAAAAAATACCGAGTGTTTTCGTTAATAATATGATACTTTGAAGAGAGGTACACAGGGATTTGAAAAAATATTGATTTTTAAAAAATAGGCACGCTTTTGAAATTGAAGGACGATTTTCGAGCAAAATTTCTCGTCGAAAATAGGCTCTAACTTTTATTATTATTGAGATATCGAAAAAATCCTATGTACTTCTTTAGATAATCTAGTTTTATTGATGCAGTCCAAATTTGAAGTCGATCGGATAAAAATTGCTCGAGTTCTGCTGCGTGCCGCACTCAAAAAAGTGGTTTTGAGAAAAACGCGTTCAAAGTTTTAGGTTTGTTAATTTATGCGATAAATTGGAAAAAAAATTTTTTACCTCTAATCAGCGATGCCGGCACCATATAGCTGGCATTCAAGAAGCAAATCATTGTCCCTAGCATCTTTTCTCGAACTTGTAGAGGCTCTTCTTGCCTCTTTTGCAGCGTCTGCGAGCGAGCGCTCCGCCAGCTCGATCCGCGCTGCGTCGGTTTCAACGCAACAATTGAAACAATTTGGGCCGATAGTTATCCCCCAACGTGTCCAAAACTTTCATGAGGCTTCTCAGGCCATCATTGAATAATAATACCGCGATATCAGCTGCAATATCGACGATTTTTTTGCTCCCGGACTGACACTTGGGGGCTATTGCCCAAACTGATTTGTTGTAGCTTTCGTTGTTGTTTTGCGTGAAGCCGTCCAAACAACGCTGCAGCAAATCGTCTCTGCTCAAATTTTCGAAGACTGGCGTAATTGCCTCCAATACTTCCTCAGGAAGAGGCGGCTTATGGCGATATTCAGAAATATTACCGCGCTGCACAGCTCCACAAAATATTCAATATCTCCGAAAATAATTATTTTTTCGACCTGGGTCCAACGGCATCTCAATCTTAAATGTATTTTAGATTTTTCTAGATGGTTTTCAAAAAATCGATTTTTTGAAGCCGTCACAGTGGTGTTGTCCGTTAAAAAATGAAGATCGACTTTGATAGTGACATCGTCAATGACCTCTGAATGTTTCTTGTCGTATCTCCTGTTAATTTGCAAACAATCCATCATGTGGTTCTCGAGATATCGTGTCCACCGACTCTGAAAAAAGTGTTCCTTATAATTTTCAGAGAATGTAGCTGAAAAGATGATACTATCCATTAAAAATCATTTTTGGAAAATGCAATTTTCTGAACCACCTAGATTTAGACCGTTAACAATTAAATGATTTTCGTCTATAATCAAGTGAAAATTCATCTCACAAGGAACATCCATCAGATGATGCCCTTCCATTTTGTTGAAATTTGGATATGTTATAAAGCACCGAAAAGTAAGCGATACGTATTTTTTTTATCGGCGGAAAAACGGTTTTAAGGGACGAAACCACCCCTCGAAAAAAGGCATCTCTAGGGTGGTTCACCCCTTCATTTTTTTTTCGTAGTGTCACTATAGTGCATTTTTCATTGCTTCGGATTAGAATAATTTTCGTTGTTTCATTAAAATCGGTGGACTCCTTGGGTGCGAAACTGCTATATTACCCCTAGAGATGCCTTTTTTCGAGGGGTGCTTTCACCCCTTAAAACCGTTTTTCCGCCGATAAAAGAAAATACGTATCGCTTACGCAGTGCTTCATAACATATCGAAATTTCAACAAAATCGAAGGGCGTCATCCGAGGGATGTTCCTTGTCAGTATACTGGTAAAATTTCAAGCCAAGTTACTGAACTTTTAACGAAACATGACGACTCTATATTGATATCTCTATAAAGCGTGTCATCTCTTCCATCTAATAATTTATACACCGAATAACTCAAGATGCCTGATATAAACTGCTCGCGCGTGTAAATAAATCCAAAGATTTCGTACCGACGGTAAAAAACAGGGGATCACCGAATATTTAACGAAAATCCTGACAATAAAACTTGGAAAAGTTCGACTAGCAGACGAATTTTCGTAGCCGCAAGATTTCAAAGAAAAAATGAAAATGTCTAAATACATTGGGATGTTCAACAAGTTCTCGCTATTTTTTCGTAAAAATTAATGCTTTATTTTAAAAAAAATCATTTCTAATGCATGCAAACGTTTCGAAACTGTTGAACGATCGTCTAATGATTCTGCAAGTTCAGCTAGCGTCTGACACGAGTCTTCACGAAGCAAGCCTCCAATAGGGTATTTTACTCTATGTAAGAAATATACTAAGAATGTATAAAGTAGCTTTCACAATAAGCAATCGCAATAATTGCAATAAATGTTGTAATTCGTTTAAAGAAAAAAACTTTTCACATCTCTTCAACGAACGTGCAAAACGGTAGCCGCCATAATGGATTCCGACGTGACGTCATTGACATATTAAACAAAGAAAGCGGTAGACGTGAAACCAGACTCTCTAACTATTGTCATAATTAATGTAATTAGTGTAAATAATATCTGTTGAAAAATAGCGAGGACTTATTCAACGTCCCGATACTAAATTCGAGCGAAATTTTTCATCCCAGTCTGTCGTTGGGTACAATAGTTGGCACGTGTTAAACATTGAATGACACGAATGACATTTCTTCACCTCGCAGGTTTACAGTCCGGGCACCGGTCACAAAAGCCGATCTTGTTTCTCGGCTCAGATAACGGTCCTCCAGGCGGGCGATCGTTTGATCCTGAAGGACGCCGGTCCAGCGAGGTACACGCTGTTCCAGCACGACAAGAGTTTCTTCGGTCTTGTGAAACTCGGCGATTCGAGACAGCAGCAGCACCACGCGCAATCGAAGCACACGACACAGGCCTCGGAAGCTCGGCGATAGTTTTACCTCACGGAAGAAGGACTCTTTCGCTCTGACACTCGGGAATACGTGGATTATTTATAACGTAACGAATTATACGTAAAAATGTACGTGAAAATAGTGAGAGCCGTGCCATGTCTGGACCTAATCGTGTATGTTGCTACCACACGTCAGGCGTACAAATTAATTTCTTTCTTTTGTTCTGAAGTTCGACATTTCATTCGTGGAAGTACGAGAAAGCTTGTCGTCGATAAAATGGCGTCTTGAAAATAATTGGGAATATTTTATTTATTGGAATCTTTCTTGTGGAATACTTTCGTTGATAATTTTGAATTCTGTAACAACAAAACAATGAAATCAGTTTGTACACATTATATATATACATATATCTATATATGTTTGTGTAATTATTTTAGATCGGTAAGATTTTTTTCTTTATTATGCCAACGTTTGTTCGAATTTTCGCAATGCATGACAAATTTTTCGTTCAACATGTAGAAGTATTTCAATTTTCAAGAATTGAGTTTTCTGAAATATCGAAATTCTTTTATATATAGAGATTATTATATACATATACTTAAATACAGATCGAAATGTCGATTCGAAAACATAATCGTAAAAGTTATCACTTCGATTCAATTATTTCATACTAGATCGTTTGCATAACTTTTTATTTACGTAAAGCAAATGTTAAATAGAATTAAAATTTCCTAAAAATCTAAAATAACTATTATATATAAATGTATGTACATAGACGGAGCGGTCCATTATAATGTTCGATGCTATTATATCGTGGAACTGTTCAATGACCGAACAAATATATACAGTAGACTGGCAATATTTTTAATTCTCCATTATCTCAACATTTGTTTCAATTAAATATTCGAACTGCACGATAATTTGCTTGGTTTGATTTTTAGAACTATTCACATATTTGAGCATTGGAATTTCGAAAATATCTCAATTTTACTATATTCGAATAAAGTAGAATGTGGATATTATACATGAGCTTTTAAATACAGAATTATGTATTATGTTTCAATGCTACTACATCATAGAAATTTTCGACGTCCGACCCAAGACGATCGTACATCGACGTATTTGTCGATTTTCCCCAGAAAAAAGCTCAACCTGAAAAAACTCCCAGAACCGAAAGTGCGCGATCTCGAGCTAGACGAATTCAAGATTTTTCGTTTTGTTTCAAACGATTATTTCGGGAGTGCCGGTAAATATGTACGTGTATAATTTAATCGCTTGAGGACGCACCGGAGTGTAAATGGGCGTCGAGCGCGTCCAAGCGAATTTGTAAATAAGACTTTTGTATTTTACGAAAAGATTATAGCACGGCGTGCGACGATCGACCGATCTCCCCGAGTATTCCGAATGGGTTTTTGTGTGCGTAAAATGGCGGAAAGCCGGCCATTTTAAAGTGCGCAGCTGACGACGCAACGTTTGTTGGCGGGAGCGCAGTAAGCTCTGGCTCTCGAGCTGTCGATGGGAATCAACTCGCCGGGCTCGTCCATCAAATCGACTATGTAATTTTGGCGCAGCAGGCTCGTGGGTAAAATCGATCTCGAAGCGAGTTCTTCGTTTTCCTCGATCGGATTGGCGGAAACGTCGGAAGATTTCTCCCGCTTGATCTTCGGAAGATTCGAGTTACTCGCTTTGAATTTTTCCACAACGTCCGACGGACGGGGCTCGGCTGCGACCGGAAGTTCCATCTACGACCCAAACGCATTTTTTTGCACATTCTGTCGTTATTGCACGATCATTCGTTATAGCAGTAGTAGCAGTTTGTTCCACGTGTATATCTTTTCAGGTTTTCGCAACCTCCCGACCGTTCGTCCGTTTCCTTTTTACATTATATTATCTCTTACGACGGTCCGCTTGTTTTTGTTTGACTCTCTTCGCTTTCCATGTTCCACTTATTCCTATTCTTATTTTCTATTTTTCATTGCTGATAGTCTTCTCGCCGTCTCTCTCGCTAACTTCCCAAACTGTCTCACTACCTCACACGTTTCTTCAACTATTTCCTTCCCATGACGTTGAAGTTTGCATCGTTGGAATCCAACGAAAATGATTTTTTCTCGTTTCCAAAATTTCCCGCGCACATTTGAACTGCGGAAATCGCGCAAACGTCTTTTGGATTTTTATTTAGTGACCTATCAACTAAATCTATAGAATATCATTTTGGATAATAATGGAAGAATATTGAGGCTATTGCTTGTGAGGCATTTTGGATAATAATGGAAGAATATTGAGAATATTGATAGATAGTCTCCTTTTCAACGTGATTATTTATCATGAAAATGTCGGGGAAAAAAATCCTAAAGTACCTTGTCGACGATTTACAACGCCGCTCTTTCGAACGGCGCAACTTAAATTTCAGTAAAATTATTTTTTATACAATATTTTTTGCAAACTATTGTATAAAAAAGCTTCGCTTTTACGAGAAAAAAAAACGAGATATTCATTTCGATGCATAGAATTCTCTCAAGCAAAAAAAATCTAATGAAACCACGTTGCGTGGTTTACCATTACTGAAAGTAATTTTAATAATTTCTGATTCAATTACAATCACTGGAAATAATTGTAATAATTTCTGATTCAATTACAATCACTGAAAGTAATTTTAATGAACTTCGATTTAATTAACATGACTCAATGTAATTTCAATTAACTCCAATTCAATTACAATTACTGGAAATAATTTCAATGGACTCTAATTCAATTACAATTATCGAAAGTAATTTCAACGAACTCCGATTCAATTATTATTGCTAAAAGTAATCTTAATGGAATACGATTTCATTACAAATTACCTTTAGTAATTTGTAATTGTTAATTTTTTATTACAATTTTGCCCAGCACTGACAGGGACGTGGCGGCCATTCATCGGATATTGTGTTCCACACATAACCTCCACGGTTTTACCTTATATTACCAGGAGTAGCAACAAGTCTCCAACGTTTTTTTTTTTTTTTTAATAAAAAACGGCACTTATTGTGAAAGAATGGTGCTTTATGTTTTATTCAAGTGGAAATCGCTCGTTTAGTCACTCCTAATGTAAGTGCAAGTTCTTCTTGCGTTTGGCACGAATTTCCCTCGAATAATGCTTCCAATTCCGCGTCTTCGTACACATTCGGCCTTCCGCTGCATTCTTTGTCTTGGACGTCGAACTCACCGTTCTTAAAATTTTGAAACCACTCACGACAACTTCTCTCACTCAAAGCCGCCTCACCATATACTTCTACGAGCAATCGATGCGCCTCAGCTGCAGATCTCTTCAAATTGAATAAGTAAATCAAAAGGTCCCGCTAATGACGCTTATGCGGATCAAAACTCGACATTTTCGCACGAATAAAATTCTGATCATACAATTCATGCTGATACAAAATCGCCAATATATCAAGGTTATGGTCTTGCCCAATGTCTAACCTACGATATGACGTATTACATCTGACAATTTCGACCATAACCTCCTGGTGGGGCCATCTTTTGTCAATCGGCGAAGACTTATTCGGACTCCCAATCAAATAAAAAATATTCTTACTTTTCAAATAATACGTTTTATCGTTAAATAAAAATGCCAGGTCATTTTAAGAGACCCTACAGTTTTTCTCCCCCAGTACTCGTCCACCCTCTGCCTTCCTGTTCATTTCTATTAAAATCTGTTCTTAACAAAACGTTAATTTTTTAATAACGAGCTTCCTAATCGTCGTGAAATTTTAACACGACGTCTTAAATACTTCATACAAAAACATACCAAATTTTCGGAATTTTCTTATCATTTTATATTTCGACCCTTAAGGAGGAAAAACGTTCACTACAAAAGCTAATCTTGAAATGACCTTGGGAACGTTCACTAAAAAAAAAAAAGTAATGATAGAATTCTGAAAATTTGGTATGTTTTTACATGAATTATTCAGGAGGTCGTGTAAAAATGTTATGACAATTAAGAAGCTATTTATTGAACAATTAACATTGACATGTTTCATAGGGACTCAACATCCTTAATGTGTCCATCGTTACAACATTTTCTTCTTTACTTCCAACGTGAACTCTTGCGATTTAGTGAGGCAGTTTGATCGCTGTACCTGCGGTATCGCTATTTCGTTCCAAGCTTTGCCGTATTCGCCTCGTACGAGGCTGACCGGCAAGCAAATTCTGTCCGCGAGAACTTTGAAGAGCAAAGCTCTCTCGAGATACCCGCCGACCCTCAGCTGACCGAGCGGAACAACGCTCGTCTCGATGTCGTCGCGAATCTCTTGCACGTGTACTTCCAGCTGATGATCGACGCAAGGATTCTCCGGGTCCGGACCGGACATTTGACGGGCGACGAAGCGCCCGAGGAGTCGGCCACGCGACGCCATTTTGCTTATGTCCACGAGTCCCCGTCGCGGCATCCCAACCCTGAATAATCGGAAGGTCCATATTGTCCACGTCCCGTCGTTGGAGCCGCGTCCCTCCATGTAACCAAGCAACCGTAAAAGTGCTCGAAGATCGCCCACCTCGTTAAAGGCTCGTTAGCCGCCAATGTACATCGGAAGACCTCCAGGTGATCTCGAAGATACGGATCTTTCTGCAATTTTCCGAACTTCCGTTCGAATCGAACGCTCGCCGAGTCGGCGGACATCTTGTCCCTCGTCGTTGGGACGCCGTCCTCGGTGCTCGTATCGGCAAAATTTACAACGTAGATGGGCTCCTTCGGACACATTTTTCGCCGAAACAGCTCGTCCAGTATGGGGAACCTGATATTCACGAAACAGAGAGTCACCTGCGGTGTTGAGGACGCGCGCTCGCAGCGCGTCTGTGACGATCTCAAAACAAAAATGGCGAAACAAAAGTAACGTTTTTTTTGCCAAAAATGTAAAATAAAAAGCAACTATACAAAAATTTGGATTCCTATTTTTTTTATGAAGTTGACCTGGGAATGACCTCGAGAACGTCCACTGAACAAAAAGACGACCTTGAGGTCACCTTAAAAACGACCGCCGAATAAAAAGGTGACCTTAAAATGACCTTAAAACGTCCACTGAACAAAAAGGTGACTTTGAAAATGTCCATCGAATGAAAAGATGACATTAAAACGACCTTAAGAACGGCCGCTAAGTAAAAAAAGTGACCTTGAAGCTTTGCCAACGTTACTAAATAAAATAAAATGGTGACCTTGAAATGGCGTTACGAACGTCAACGAAATAAAAAGGTGACCTTGAAATAACCGTGAAGACGCCCACAAAATGAACAAGTCGGTATTAAAATGACCTTGGGAACGTTTACTAGGTACAAAAGATAACCTTGAAATGACCTTGGGAACATTCGCTAAAAAGGTAACCTTAAAATGACCTTAAGAACGTTTACTAAATAAAATAAAATGGTCACCTTGAAATGGCGTTAAGAACGTCAACGAAATAAAAAGGTGACCTTGAAACAACCGTGAAGACGCCTACAAAATGAACAAGTCCGCATTAAAGTGACCTTGGGAACGTTTACTAGGTAAAAAAATGTGACCTTGAAATGACCTTGGGAACGTCCACTAAAAAGGTAACCTTAAAAGGACCTTAAGAACGTTTACTAAATAAAATGGTCACCTTGAAATGGCGTTAACGTCAACGAAATAAAAAGGTGACCTTGAAACGACCGTGAAGACGCCTACAAAATGAACAAGTCCGCATTAAAGTGACCTTGGGAACGTCCATTAAAAAGGTAACCTTAAAATGACCTTAAGAACGTTTAATAAATAAAATGGTCACCTTGAAATGGCGTTAAGAACGTCAACGAAATAAAAAGGTGACCTTGAAACAACCGTGAAGACGCCTACAAAATGGACAAGTCCGCATTAAAGTGACCTTGGGAACGTTTACTAGGTAAAAAATGTGACCTTGAAATGACCTTGGGAACGTCCACTAAAAAAGATGACCTTAAAGTGACTCTAAGAAAGTTTACGAAATAAAATGCAACGGTGACCTTGAAACGACCATGGGAACGTCGAATAAATGAAAAAAGTTGCTCACGGGCAAACGTGTCGGCGCATAACGTAAAACCCGTCCTCGGTAGTCTCGTGCATAGAGATCCGCCCCGTCGAGGCGAATTTTACCGGCAGGTGGGCCGAGAGCAAAGAATCGATGCACGTGTTCCAACTGGGAACGACCGCGGCGAGCGCACGGTTCTTCATCATGCTAGGCGCACAGCAACAATATTGAAGCAGAATTACGCGAAAAGAAAATCAAGCAAGTTGCAAGTCGTAAGTTGTAATTGTAGGCATGCTACAACTTGCAACAACTTGCAAGTTAAAAGAAGAGGCTAAACTTGGAACACTTTATTTAAAAAATCGATGTTTATCCATTTTCTTAAGTATTTCGGAGGCGAATGTAAATTTCTTGATGAGCGAAATGGATAAATATCGATCTATTATAAAATGCTTTTTAAAAAATCCTTTATAGCTAAGGATTTTTTTTGTTACGAATAAAAAGAAGAGGCTACAAGGTCAAATATCCGATGCGGATGAACCGCTCGGCGATCGCGGGGTCCCCTGCGAGTTGCTGGACCAGCTGCACCGCAGCTGCGCGCACGGGCGTCGACTCGGCGGAGGAGACGAGACGAAGAAGCTTCTCGAGGAGATCCCCAGCCTGGCAGAGCTCACGGGCACGTTTCTCCAAGCAGAAAGTGGACAGGGCTCGGAGGGATGCGATTTTTAGCTCGTCGGCGGCCCTATCTTCGACCTGGTGGAAAATGACGAAATTTATCAGTCAGGCAGCAATTTTGCATTCGATGTTGGGCATTTTTTTTTAAGGGGTTCCTCGTTACTATCGTCAACGGCGAACGCTACAGAACGATGATAACCGATTTCTTTTGGCCGAAATTGAACGATATGGACGTAGACGACATGTGGTTCCAGCAGGAACCGAAAAAAATCCACATTTTGGTCTCCAAAAAGGCAAGCTGACCTCGAACGGAGCGCACAGGGACTCAATGAGCTCTGCGTTCACCAGACACATCCTCAGGTCCGGATATCCTCCCACCAACGTCAGAATTTCGATGCTCGCCATTCCGAGCGCCGTGGGAACTTTCGCGGGCGTTTGCTTCAGCAATCGCTCGAGACACGATGGACCATCCACCTCCATAAAGACACGGCAAATCTTCTGGTCGATTGCGCACAATTCCTTGAGCGCAAATGCCGCCGTCTCACGCACCGACCACGTCAGACTCTCGTCCGTTAGAATATCTGCAAAAGAACGGACCCTTCGATACGCGAAGCTGATAAAAATTCTGAAAAAAGATAAAACTTCGTACCCGATATCAATTTCGCAGGATTTTCTTGCGCAATTTGTTCGAAGGCTGGTCGGTAACGGGACATCGCTCCGATTCCGTGACAAACGATTCTTTTCGCTTCCTGATCCTCAGACGGGCCACGCAAACTTTCGAAAAGATATTTGACCAGCCCGAGATTGTACAACGTCTGTGTCAAAGTCATTCTTGCGTCAGAAAACGAAATCTTCCTCCCAGGTTCAACGACGTTTATTGAACATTTTGATTTTTCAAAATTTATTTCTCCTCGCCATTTTTTAGGGCTGCCAACGCATAAGGGAGACTAAGGCATCACGTACGTCCAGCATTTTCCAAAAATCGATTGGAATCGATTTCCAAAAAATGCAGGGAATAAATTATAGCGAAATTTCCATTAGGGACAAAGCGCGAAATTTGGCAAGAAAAAAATATCTTTACTTCAAACGGTGATAGTTTTGTTTCTTGGCGATCAAAAAAATTCTCGGAAACGGAAGATTTTCGGCTGTATCGAAGATACCCAACCCCTAAGGTCGTTGCTTAATCATTCTTGAATGGTGGAAGGGAGAAACGAAGGTCCAACTTGTAGCAAAATATTAATGTGTGCGAGTGAATATCGCGAAAATTTGCCAATGTCCGGTAGATAATCGTAATTATTATTTACATATATATTCATTTGAAGGAATTATTCGTCTTTTGGGTCACTTTTTTTACATACGCGGAACGCGAGAAATTGAAATGTTTACGACCGTGCTCCACACAACAAATGCGATCGAGCGGAGATCGGCGTAAACTTAAAAATTTGATACTTAAGGCCTTAGGCCATAGTAACGGATATAAAATCATGTGCGAATTTGACAATTTTTTTCTCGTATGAAAAAATGATTCACTCATAAAATTAATTACACATCTATTTAGTATGAATATCAAGCTGTTACAATTTTCTTTTCGATGTACAAAATGGCCGACTACTCGAAACTTCTCGAAACAGCTTTTGTACAATTGGCGTGACAAATAACTTCAACAATTTTCACTCGATTTACTTCAAATTTTAAAGTTATGTTCCTAATTGCAGTTCCTAATTGCATGGAAACTAAAAGTCACGCCGCAGAGCGCTTAAAAAAAAGATAAAAGAAAATATTAGTAGTCAGCCACTTTGTACTTCGAAAAGAAAAAAAATTCTAACAGCTTGATATTCATACTAAATAGATGTGCAATTAATTTTATGAGTTCACTAATTTATTAATTTGTTAATTAATAACTAATTTATTATTATAATTATTATAATTTATTAACTAATTTATATATTAATCAATAACTAATTTATTGATTTACTTTTTCATACGAAAAAACATTGTTGAACCTCCGAACCTCCGTTCTCCTTTTAGCGGAGTATTTAGAAAATATACCATAACGACTAGTAGAATTTTCATTAATACTTATCTTTTAGCAACAACCTTAATATTTTTAAGCGACGACCTTAAAGACGACGTTTTAAAATCACGTATTTTTTCTCGAATCGTTACTTCTCGTCCCGTCGTCGTGTTCCCAAGGCGCACGAGCACTTCCAGAACGTCTCGCGATTCTCGGGGCTCCGTAGCAGCCTCCAAATATCCAAAAAGCCTCGAAAGCCCCCCGTCCGCGACGAATGTTTCCGCGGTAGCGGGATTCTCGAGCGCTCTCGATAAAACTCGCAGGATATCCGGACGCGCGTTAGCGAATTCGACGTTCTGAAAGGAAGAAAAAATATCGTTTTATGGGGACATCGAAAAATGAGATTGAAGTTATCCATCGTTGGAGACGAAATGAAAATTCTTTACTTCTTCATTCACTTTAATTTCTGCTGGCGGATTTTGACTGCAAAATTGCCCAACCATTTTTTTCCGCGATTATCCAGAAATTTCACAATTTAGTCTGCTAGAAAAAAATTTGTACGATGGAGAGAAAGCGAAATAAATTTAAAAAAAAAAGAAATTTCATTGCGTTCGAACGATGCAGACTGAAAGATCGTATGAAAAATGTTACATCTCGCTTGCCAAAGATTGCTATACCAATGTAGAACGAGTCAGAGATAAGTTTACGCGATTGTCATTGAGTTTTTCGTTGGAAGACATCAACCTCGTTATTCTTACGCCTCGAGGGAGTTGTCCTAAGAAGGGGAATTTGGACAATTTTTCATTGATAGCCAGTTGATGCAGTGAAAATTCCGTTTGGTGGCCTTTATTCTACATATCTTCGGGTATCTTTACAAATTTTGTCACACGATTTCATAAGTTGACTTGCATTTTTATTTTTGGAACCTCATAACAACATTTTACATCAAAGAACGCAGAAAACTTTTTTATGATAAAAATTTTCCCCGAAAAAAAAATGGTTTTCGGCAATTTTTTGTACCGAAAACTATTTTTTTTTTCAAACTTGCCCTATTAACGAAAAATCGATATTTATCCATTTCCCTAAGTCTTTCGAAGGCGAGTTAAGACGCGCCTTCGAAATAATTAGGGAAATGGATAAATATTGATTTTATCTTAATTCACCTTCGAAATACTAGATTAAAATTTATTGTTTTTTCAACCTTGCAACAGTTTATTAAAAAATCGACATTTTTCCATTTTCCTAAGCATTTCGAAGGCGAATGTTAATTTCCTTAATGGGGGAAATGGATAAATATCGATCTTTAATAAAATGCTGCGGGTTTGAAAAAAAAAATCGGTGAAAATTTAAGTCTAGAACTTAAGGGGTAAGGCCACTGTAAATTTTTTGAAAAATCGATTTTTTTTTATTGGCTATAAAAAACTATTCGCAAAACTTTAAACGCGTTTTTCTCGAAACATGGTTTTTCAAAATGGCACGCAGCATAACTCGAACAATTTTCATTTTTTTTACTTGAAATTTTAACCAGATGTGAACATTTACATTATCTTGAGAATGTCGATCGGAATTTTCAAGAACTTTATTTATTGATTTTTTATTAACAAAAAACTTGCCGTTTTTTTCGTCAAAAATCAATTTTTTTTTTTCAAACGCACGCCAAATCCACAAAAATTGATACTTTTTAAAATCCGATCGACATTCTCTAGCTATAGCCCTCTAGATTAATGGTTTTTTTTTTTTTTGTTCTAGATTCAAAAGTGCACCAGTGGTGCTGCGTGCCGCGGAGCCCTGGAAGCAAAACATGTCCCGGGAAGATAGCTGTGGAACCGCCATTTTGTTTTTTTTTTACTGTAAAAAAATGTTATAATAAAGTTTAATGTATGCCCGATAACACCATTAAAAGTTTTTTTTCAAATACCTTCAATTTCGGGAGCAAAAAATTAGTGAAAAAACCTTTTTTTTTGGGCCGTTACAGTGGCCTTACCCCTTAAATAATTGAGAATTTTCGTTCGAGGTAGAAAATCGGAGGGCGCTCGTCAGCCGCAAGGCATTATCGGACGAAAGTGACTCGCTTCATCCAGCTTCAGCGCCGCAATATTCTTCCAGAATGTTGTGAAAAAATGTCTAAAGCTGCTCGAAGAGAGGTAGAATAATTTCACTAAACGGAATTTTCATTTCATCGGCTGGTTATCCGGAAAAAAAATGGTCGAAATTCACTTTTTATTGCGGACTCTAGACTGGTAGACTCTCTCAGTTCCAATTTCTCAAGTCGAGACTGGCTGATGTGCAAAATACTGCAACACTCACGTCCAGAAGATTCACCAGAATTCTCAAAGTTCCGGACTCCCGCAGGAGTTGCTGAGCACGTTCTTGCCTTGTTCTAGCGACCAGGGACTCCAGTATGGAAAGAGCGACGCTCCGGATCTCCGGGTAAGGCTCCTCCAGCAGTCCGCAGATCAGGGGAAAGCCGAAGCCCTGCGAAAGATACAAATTCCTACAAATAATATGAATCGACAATAACTAAGCAACTTTTCGAAGCCATTAGCACGATATGCGTAGTATTTTTTTTTTAACACCGCAGGCTGTCAAAGTCAGATGTTCAAATTGGTTTGTACGAAACTTCCACATGAGATCTTTTTTCATAGTTTCCTTAACGCTTCAGGTTTTGGACGACTCACGGGGGAGCTAATGATTCTATCCGCGCCCACTAAATCCTTCGTCAAGTTGTTGACGACCCGTGCGTTGTTCATCTTGACGTCGGGATCAGGATACTTAAGGTTTTCCAGGAGAAAGTCCAGGCTGGAGCAGCGCTCCGTGATCTTGGCAACGCCGAAAGGATCTTCGGAGATTTCTGCCAGCACCAGGGACGCGTACTCTCGCATGAAAGCGTCGGGATCTAGCGCCGCGATTTTCGCAAATTGCTCGAGCCTAGATTCCGAATCGGTCAAGTAGTTCCTGACGAATGTGACAGCTGCCATTTCGGCCAGGAGTCTCGCGGCGAATCTGAAAATTGACGAGCGTTCGTATCTGTTTGGATTCGTTTTCTCGGCAACCGGAAACGGTCGAGTTTGGACACCGGAAGTTCACCTTCGGGTGATCAAATCTTCGTGTTCGACGAGTGGCACGAGGCTCTCCACGACGTCGAGCTCAAAGAGTCTCTGCACGTTTTCCTTTCCCTTTGCGGCGAATTTCGTGAGCGCCGCGGCGGCCGCGACGAGCACAGATCGTTCCCGACTTCCGAGCAGAAGCACCGCCGTGTCGGGGCACTTGACGTCCAGTCGCAGCGACTCGAAACGATTCTTCGTCAGGACGTTGCGATCCTCGCGTTCCTCGCCCGTCCCGACGCATTCCTGCAATTGGACGGAAAAGAAACAGTCCCTTCGAAGTGACAGCGCGAACCGGAAGTTGCGACTCACATCGTCGTTCGGCTCCACCATCGTCGCGATTTTTCCCCGCTTTGATCGATTCACGCGTCTCGTCTATCCTCCGATCCCACCGACTAACTTTATCGACCTAATCGCTCATTCTTCTTTTTTCACTTTCACGACGACCGCAAACGTTTCATTTCCGGTTGTGGCGAGTTACAAGGTTAGCCAGAGGTCGCGGAGACTTGTTGGTAAACAAGCAACATGGCGGATATGTTGCGACGCGACTACACGCGAGGACCGACACGAAACAACGCAACAATGGTTATTGTTTTAGCCGAAAAAATAAATGGAAGAAATCAACGTACGCGGGAAAAATACCGATGAGTAAAAAAAAATACAAACGCGTAAACAAAATCCTCTCGACGACGGAATTCAACGTGCGGGAGTTCGATCGGTTTTTCGATCTTCCAACGGATCGCAATTTTTTAGGAAACAAAGGTATATACCGATATATATTTATACAAATAAATAAAACGACATTTCCGTTATGGTTTTTTATTGTAGAAAAAAAACATCGCGTACAGTTGTATATACAGACAAAATTTTTCGTAAAATGGAACCTCGTAAGAAAACGCTGCCATGTTTTTTTTTTATTGATAAAAGTCACTGCAAATATATATGTAAATTTATTGCGTGAAAAATCATTCTGTTATTTTTAATATTATACATATATATGCGAAAAATTCTATAAGAGATCAGTGCCATATTTTTCATCTATAAAAGTAATTTTGTAGATATACGAATTTATTGTGCGAAGAATAGTTTTGTCTTTTTATTGAAAAAATAAAAGATCGTACAACTATATATAATTATATATACATACAAAATTTACCCTAACGATTAAATCCATAAGAAATCAGCGCCATAAGCTTTTTTAAAGATAAATTTATAAAATTTATATATATATATATATATATATATATAATATGCATTCATGCTTTGTACCAAAAATAAAACCCATAAAGCTTTATTTCCATGACTTTTTATTATAAAAAAGGATCATTGTACGGTTCAAGTCGATCGAGTTGAACGGATTGGAATATTCGTAGAAAAAGTATATACTACAAACCCTTTCTAAATTTATACTGTCCTTTTCTTTCAATCATATATATGCATTAATTGCATAAAAAATTAAAAGAACCTTGCACATATTATTTTATATATATATATATGCAAAAATGAACTTAATCATAAAATCCATAAGACATTCTTGCCACAATCTTTTCGATTTATTACAGTCATTATGCAGATATATGTGTACTTATATACTCCTTAACTAATTGTGCCAAGAAAAAACCCATAGAAATTGATTTCCATGTCTTTTTATTATAAAAACAAATTGTGCGGTTCAACTCATCCGAGTCAACGGATTATAATATTCTCATAAAACGTATAGGCGACAAACACTTTGTGTATTTATATTGTACTTTTTCGTCAATCATATATTGATATAAATATATGTATGAAAATTACACATTTGCAATGCGTTTTTTATATTCACTCTAAGGTCTAGGTCTTAGGTCTACGCCAAATGCTTTGTGGTAAATAGAGCTCTCCCCAGCCCCGATACATACACACATTTTGCACACATTGCAAAAACGTGTAATCTACTCTGAATATTCCTACGCGTAGATTGAGAATAAATATCTCTGTGTAAATTAACGCATTGATCATTGGGTCACTATAGACTATGAGGGACTGGACAATGCGAGGTATCAACCCTCCAGTTAATTTTGCTGAATCCCCTTTCGCGCATTTTGTTTTGTCCAGTGTTATATATAAATATGGTATGGCGGAGCAATCATTTGTATCTTTGATTATAAGGAGGCTTATTGTTGGAGAGTCTTAAAGATTGATGTCGAAGAATACTCATATATATAAATTAATATTGAAGTTGCGTGTATATGCAGCTTCACCTGTTAAACTGGCAATAAAATTTAAGAGGGGAAATCACAGTGAAATTTTCAATTTTTCGATAAAAAAAATTTTCGCTTAAAAGGTGCTTTACGGTCTCAAAAATAATATACCAAATGATGGAATACGGCAAAAGTGTCCGAGTGCCCAAATTTCTTGCGTTGAATACAACGCTTTTTCACGACGCTTCACTTTCGTGCATACATATATAACATAAATAGTGATAAAAAACAGTGATATTTGTAAATCATTGTCATTATGAGTGACACATCGTCGAGTCGCGTTAGAAAAGGGACAAAAAAGGATACTGCGTACGAAAATCGACTGTACGGTGCAGGCATTGCAGATTAGAGGTATATGAAATTTTCATATGGTTTCTTAGTACTTAAAACTTTAAACGCGTTTTTCTCGAAACCACTTTTTTTGAGCTCGCCGAAGACATAACTCGAGCAAATCTTTACCGATCGACTTGAAATTTTGACAGTAGCTTCGCAACATCTTTCTCCACGGAGCTACGTAGGATTTTTTATTTTATATGGCTTAGTTTTTTTTTATCGACGATTTTATGGCGTTTTTTTTGTTAAAAATTTAACTTTATTTTCAAACATGCACCATTTTGCGAAAAATCAATATATCGAAAAAATCCTACGTAGCTCGCTAGCTGTCGTTATATGGAAACTAAAAAATTTTGGTTTTTTCTTCCAGGTCAAAAATTAAGGAGTCTACGTCTTCGGCCATCGACACGCTTTCAAAAATAGGCGCCTTGGGGCATATGCTGCGCAGCCGCCATTTTTAAATATTTTTTATTGAAAAAATTACATTTTGTACTTTTTTAGTATTGCTATAAAACCTACTTTACAGATTTTCGATTGATACTTTTATTCAGCCAAAATTAATTCCCGAACACATGCCTATTTTTTTGTGTGCTACTGTGATTACCCCCCTTAATTCGCAACCTCCAACAATCATCGGTAAAGCGCTCGAGCCTCCTTCGAGCTCCGTCAATTATATAATCTATGAACACTCGAAATGCCTTAACTCCTAATTGCGACAATGTTAAAGTTTGCAACGTTGCAATGAACCAAATTTTATTTCCTTCGTCACCCAAACAAACCCAAAATGTTATCCAGCAAATTCGGCCTCCCGAATTCATACAAGAATCTTAAAAAACATTGAGTCCTTTTCGTAGCCCGAGTTTGTCGAAAAAAAAGGATCGGGCTACTGAACTGTCATTGCATTCCGGCGATGCGAACATCATTAATTGCTACATGGTACGTGCGTTGATCGTTTGCTTCTGTCAGGTAGAAGTATACTTATAAATAGGTACATATGTATTTATATATATATATATATATATATAAATCTAGAGATGTGGGTATATATATATATATATATATATATATATATGTGTGTGTGTGTTTGTGTATATTACAATGTATATAATACGAAACATGTACATGCGTGGATTTGTGCGACTGTTTATCATAGATTGTTTCAATGGACGGATAATCTCGCTGAAAAGGACTCCCACATCGTTGAACTTAAGTCTACGTCGAGTAAGTCTACTTCACGGTATGAGATGACATAAACTTTACTCCGCTCCCTGTAATACTCTCTTGCTGTCTCTTGAAATGAGAAATGGTAACCGAAATATTGAAGTTTGCATCGTTGGAATGCAACGGAAGATGTTTTTCTTCTTTAATGATAAAAAAACCTTTGTTCGCAGTTATAAAGCTGCGAGAAAGCGTAGATCTTTTAACAGTCGGGTTGAAAAAATGGGCGATTTTCATTGGCGAAGACTGCCGAAGAAATTTAAGGGGGTTTACCCTTAACAACGCGGGGAAGAGCTTAAGGTCGAAAATGAACTCGACGAGGAAGCTGAGGGCCCCGAAATCGCAGATTAATCGGTACGTAATTCAGTCACAAAAGTGTTGAGTCTTGAAACTTCAAACGCGTTTCACTGAAAATCACTTTCTCGTGAACCTCGTACAAGATAACTCGATAACTACCTGACCGATAATTTTGAAATTTTGCACACTTTTAATCAACAAAATCACCATCTATGTGAACCTAAAGTTATTCGAAAAAACGACTTTTTTAATTGACAAATACTGTAGTCAAAATTTCACGAAAAATAGAACATTGCTTAAGTACAATTTTTCGGATTTTCACTTTTCTTCGGTTTTTGTAGGTTCACATGGAACGCGTGGGTGTTAGAAATGTAAAATCGTTTGGCTCTGATGATTCGGATTAACGCACTAGACGCTATGTCGTACGCCGTGGAACGGCCGAAGCAAGTGTCTTACAGCCATTGTAAAAATTTAAAAAGTAACGTTTTTTTCGGAAAATCGAATTTTTTCGGCTAGTTCCGACACGAGAAATATTGAAAATTCGCTTAATTTCGGCTGGCCGAAGGTACTTTCCCCCTTAAGGTATCGATAGAAAAGTAAACGTTCATTCCAACGATGCAAACTCGAATGTCCTGGCAGTGTGAACATCACGAGAGAAACTCGGCGAAATTGATCCGCGTATTGCGATGATCGGTACGTTACCGATCGGGCGAGTTGCACTTGGCGATAATTCCGCAAGTATTCGCTTCCGTGCTACAAAATGAGCCTTCGTTGATTCGTTACGCGTACGAAGAGATGTCGCGTAGATAAAATATAAAATACTCGTACGTTGTTCATTTTCGTTTTTTTTTTGTTTTAGAAAATAAATATGACACTAAACGACGGGAGGATGAGTTGGTTGACGACGTCAGACCGCCGTTTGTGGTACTCCTTGTACAACGTGGGTTCGATTTTTACCTTTGGTGAGTGTCGTTTGGCTGGAGGCACGGCCGATGTGCTCCCTCGTGGGATGGTGGTGACCGTTGGGCGAACTCGTGACGAAGCCCTCGCTCCGCATGTCCTTCAGGGAGACATTGGAGTTGCTGCGGAGCGAGGGGGTCGAGCTGTACTTGCGATTCTGGGCCAATCTCTCCTGGAGCTTCGTCTCGTTCTGTCGCGGTATTCGGGCGGGCTTGAGCGCCGCGGGCGGCGCGTCCCGGTACTCGTACATGTTCTCCTTGGACGCGCGGGTCATATTCTCGATTCCCTCCGAGGGCTCGTCGTCTCGGACCATCAGGACGTCTCCGCTATAGTAGTGATCCGACTGCCTGATGAAATACGAGCAAAGTCTCAACTTCCTCTTCTACCTTGTCTTTGTTAGTGGGATGTTGATTGAGTTCTCGCTGTTTTGCGTGAATTTTAACGCTTTGCTGGAAATATTGTTTCTAATGCTTTCAAACGTTTCGAACTGTTGCGCGATCAACTTCTTGTGATTCTGCAAGTTCAGCCAGTGCCTGATATGAGTCTTCGTGAAGTAACGCCTCAAATTCAACGCATCAACGTCCTTGCTTTTACAAGGTTTTATTTAATCCCTTCTTTGGCAGAGAGAATTCAGTATGACGTCAAAGAACGTGGCGGAAGGCCAAAAGTGTACCAAGACGCGGAATTGGAAGCATTATTGGGGGGAGATTCGTGCTGAACGCAAGAAGAACCTGCACTTCGTTCGGAGTGACTCAACAAGCAATTTCAACTTGAATAAAACACAAAGTACCGTTCTTTCACAATAAATGCCCAATTTTTTAATTAAAAAGACGACGAAGACTTATTTGTACTTCTAATCGTAGTTTACTACTAGTCAAATCAATTGAAGACTAAAAAACTAGAAAATGATTTATATGTTAAAAAGAAAATATTAAAAAAAACAAGCTTTTATTTAATGTACTAAAGGTAGAAAAGAATTTTTTTACCAAGACTATAAATGAAAGCTTGGGGTGCTCAAAATTTAACAAAATTCTGGGTCTGAGTATAAACGTGTGATAATTTCTCTAATTACTATTATGTCAAATGCAATACGGTTAATGAAACTGAATTGATCAAATTTACTAAACATTTGACAAATTGAACGCTCCAAGCATTTATTTATAGTCACATATAAGTGACTAGGTGAAAAAAAAATTATTTTCTACTTTTTAGTACATTAAATAAAAGCTTGGTTTCAAAACATTTTGTTCTTAGATACAAATTTGAAGCGTCTGAGCCAATCTCTGCATGTTGTTTCCGTAAGTCTCAATAAGAATTCTGTGTGCTTCAACTGCAGATTTTTTTGAATAAAGTAGTGCCGTGATATCTCCCGCCAATAGTCTTTTTTGTCACGAAATTTGACATGTTTAACATTGTGAAGAAAAAAAGTTATTTACACTTCGGCGAAATGGCATACACTGAATTTCAAGCTTGCTTATAGCACGTCTTTATAGATGCGTTACCATCTCAAACTACACGCACGCAGTGCTGGTAACGCCATCTATTGGAAAGCAGCGAGAACTTACTCAACGTCGTGATAAAATGCGCATTTTTGAAAATGCGAAAAGGAGCATGCACTTTTGTGCCGGAAAGAAAGATTGCCGAGTGCATGTGTGAGTGCGATATGAAGGTACTCCGTGATCGTACCTGCGAATCTTCTGGCAGCCTCCGTTTTGCTAAATTCATCAATCACAGTTATTTGCGGCTTAAAATCGGTTAGTTATTCGCGCAATGTCACCGACGAACGTTAAACGATTTTTGTTAAGGGGGCGCGATACTTTCAGGCGAGGAAAAAATTTGCTGATTTTCATGATTTTTCTTTTCGAAGTGAAGATTTTTTCACCATTTTCGAGACTTATACCCGTAGTCATAGTCTTTCCTTGAGGAACAAGGATTCCTTGTTCTTCAATTCGCGTTTCATAGACCTTCCTTGACAGAACAAGGAGCCTTATTGGCCTCCTTATTTCAAGGCAGGTCTCGAGCTTCCTTGAGGAAACCTTCGGCGCTGTGATTGGCTGTTTCGTTTCATATGACTAACGCTTGCGCTTGCGCTTGGCGTCTATGCAGTTTTTACCTGTATCGCAGACCAGTCTACAGGTTAACCTCAAAAACAGTTAAAAGTGGAGCACGTAAAAAGTTTCGAAACGTATCGCAGTGAACGGAGTTAAAAAAAAAAGCTGAGCTAATAACAGCCTTTCGCGCTCTGTATAAAGAACATTCTTTCCTTCATCCATAATTGTACTCGTCGCAACTCAATTTCTAATTTTGAACTTTGAGGTTATACACTCGAGGCTATACAATCGAGAGCCAAGCGGTTTGAGTTAGTTTCAAATATAGCCGAGTGGCGCTTCTATCAGCGGTTTTACCACCATAAGCAATCACATATCCCTAAATATGTCTTCCTTCTGGAAGGGAGAGTCGAGTTGCGACTATGAAACAAGGACGCCTTTGAGATTCGAGGAAGCCTTCATCAAGGCGTCCTTTATCCTTGAGATAAGGAGAGACTATGAATACGGCCATTAGGGTGTGACTGCTAGTTTTGGCTAGTGAATGGTGTCTTTTCTTTTGGTAATCTTTAAAAATGGCGGCCGAATGGCACGGTCTTCAGAACTGGCGTGGCGTATGGCTAAAAACCAATGGACCTATTCTGATGAAATAGGTCCTCCGATTTTCCCGATTTTCCCATGGGACGGAGGAATTTTGCTCCTCCGTAGCGCCCTAACATATGTACAAATTCTGTTTCATGTTTCTATAGTAGTCGTGGAAAAAGCAGAACCAGTGATCCCGTGCATATTACCGATACCAATCACGCATCGAGGTATATTCGTCTCACTAGGACTTGGTTCTGTTTACCTCTTTCTTACCTCTTGGCGTTGCGCCACAGCATGCAACAAACGACCGAGAGTACTATGAGGAGGAGGCAGGCCGTGGACATTGACCAGAAGGCGATCTGCAGCGGTTGCTTCGGCTCCCACCAATACTGCGCAAGAGATAGAGGTGATTAGCGCGTTTTTGTTTGGCTTTTTTTCAAACGGTATTGGAAAATGGCAAGTTTTAAGGCCATTTAGGGTATGCTACCCACGAATGGTAAGAATGGTACCTCCTAATTGTGAAAATGGTACCCACTAATGCTACTCATGGTATCCCCTAATGGTACGTCTGGTATCCATTAATCGTAAAAATGGTACCCACTGATGGCACGACTGCCATTTTATCGCACGCGCGGTACCCATTTAGGAATTCAAATACCTCTGTAACCGGAGGATAGGTCGGCGCGAGACGTCCAATCACCGTGGGCAGATACTCCGACCAGAAGGCGCTCTCAGTCTGACGATAATTGTAGAGAATGGAAGTATTGAAGGTCGTATTGATGTTGAGATACTTGAGATAACCGGGCTTGGCAGCTTCGATATGTAGGCCTAGTATCTGCGAGGGTGTTGGATTCCTGCGACAAGAGAGATCTCTTTTCAAATGTTTCACCCAAATTAATGGCGCACTGAATCGTAAAATCCCCCGATACTTGCCGAGTAGATTCAAGCGAGGAATAAAATGGCGACGTAACTTTTTTTAGTTCGTGTACGTTTTAAAGTGATTTCAAGAAAAAAAAATTGAACCCTGCGTTTTTTATAGCGGTATCGTATGATGCGTGAAGAAAAAACTTTCGTCCTGGACCTTTGTCTATTTGGCCGTTATTTTCGGGCGTTTTTTAAGGGGGAAGATCCCTTTATAACGTAAAAAAGAGGTGTGGCCGAAAACAAACTTCACGAGGAACCTGAGCGATTATTTTGTGGCCCCGGAATAGCAGATTGGCAGGTCCCTTAGTCACGAAAATGTTAAGTCTTGTAACTTTAAACGCTTTTTCCTGAAAACCACTTTTAAGGGGTTACCCCCACTTGCGGTTTTGAAAAAATCGATTTTTTATTGCATTTTTTTGAAGTATAAGTATCTGAAAATATGTCCTGGAAATTTCAAGTCGAACCGAACAAAATTGACTGAGATATGAGCGTTGAAAGAGAAGAATCCGTAAATTGAAGAAATGAAATTGAAACTTTAAACGCGTTTTTCTCAAAATGGCATTTCTGAAGTCGGTGACCAAGATTACTCGAACACTAATGAACCGATCTTCTTGAAATTTTGCAGGCTTATTTAATACATAAAAATGTAGTCTTTAATCGTTCGATTTTTTTTTTCGAAAAAAAAATGGCCGTTTTATAGCCAAAAAACGGCCGTTTTTTTTCGTTAAAATCGAACCATTAACTTTGACTGTCCGCCATTTTGTGAAAAATGAATATTTTTTAAAATCCTTCGATTAAAGACTAGTTTATACTTATATTTGACTAAATCCATCCGCATTTTTTTTTCAGATGATCCACTTCGCCGCAATGTTGGTCACCGCAAACCGTCTATATAAAAACATTATTTCATTGACGGCCATTTGCCACTAAACAATGTAATATTTTTCAATAAAAAAATTACTGAAAGTTCTTCAAGATGTGTTCTTTAAGATGGTATATTGATCGATTAAAAAAGTTTTGTAGTTTTCTTTAAAAAAATTCATGAAGAAGGCCTTTTTTTGCGCTACAAGTGGGGGTAACGCCTTAAGTAAAAAAAACGTAAGATATTTGTTAATCTTGAAAATTTGCTTGTTTCCGGCTGCCTAAAGGGATCTGCCCCCTTAAACGTTTTTTCAAACAAACACGAAGCAATTTTGTCATCACGTTCCAAGCTATTTTTCTCACGATTTCGATAAGGAACGAGAAAATGTTCCCGACAAAAGTAACACGTTTTATTTTTACGTGGAATCAGATAGCGCCCTAAAAATCTTGGTTATCGATTTTTTTTAATTCGACCTTGAGATGACCTCGAAAACGTCCACTCGATGAAAAATTGCCATTTTACTCGTCGTATAAATCTGCTCGACGGGCGTCTCGTGACGAACTGCGCAGTCTGTCCGCATCATCAATCGTTGATCATTTTTCCGACTCACCCATAGGTCGCAAAGTTCGCGTACATCTTCATGAAGAGATGGCTCATATTGCGGTCGTTGTCCGTCCACATGTCCCGTCGGAGTCCCCACTTCTGCGGGAAGAATTCTGAAACACAAATGCTCCATGTAGTTCCTCGACGAGCTGTGAAGCGAAAAAAAAAAACAAAACCAAGGCAGAGACGAATCGATGGGGCTCACGAGTGTCCATGAATGGGGCTCCTGTCAGCAAGAGATGCTCCGTGTCGTGTGGAACTCTCCGCCAATGCGGCAACTTTAGTGCCTCTATCGTCGTATTCAGTACGTAAAGATAAACCGGCACTTTCTTTTCCACCAACAGCTTCGCGATCTTGTCGAATGGAGCGACGTAATGAAAGTCCGATAACAACTGCAAACAAATCGTTTTTTTTTTATTTCTACTGTTTTTTTTAATTTTTTAAAATTTTATTTGAAAAAAAATTTTAATTAACATTTTTTTTTAATTTAAAAAATGATTAAAATGTAAAAAATTTAATTGAAATTTTATTTTTTAATTAAAGTTAAAATTGAAATTTTTTAATTTTTATTTAAAAATTTTTATATTTGTATGTTGAATACGTTCTCGCTGTTTTTTTCCGTCAAAATTAATGCTTTATTTAAAAAATCATTTCTAATGCTTTCAAATGTTTCGAAACTGTTGTGTGATCGGCTCCTAACGATACTGCAAGTTCAGCTAGCATCTGACACGAATCTTCGTGAAGCAGTGTCTCAATTTCCACATGTGAAAATCGTTGTAAGTCTCGTATTGATTTTTGTCCGCCATTTTGAATTTCGAAATTTTGACTCCAAATTTGGATTCAGCGAGCCCAAAAACGCCCGAGTGAGGCTCCGATTTCAAATCAGAGCGAGTTAAATAGGGACATAAATGTTGACGCACCATTGCGTCAATGCCACACAGGGCACGGAATTATTTGACGCAATATTGCGTCAATGCCAACGAAGGGGTTGACAGAATATTTTACATTTTTTTCCAAATTCAAATTTGCGTCAGTTACACTGCATGCCGCAGAATGTCTCAAATGCAACATGCCTCGCGACAATGTTTCCAGCGTCACCATATTGTATAATTTTATAATATACATTTTCTTTTATTCACTCGAAGTTATGACTGATAACATCCTTGAATATTATTATCCTCTTACTTGTCCTTCCGCAAAAAAAAACTCGCGAGAAATCACTTAATTTTAGACGTTTACAGTGGTGCAACCCCTTAGACTACACGCACGCAGCGTTGGTAACGCCATCTGTTGGAAAACAGCGAGAACTTGTTCAACGTCGTAAAAATTATTTACACGTTCGTCGAGGTCCAAACGATAGATCGAAGGAGTGTTGAAATTCTCGAGGCAACTCACGTTTATGTACTGGTCGCGTATGTGCGTTACGTTTCTCGGATCCGGCCAGAACGTGTACATGTACTTGATCGCCTCGTAGACCCCCCAAGGGTTCAACGTGTAATTGTAACGGAGTACCATTTCCCAGACTTTTTTGTCGAACATCTCGGCGTCGACGATGAAATTCCTCTTTTTCAGCGTCTCGTTGTTGTCTGCACGACAGAAAATAATAATTTGCACCCAAGCTCTGTCCCTCTTGTGTGAAATATGCGGAGAGTCTCTGATCTATCTTGAGGCATCGAAATAACTCAAAAAACAGCCGAGTTCTCGTAATATCCCGAGCCACGTATCAGGTAGATGCGAACGACCAATAAAATGGCAAGGTAACTTTTTATTCAACAAACGTTTTCGAAGTTATTTCAAGGTCAACTTAAAAGAAAATGGAAATCCGTATTTATCCACGCGGCATCCTATTCTAGGCGAAAGAAAAACGGATCACTTTTGTCCGCAAGGTTTTTTCATTTGGCCATTGTTGTTTTCAAGAATGACAAAATATGTTGGAAGTGATGGCCTTCCATTTCTGAACATAAATGGCGTGTAAATATTTGATGAAGGAAAAAAGAGAGTCTCTCTGGGCATTCTGAGACAAGCATTTCGAATGTAAGTGCCCATCGTTATCTACAAAATTGCTTCGCGGTTAAAAAAAAATTTAGGGCAGTGTTCTAGTCTGGAAATGTGAAAAAATGGCTTTTTTCCCGCATTAAAAAAAATGCAGACTTAAAAGTATGTCCTCAAAAGAAAATTTCGAAATTCCGGATATTTACAAAGTTATAGCGATTTGCGTACGGCCCGATTGACAGACCACACTGGCAATTTTTTCTGTAAGTTTTTGAAACACTAAAAAGTCTGAAAAACAGAAAGAATACGAATATTTTTCAAGCCCAAAAAAACGTTGAAAAGTGTCCGAAAATAAGAGCCAATTGTTTAGAACAAAAGTAACTTGTTTTTTTTTTACGTAGTCTCAGATAGCGCTACAAAAATGGGTTTCTATTTTTCAAATCTCCAAACCACCTTAACAGCGTGCACTAAATAGAAAAGTGATCTTTTCATTTCAAGCCTCGTTTGAATCTACCCGACACGTGTCTCGGGATTTTTCGATTTCGCTGTCAAATCGCTGTCAATTATTTCCCATACGATATTAATGTAAATACGAACAATACGAGAAAAAAAATGACATAACACGCACGTATAATCCAAGCGGCTTCCTGCGTCGTGACGCCGGCCATGTAGACGAGATTTTTGCTAAAGTTGCCCGCTCTGATACCGTCGGCAGGTGTAGCGGTGAAAAAGTGCCAATCCTCGGCCCTCCAGTCGTCGTAAAAGCCGTGGGGAACGGTGAAGTTCACGTCGAGGACCGGCGCCCAAGGGAACATTCCGACGTGTGGCTTCAGCTCGGAATTTCCGAGATCGTAAGAGCTCCGCGATTCCTTCAGGCACTGTATCATCTTGTAGCTGCTCTCGATGCTGCAGCCGACCATCTTGGCGTAGACGCGCGACGTATTTTGAGCCCGATACTTGTCGACTATCAACGCCCAGTCGGCGAGCGCCGAGCCCGACTGCGCTATCACCTTCGAGACGAGGTGCCTCGTCCTGCGAGAAGGACAATGAGAATCGGCCATTTTGACATTTTCAAACTCGACTGGAACTCGTATATGGAAGACTTGGAAAAGTCAGGAAATTTCTGAGACAACAACGCGTAACAAGCCTGAATACCGTATGGCGCTGAAATCGCGGATCAACCGATGATACATCAAAATCATTCATCCCTCGTTAAAACTTTGAGCGCGTTTTTTTCCAAACTTTATTTTTCACAAGTACTGGAGTGATTGCTCAAAAAGTGTTCAAGTGGTTTTGATGAAATTTGTCGCACATCTTCATCGTACCATCAGTTTGTCGGTGAACCTCAATAATGCTTTGAGGAGGGAAATCACAGTAAAATTTTCAATTTTTCGAAAAAAAAAATGTTCGCGTAAAAGGTGCTTTAGGGTCTTAAAAATAATATACCAAATGATGGAATACGGCAAAAGTGTCCGAGTGCCCAAATTTCTTGCGTTGAATACAACGCTTTTTCACGACGCTTCACTTTCGTGCATACATATATAACATAAATAGTGATAAAAAACAGTGATATTTGTAAATCATTGTCATTATGAGTGACACATCGTCGAGTCGTGTTAGAAAAGGGACGAAAAAGGATACTGCGTACGAAAATCGACTGTACGGTGCAGGCATTGCAGATTAGAGGTATATGAAATTTTCATATGGTTTCTCAGTACTTAAAACTTTAAACGCGTTTTTCTCGAAACCACTTTTTTTGAGCTCGCCGAAGACATAACTCGAGCAAATCTTCACCGATCGACTTGAAATTTTGACAGTAGCTTCGAAACATCTTTCTCCACGGAGCTACGTAGGATTTTTTATTTTATATGGCTTAGTTTTTTTTTATCGACGATTTTATGGCTTTTTTTGTTGTTAAAAATTTAACTTTATTTTCAAACATGCACCATTTTGCGAAAAATCAATATATCGAAAAAATCCTACGTAGCTAGCTAGCTGTTGTTATATGGAAACTAAAAAATTTTGGTTTTTTCTTCCAGGTCAAAAATTAAGGAGTCTACGTCTTCGGCCATCGACACGCTTTCAAAAATAGGCGCCTTGGGGCATATGCTGCGCAGCCGCCATTTTTTAATATTTTTTATTGAAAAAATTACATTTTGTACTTTTTTTAGTATTGCTATAAAACCTACTTTACAGATTTTCGATTGATACTTTTATTCAGCCAAAATTAATTCCCGAAAATATGCCTATTTTTTTGTGTGCTACTGTGATTTCCCCCCTTAATTCCAAAACTAGAACGTACTTTTGCCCTTGAATATCGCAAAAATTTCACGAAGAATCGTAAAATTGATTTTATTAAGGAGGTACGATCATTACTACGCATCCAACTTTCGGATTTGTAATTTTTATATGATTTTGACGAATACTTTATGCGCCTATTGGCAAAATTTGAGCTATTTCGATCGTTTAGTTTTTTTCGCAATAAAACTACAACAACAGCCGCCACAAAATATGCAAACAACAATTTATGGAGTTTTATCATTTATCACGTATCGATAATATGTATAATTATATTCTGCCTATCGTGTTAATTCCGCTGAGGTAATTCAAGCCTATTTTAATAAGTTTCCGGCTGATCTTTTGTTGTCTTTTTAGTCCGTTTTTATGGTGGATATGTTAATATTATTATTACGAAGATTACTACGGAGTCGTCGACAATCTAATTTTCCAGTTTTTATTTGTCCACGTGCAATAAATTCATCAATTACCACCACATTTGGCACACTATAATCTATAATACGAATAATCAACATAAGTAAACATCGATCGGAGCAGCTGCGGGTAGAACAAATTTAGACTCTTTTTGACCCCGTGGAAATGATCGTACCTCCTTGAGCTTTAATTTAGTGAATTTTGCATATATTTCCAAAATCCTGCTTCACCGACAACGTCAGGGTGTTTTAAGATTCATTCCGATTTTTTTGTCTCGGACAATTAAAGCGCGGCGGAGAACTTCAGCATCGCGGAAATATTCTGAGCGAATTTCTCTGAACGTCGATGTGCACGACTGGCAGTTTGCATTAAAATAAATAAATAAAATATCTTTGCAAACTTAAAACATCAAATAAAAAACACGCAAAGTAACAAATTCCTGCGAGTATTATTTGCACGAAAAAAAGAAATCGCGAAAAACTAATTCACTTTCTGAATTGTTCAGGGATGTCATACCTGGGAGCGACCATGAGCAATCCGGCGCTCGCCGCGCCAGCTCCAGGACCGAAAAGCGTTATCGAATCGCGCATCCCGTTGAAGTTCTCAACGTTATCAGCGACCCATTGGAGGGCCATCGCCTGATCGTGAATTCCGTAATTGCCCGGGCTGTGCTCGTCCCCGGTGCTCAAGAATCCTGTCGACGAACGTCAATGAGAGCGAACAACGGATAAAAATCGTCACCATGAGAAAGCAATGCGACGGCTGTCATACCCAGCGCCCCGAGCCGATAGTTCATGGACACGACGACCACGTTGTAGAAGGCGGCCAGTATATGAGCGGGAAATTGGTTGCTCGCTCCGTGCAAGAATTCACCACCGTGGATGTAAACCATCACCGGATAACTTTTTCCCACGCCTGAGTCTACCTGCGACACCGGATGGAAAATCGTACATCACGGAGGATCCGTCAAAGTATCCCTTTCTCGAAAGACCTTGCTTTCTGGGGCACAAAACGGGCCCTTCCAAATCATTAGTAAATTTCAGTGGTGCTTAACGCGGCATGTACGTTTACAACGATCGAAAAATCGTTTTTTTCTTACTCAACAATGGAACTAAACGTTACAGGGTATTTGACTGTCGTGCGGAAATCATCTTAAACAGAATTGGGCAGCAGACGTTACTTTTGTAAGTTCATTACCCGTAAATTACAATTACTGTAAATAACTGCAATATTTAGTCACTAATTACAATTACGGGAAACAATTATACATTTTTATGTATCAATTACAGTTACTGTAAACAATTGTAATTTTGTGATTATCAACTACAATTACTCGAAATAATTGTAATTCTTTCGTTGCCAAATGAAATTACTTGAAAAAATTGTAACTTTTTGCTGCTAATTACAATTACTCGGAAGAATTGTAATTTTTCCGTTATCAATTACAATTACTGGAAAAAATAGTATTTTTTGTATTGTTCGTTACAATTACTTGGGAAAATTGTTGCTTTTTTTATACCAATAACAATTTTCTTACGATTAACCCTTTAACGTCACAAAGACACTTTTCACAAGTCTTCTTTTCAACGTGATTATTCACCATGAAAATGTCGGGGAAAAAAATCCTAAAGTACCTTGTCGACTATTTACAAGGCCGCTCTTTCGAACGGCGCAACTTAAATTTCGCTAAAATTATTTTTTATACAATATTTTTTGCAAACTATTGTACAAAAAAGCTTCGTTTTTACGAGAAAAAAAAACGAGATATTCATTTCGATGCATAGAATTCTCTCAAGCAAAAAAAATCTGATGAAACCACATTGCGTGGTTAACCATTACTGAAAGTAATTTTAATAATTTCTGATTTAATTACAATCACTGAAAATAATTGTAATAATTTCTGATTCAATTACAATCACTGAAAGTAATTTTAATGAACTTCGATTTAATTAACATGACTCAATGTAATTTTAATTAACTCCAATTCAATTACAATTACTGGAAATAATTTCAATGGACTCTAATTCAATTACAATTATCGAAAGTAATTTCAACGAACTCCGATTCAATTATTATTGCTACAAGTAATTTCAATGGAATACGATTTAATTACAAATTACCTTTAGTAATTTGTAATTGTTAATTTTTTATTACAATTTGGCCCAGCACTGATCTTATATGGCTAATTACTTAATATTATACTCACAATGTTTTTCATCTTCGTGAATGTCAGTCTTTACGATATAAATCGGCAATGACATTTAAATATTCAACCAGACCGCCTAAACACTCCCGTTGTCAGATACGTAGTCACGTGACGGCTGTGACGTCACATGCCATTGAACAAGGTAAATGGCCGATTCTTATTGAAGGTAGTCCTACCGACAGGCTTCAATTCATAGGATTTTCGTAATTTTTTTTTTGCTTCACTAAATATATTAATAGTCGTCTCTGTAAAATTTCAGGATCAGTTATCGACCTTATCACAGAGAAAAAAAATATAAAAATTGCGTACTTTTGTGAAGGAATCCCGAGACGACATACAAAAATCCAATTTCCGGTCGCTACAAAAGTGTACACAATAGTGAGAATCCGTCAGATTCTTAAAAATAATCAGATTTACATACTTAAGGATGTTGAGTCCCAAATCGCAAATGATGATAAAATTCTGAAAATTCGGTATGTTTTTGTATGAAGTATTTCAGAGGTCGTGTAAAAATTTCACGACAATTAGGAAGCTCGTTATTGAACAATTAACATTCACAAATTAAATGTTGTTTTATGGAAACTGATGTAACTTTGCAATAAGTTGTTTTTTTGACCTCTCAATTTTTTAATATCTACAATATACTGAAAGCAACGGAAACAAAACGAAGTTTATTGATAAATTTTTTTTTATTTCTTTTAAAAATTGTTCTTAACAAAATGTTAATTTTTTAATAACGAGCTTCCTAATCGTCGTGAAATTTTAACACGACCTCTTAAATACTTCATACAAAAACATACCAAATTTTCCGAATTTTCTTATCATTTTTTATTTCAACCCTTAAGGAGGTTAAAGTAATGATGATAGAATTCTGAAAATTTGGTATGTTTTTACATGAAGTATTCAGGAGGTCGTGTAAAAATTTCATGACGATTAAGAAGCTATTTATTGAACAATTAATATTAACATGTTTCATAGGGACTCAACATCCTTAACACTTGTAGTAATCCAACGCTCTCAGAAAAAAAAAATACGCTTATTGACCGGATATCCGAAAGATATCCGGATTTCCAAGGCGGCATTTTAAAAGGAACAAATGAAGCTTCACTTGGCGTTTTGGAAAAAAAAAATTCGATTTTTTTTAGACCCGGGGCGTCGTTTTGAAAATGGCCGTTTTTTGGCTGTTTAAAATCGGCTGCACGTCTTCGGGACATTTTTTTTTACAAAGAACCTCAAAAGATAGAGCAATAGCTATAGTTTCCTTTTTTGGAAAGTTTCGTACGATTTTTTTTCACAGAGTTATCGCATTTTTTTCTCAAAAAGACAATTTTGAAAAGATGCTGCTGAAATGAGAAACTTTGAGGTGTGTTTGGGTTTGTTTGGGTTTGTTTGGGCAGTGTACGTTCAAAAATATGTTTAATTTTCTTTGTTCAAAAATATCAAAAATATACAATGATGTTGTATGATCCTTGGAGCGCCGTTAAAAAATCGGTACCCAAAATTTATCGAAAACCAATGAACCGATTGCTTTGAGGTTTTTTGCAATTATTCTATACACCATTATCTAGTACTTGTCATAGGATTTTTTTTTTCCATTACTTAGTTTTTGTTTTATAGGCAAAATAATAACTAATTTTTGGCCCAAAAATCTCTATTTATGTTCAAACGTCCGCCATTTTGTCATAAATCGATATTTTCGAAAATCGGCTATGAGCATATTAAAACCCAAATCCGAAATTTCAAATAGTTTTCCTTGAAAAAATTCACGAAAATGACCTTTTTTGTCCGGCTCGTAGGGGTATATTTGCCCTTAAATACTATGGTCTTTTAGGATGACGAGAAAATGAACCATATTTTTAATAGAGTCAAATACCCTGTAAGGTAGAATTTTTTTCTTACAGTTTCGAAGCGAAATTCGCAAAACTCGAAACGTCACTTAATCGTGAAATATTCGGGTCCGTGGAAGGGGATACACCTTAAGGAGAGCGGCGATTTTCGAGTACTCACGTTTGGCGTGAAGATATTGAGGTAAAGGCAGTCCTCGTCGACGTCGCGGATGCCCTTCGTAGCGCCCGTGTAGGCGCTCGGCTGCGGACAGGCCGGTCCCCAGTCCACGGCTTGCAAAAGTTGCCAGGGCCTGCGAACCGATCGTCAAACTTTGGCAACGATTCTCACGGTTTTGTCATCGCGAATGGGACTCGGAAGGAAATTTCGAAAATTGCGTTCGATCGTAACGAGGCTGTGAATTGGTACGAGGGTTTTTTTGTTCTCTCTAGGGCTATTTCTCGCAATGACGTGATACGACGAAGGTGGGCAAATAGCAGCCCTCAAAGGTACGAGAGGAACAGATCCAACGATACCGAACCGCTTTGTGACGAAATGTGCTCCTGAATTGTTTCATTAAGGGACCTTTCCAGTGTGAAATTTTCAAAAAATCTTTTTTTTTTTTTTTGCTTTATCGAATAGTATACACTCTTCCGAATATTCCCTGAAATTTTCATGCCGAAATTCAGATTATTTCGGTTACTGTACAGCATTTCTTGGAAGAAGGCAACGGAGCGCTACAGCTACAGCGAAACTTTGAACGCGTTTTTCTCGAAACAGCATTTTTCAAAACGGTGTCCAACTTGGAGGGCAGAGTTTTAAAGCTATCGAGTTGAATTTTTTACACAATATTCTTAACGTCATTGTTTATCGTGCTATGGAAGCTTTTTTTTTTTTGACATCTTCCTATTTTTTTGTAAAAAAAACTGCCAAAAAAAATGCTAAAATCGATACTTTTTGTTCAAACCGGCGCCATTTTTGCAAAAAAAAAAAAAAAAAAAAAAAGCCTCCATAGCACGAAAGCCAATTATATACCGATCAATAATCTTTTTGTGTTTTTTGTTTCAGATCAAAATTGTGACGCCCAACGTGGACACCACATCCAAGTGCATTTTCTGCAACAATTGTTTCATCATTTTTATAGATATTAATTAATAAATAAATCGATCTTTAAAAAATTGTTTTGTATTCTTCAATACCCAATTAATATACAAAAAAAAAACCAGACCGATTAGATTATTTTTTCTTTAAAAAAAAAAATCGCGAAAAACAGCGATTTTTCGGGCTGTCACACTGGAAAGCTTCCTCAACCCCTTCGTCGGCAGAGAGAATTCGACAAGTAGTGCCCAAAATGGCAGGAACATACTCAAGCTTCATATATTTCCACCTATTTATTGTATTATGCTCCATGTTATTGAATTCACCATGAAAAATTCCTTCATTTTGTGTTCAGCATCGCACTGAGCGTCCCCGAAAACCCCCGAGTACCAAGATTTATCCAAATCGAGCTGTTTTTTGCACTTTCGTCCGCCATGAAATTTTTTTGAATTTTCTGTTCAGATTCGTAATAAGTGACCTCGAAAATCCCAGAGTACCAATTTTTATCTAAATCGAGTAAAATTTTCAATTTCGGTCCGCCATTCTAGCGCCGCCATTTTGAATTTTCAAATTTAAAGTTCAGATTCGTAATAAGCGACCTCAAAAATCTCGGAGTACTAATTTTCATCTAAATCGAGTAAAGTATTTGATTTTTGTCCGCCATATTGGCGCCGCCATTTTGAATTTCCAAATTTTGACTTCAAATTTGGATTCAGCGAGCCCAAAAAGCCCCGAGTGAGGCTCCGATTTCAAATCAGAGCAAGTTAAATAGGGACATGAATGTTGACGCACTATTGCGTCAATGCCACACAGGGCACGGAATTATTTGACGCGCTATTGCGTCAATGCCAACGAAGGGGTTAAGGGGTTATATGCAGTTAAAATTGTCGAAAAATCGATTTAAAAAAAATCCGTAATGTACATATATTTAAGGGGTATTTAAATGTACATATATTTAAGGGGTAAGGCCACTGTAAATTTTTTGAAAAATCGATTTTTTTTTTATTGGCTATAAAAAACTATTCGCAAAACTTTAAACGCGTTTTTCTCGAAACATGGTTTTTCAAAATGGCACGCAGCATAACTCGAACAATTTTCATTTTTTTTACTTGAAATTTTAACCAGATGTGAACATTTACATTATCTTGAGAATGTCGATCGGAAATTTCAAGAACTTTATTTATTGATTTTTTATTAACAAAAAACTTGCCGTTTTTTTCGTCAAAAATCAATTTTTTTTTTCAAACGCACGCCAAATCCACAAAAATTGATACTTTTTAAAACCCGATCGACATTCTCTAGCTATAGCCCTCTAGATTAATGGTTTTTTTTTTTTTTTTTTCTAGATTCAAAAGTGCACCAGTGGTGCTGCGTGCCGCGGAGCCCTGGAAGCAAAACATGTCCCGGGAAGACAGCTGTGGAACCGCCATTTTGTTTTTTTTTTTTACTGTAAACAAATTTTATAATAAAGTTTAATGTACGCCCGATAACACCATTAAAAGTTTTTTTTCAAATACCTTCAATTTCGGGAGCAAAAAATTAGTGAAAAAACCTTTTTTTTTGGGCCGTTACAGTGGCCTTACCCCTTAAGTACACACACAGAAAATTTCTTGTCCATCCGGCGAATATTCTCGAAGCTACACGCACATTTGCGATGACGTGTCAGACTACATGTAAAGTGCTTTTGAAACTTTAAACGCGTTTTTCTCAAAACTGTGCCTTTAAAGTCGGTGAGCAAGATTTCTCGAAAACGGCTGAACCGATCAGTCTCAAATTTTAACACAATCTTTTCGAGTATATTTCTTAGTAATTAATGGAAGGTTTTTTTTCTCACCGATAAATATTTTCCATTTTATAAAAAATGTAAAGCCTACATTTTTGTCAAAAATCGATTTTTTTTTTTGAGAAGCCGCCATATCGTCAAAGATTATTATTTTGCTCATTCCTTCGATCAATTACAAGATAATCCATTATATTAACGAAATATTGTTGGTTTTTTTCATTTTAAATGATCCAGTCCAGAGATATCATGCTCACCGCAAAATGCCTTTTTTTTGGTGCTCCCGGAGATCAGCTATAGCAGCTTTCAAAATAATTATTTTTACAAATAAAAAATGTTAAAATACAGTTAAAAGTTACCATAATATGTGTACACATTTTTACGATAATAGATGTGAAGGTCTTTTCACAAAGAATTCTTGAAAAATCGATCTTTTTGGGCCTCCTGACTGTATAAATCCCTCAAGGAACGCGTAGAATTGGGTTGAAGAGCATTAATACTAAGGTTCGAGTAAATCTGAAAAAATATTTATTTTTTCAAATTTTCCGCCCAAACATTGCCACCCCCTTTCGTTTAGGGGTTGAATTTCGAAAAACGCTAAAATACGTGTTTTATTAATTGTGTCGAAGAGCTCTAAAACTAAGTTTCAACCAAATCCGACCAGATTTTATTTTATTTTACCTACAAACTTTGCCACCCTCTTTCTCCCCATAGGGGTTGATTTTCCAAAAACGCTGAAACACGTGTTTCATTAATTGTGTCAACAAGCACGAATACCAATTTTCAAGTAAATCCGACGAGATTTTTTCAAATTTCCATACAAACTTTGCTTTTCTCCCCTTGAGGGTTGAATTTCGAAGAAATTCCTTCTCAGTGGCTGCTCACGTCAAAAAAGCAACTGTCGAAATTTCATGTAATTGGCTTGGGCGATTTCGGCTCGACGTTGACGAATCAGTGAGGTTATGTTCTTTTATATGTATAGATAGGACGATCGGTCTTCACTTGTGTCTTTGCGGTGGCTTGAATCGAGACTCCTTCGTCACTGGCATCGCGTAAGGAATCCCGAGGAAAACGTTCACGCTGGCGGTGACCCTCTCGACCGGTAAGCTCCACGGTCTGTGTCTCGCTTCCGGATGATCGTACAGGTGAACCTTGAATCCTTGAACCGGTCCGTAATCCGTCGTGACGAATATGTCCTTGACCAGATTCTTCGAGTCTGCTCTCTCCTTGCCCTGGAGATCTTCGCGCCATCCTGCCAGTATCCCCGGCAATTCCGGATGCCTGGGCGTATCCTGGACGAACCAATGCACACAGGATATTTAAGGGGTTACCCCGACTTGCGATTTTGAAAAAATCGATTTTTTATTGCATTTTTTTGAAGTATAAGTATCTGAGAATATGTCCTGAAAATTTCAAGTCGATCCGAACAAAATTGACTGAGACATGAGCGTTGAAAGAGAAGAATCCGTGAATTGAAGAACTGAAATTGAAACTTTAAACGCGTTTTTCTCAAAATGGCATTTCTGAAGTCGGTGACCAAGATTACTCGAACACTAACGAACCGATCTTCTTGAAATTTTGCACGCTTATTTAATACATAAAAATGTAGTCTTTAATCGTTCGATTTTTTTTTTCGAAAAAAATGCCCGTTTTATAGCCAAAAAACGGCCGTTTTTTTTCGTTAAAATCGAACCATTAACTTTGACTGTCCGCCATTTTGTGAAAAATGAATATTTTTTAAAATCCTTCGATTAAAGACTAGTTTATACTTATATTTGACTAAATCCATCCGCATTTTTTTTTCGGATGATCCACTTCGCCGCAATGTTGGTCACCGCAAACCGTGTATATAAAAACATTATTTCATTGACGGCCATTTGCCACTAAACAATGTAATATTTTTCAATAAAAAAATTACTGAAAGTTCTTCAAGATGTGTTCTTTAAGATGGTATATTGGTCGATTAAAAAAGTTTTGTAGTTTTCTTTAAAAAAATTCATGAAAAAAGGCCTTTTTTGCGCTACAAGTGGGGGTAACGCGTTAATCAAAGAGGACGGGTGCTTCGATCGAGTCGCTCGTCGTGGCTTCGATCAGAACTGGACACACTACCGATGGGGCAAGTCCTTTTTCCTTAGTCAATTTTGAGGGGTCACCTTATAAGCTAAAAAAGACTTCATGATTTTTTTTGATAGGCTTATATTATAGATATTGAAAGAAAAGGTAACTTGAAATAACTTAATATTGAAATAAAGGGTAACTTGAAATAACGTAATATTGAAATAAAAGGTAAGTTGAAATAACTTAATAAATACACTTTCGTAATACATTGAAAAAAAATTATATTTATTCAAATCACTATTTATAGACGAAAATGGTAGTTAAAAAAATGTCCTAAAAAAATTGTTGGTCTGCGCTGTTGATGAAATCTCGAAGATGGACCATTCGAAACAAAAAAATCAAACGGTTTTAGATTCACGATTTTGTATATATGCAAAATACGATTTTTTTATATATCAACGAAACAGTACGATTTTTTGTATGTGCAAAAATAAAATGGCGGACATTTTTCGAAAAAAACGAAAAAAAACGTGTTCTTTCACCTTTTTTGGCACAAAAAATAATAAATAGAATAAAAAGTCCTTGATATTCGCTATAGCTATAGTTGTAAAGGATATGTGGTTAAAATTTCATAAGGATCGGTTCAGTAGTTTCGAAGATTTTATCAACAAGCCGTCGAAAAACGTTGTTTCGAGAAAAACGCGTTCAAAGATTGTTTGGGTTACATAAATACATGAAAAATATTTTTCTGATGTATTCCGAAAGTGTATTTATTAAATGTAACAACTTTTATATCAATATCTACAATACAAACCTTCGAAAAATGCATGAAAATAGCCTTGTTCTAGCGTCTGAACCGAGAGGACCCCTTAACCCTGGAACTACAGACCATGGTAGATATTTTGCCCAGATTTACAAAATGCGGTAAATATTTACAAGTGGGGCTCCAGGTAGAAAAGGGGTTTAGAATTTTTGTACCGAGTCCATGTATTTCTGGGCACTTTGTTTATAATAATAGTTGTTCAGTCTTGACCGACGTTTGTTCTCCTTAACATCTTTCTTCGTCAGTTATCAATAATAAAGTCGCTTTTCCTCGAAAACTCAATCGCTCGGAACTCAATTTAAAAAAAACCTCGGTCACGTCAACCAATATTATCCATTCGACGATAAAAACTCGTTTTTTTCGTTTCGAATGTGTTTTAAACTGAAAAGCGATTTTTTAATAACTTTACTTATTCCTTTGAGATGTTTTTTTTTAATAACCCTAACTTTCGCATCGTCACGATAGCCCAACGCCTTAGTTCAAAAATTATCCACAAGAATCGTCAAAAATGTCATACTACTATGAAAATATACTACTATGATTACTACTGTATAAAAACATACTACTATGATAACTGCTGTGGCAACTACTATGAAAACATAATACTATGAAAACTACTATGAAAATATACTACTATGACAACTACTATGAAAACATAATACTATGACAACTACTATGAAAACATAATACTATGACAACTACTATGAAAACATAATACTATGACAGCTACTATGAAAACATAATACTATGACAGCTACTATGAAAATATACTAGTATGACAACTACTATGATAATATACTACTATGGTAACTACTATACGAAAGCATACTACAATGAAAATTTTATTTTCGCAAATTCCAAGATACGACTTCCTCGTCACGAGGGACACTGTGCTCGGTCGGTAAATTCCGTGAGACGTCGATGACGAGGTTGACGGTAGCCTCGACCACAGTAAAGTTCATCGCAACATTTTTCCATCCAACACTGACGATACCATCGCCAGAGTAACGCAAAAAACAAAAGCTAACCAACGCAATTGTTTCGACGTCAAAATCCCGTCCACCGCGAACAGGACCGGAAGAAATCGAGGGAATCTTCCTTACCGGCCGATCTCGATCGCTCGCTCGAAATTGTGGACGAGTATAACTAAATTTCGCCAACAGTCCGCTCCCTGCGTCAAATTTCCATGCCGCCCCTTCCGCCCAAGTAAAAAAAAATGACTCATCAGCGAAAGATTACTCCATTGTCGACTTGCCTCGTAATGAAAGCGATCGTTGGGTTCCCTGGGGGGGGGCCTGTAGGCGGGATCCAGGTAGCTCGGCTGATAACCGTATCTTCTGTCCTTGTACACGTAGGTATAACGTTGCCGAGCATCGGACGGCACGAAAACACCATCGCGACCGAAGGCTCGTTCACCCCAAGGATTTTCCTGCTGACACCGTGTCCGTGCAACAACCCCGAGGAACGACAACAAGAACGAGATCCGGAGCGCACGATTGACGCGCCCGATCGAGGCGTGTGCTCCGAGCGTCGTCGTCACCATCTTGCCGCGCACTCGCTCACTGACGCGCTCGACGCGATGTCGCGTTTTCCCGTTCGACACACTCGTCCGTCGTCCGTCTCCTCCGCGCACGCCCGCGAGCTGCCTCGTTCGTCTACAGTGCGAGGCAAATGCCTCCTACGTGTTTTCCCCCTAACGGAACGAGACACCGCATCGTATTCCAAATTTGAGACACCCGCGCACTATAGCGAGTAACGCGAGACTGACCCCCCCCCCCTCCTCCTTGCGGTGGCCCTCCGCACCTTGGCGAACCCAACGGGCCACGCGGCTCGTCGGTCCTACTACTCTTCCGCTTGGTATGTTTAGCCTCGTGCACCGCTCGAGCCTACAGGTAAACACACACTGCTGCGCTACTCTCCGCCACTCCCGCTCTTACCTGCGACGAGAATTCATTGCGCAACTCTCTCTCCCTCCGGTCGTTTTTCTCGTTTGCTCTTTCTCGAGCAACGACGAACACTTATCTATACAGACCGCGTCACTGGGAGCAAGCGAAAGTTACCGTTCAACTTACCGCGGATACCTACGAAGTGTATGGCTCCGCGCATACGTGTGTGGACGTACAGGGAGATCCAGTAGATGTTAGTCGCCCGAAAACACTCGTAAATATTGATTCTAGGGGGGAAAGTCAGAAACCGACATTTGAATGGTTTGTCAAGGTTTCGGTAGGTCGATTTTTTTCAAGTAGAGGTATCAGCTTGGGTGCAAGCTTACCTCCAATTTTTTTAAGCCCCTTTTTCGTCAGTTACCAATGTAGAGCACGAAAAAACAACCAATGACCTCCAATATCGTGAGCTTAGGGTATATCGAATATTTTGGTGAAAAATCATTTCGAGGTCGCGATATCATAGGTCGTTGGATTCGTCCGAATATCAGCTACGGCGTCTTGAGGAGGTACGATCACTTCCACGGCGTCAACAAAGAGTCTAAATTTACTTTGCCCGCAGCTGCTATGATTGATGTTTACTTATGTTGGTTATTCGTATTATCGATTATAGTGTGCCAAGTGTTGTGGTAAATGATGAATTTATTGCACATGAACAAACAAAAACTGAAAAATTAGGTTGTCAACGACTCGGTAAGTAATCTTCGTAATAATAATATTAACGCGTCCACCATAAAAACGGTCTAAAAAGACAAAAAAAGATCAGCCGGAAACTTATTAAAATAGGCTTGAATTACCTCAGCGAAATTAACACGACAGGCAGAATATAATTATACGTATTATTGATACGTGATAAATGATAAAACTTCATAAATTGTTTGCATATTTTGTGGCGGCTTCTATTCAAATGAATTTCAAAACAAAGTTGGGTTATGTTCGCCAAACGCATCAGCTGTTACTCGCGACCAGGTCCCTGACACTGCAGACCTTTCCCATACAACGAAACGATTCGCGTTTTGTAGCCGTTTCTTAATTCTGCTAGCGTCCGGTACGGGGCGCTGGCAGTGACGTGACTGCCTGAGATCTCCCCTTCCCCGGCGCTATACGTCATACAGCCATTGTTGTTGTTTGATTTGAGCGTTCGAGGTTATTAATTATCGAAGCCTGTCATTCCCTTGTCCTGATCACGCTCATGATATTTTGTACCAAATAATCCAATATTTCGTTACGAAAAGAATGCAGCAATATTGTACGCGAATAAACGCTGAGCAAAAAAAGAATAACCAACTCAGCAAAAAAAAATCAAAATTTTGTACCACATAAATGTACATTTGTACACAACACCGATAAGAAAACATTTGTTCAACAAATTCAGTAAAATACATAAATATTTATAATTTTATATAATAAATATTTAAATAAATATTTATCTGTTTTCATATATTTTGTCTTCTTTAATCCGCCTTTCCTCTTTTAAACTGGTTTCTGAATACTAAACATAACAAAAAATAAATACATAACAAATAATAAGTACATACACAAAAATAAAAAATAAAATTAATCAATGAACAACAAGTTCATTACAATGGTATTTATTCATATTTTTTGTATTGCCCTACACCCCCTACACCCTACACGCAAACCCATCCCCTCTCCAAATCCCATTACAGCAGTCTTGTACCTGCCAGCGCCACAAGCGGCAAAACTTGGCGACAATTCCGAGCTACATTTCCCGAGCCGATTTCAGCGGCCAGTGTCAGGGGGCCGCTCGCGACGTTGCTAAGTCTGTGGGTGCTATTTCGTTCTTCTGACCAGGGAGATTAGAGTAAAGGAGTGGACACTCCATAGGAGATAAGCAGCGAAAGCCGGCCCCAAAATCCCGACTTATAAGCGACCGCAAGAGGCGCTGCGATCGCGATTCCCCGATGTATAGTAATACTTGTAGCTAAAGGTTCTAGGCATGCGCATGTAGCCGACGGAAAGCCTAGCAAGAGAGTATATCTATATATAAGGGAAAACCGATTGCAACGCCACCTATACAAACTCTTATTTTCCTTGATTTTGGAGCCACATCGTTAGCACACAGTGTCCACTTCTTTATTCTAGTCTCCCTGCTTCTGACCATTTTCAACCGGAAATTGATACTTTCTTGTAATGTAGTGCTTTAACTACACGATGACGATTGATTTTCTTATTTTTTACAATATCTATTATATCTAATCTATCGAATTTCAGTTTTCCAACGGGTTTAGTTGGATACGTGAGCAGAAAAGCCACGATCACCGCACTTCCGGTTGACCGTCTCCATAAGACGACGTGCTTCGGTAACTCAAAGTGCTCGACTTTGCAGTTTTATTGCGAAAAAACTAAACGGTCGAAATAGCTCAAATTTTGCCAATAGGCGCATAAAGTATTCGTCAAAATCATATAAAAATTTCAAATCCGAAAATTGGGTTCGTAGTAATGATCGTACCTCATTAATAAAAAAAAAACATGTTCCCATTTGAAAAACCATTGATGAACTTGAGAACGTAGAAACTATGACCTGGACAAAAATGAATTTCTCTCCACTGTATCAGCCCTTCGAAATCAGTCAAATTACCTCCTGACATTTTTTCGTCGCTCTAGAGGCAACGGAGATATTTGGGGTGGTCACGTTAAATGGTTGACCCTGTATACACACACACACACACACATACCGGGTGTTCCGTTTTAATCTTACACCTGATTTATCTAAAAAAATACTGCTCCGATCAAGATGGCGAAAATGAGCAGTGGAATATGGTGGGGAACGTAATAAGGGAGAAGACCCCGTACAATGGAATCTACGATATATACTACTCCGATCAAGTTCCGAGTACAATAAAACCAAAGGGTCCAAAGGGGAACGTTGAAAAAATCTTTGGTCCTACATTCAAAATGGCGACGTTAAGATAGCTGACATGCTTTTGTTAAAATGGGAGCATCAATCTTTTTCACCGAAACATTTATCAGGTCAAAACTATTATTTTAGTGCTGTCGTGGATGTACCACGAGGAAGTAGTCTTCCATCAAACATCCCTAGTGTAAATGTGGGTGTGAGTTTGTTTAAACTATAGATTTATGCGGCTCGTCACCCCGGCCAAAAATGGCATTCTAACCTAAAATCTATGAACGTTATCGAAAAACTTCTCCTACAGTAGCTAGTTTCGGCCGGAAAAGAGTTTTGGTAAAAAAACTTCAGGATCCCAATTTTTTATAACACATCGGCCATCTTAGCGTCGCCGTTTTGAATTTTCGACCGAAAAAGATTTTTTTAATGTCCCCCTTTCGACTTAAAAAGTTTCATTGAACTCAATGCTTGATCGGAGCAGTATTTTTCGAGATAAGTCAGGTGCAAGATTAGAATGGGATACCGGGTATATGTTAGGTGCAGTAAAAAGAAATCCATTATTTTTGCCTTCAATTCCATGCAAAAATAATGGATATCTTTTTACTGCGCCTAATGTAAAAATATACGCATGTATATGGACAAAAAATGCTCAGCAAAGGTGAAATACAATATAAAAACTATATATATTTCTTTATATACAGACTTTTATATATATTGCGTAATTTATCATTTTTTAATTTTATATCCTCTGTGTGTGTGTGTGTGTGTGTGTGTGTGTGTGTGTGTGTGTGTGTGTGTGTGTGCGTGCGTGCGTGCGTGTGTGTGTGCGATTGCATTACTTCTTTCTTTCTCAGCGCACTCTATAGTAGTGAGGTTCCGATTATAGTAATGTAGTACTACGAGGGGGACTATATAAACAAACCGTAGCCAGCGCTTGAGCCCGTGAATGAGCCTGGCTGCACCCACACACACACGCGCAAACGACAGGCATGCGTGGCCATGTACTCACGTTCGCAATTATCGATACACGTACACATACAGGGTGATTCACAACCATCAGGATTCACTGGATGTGTCATTGTGAGCAGAACGTTGTTTTTTTTTACTATTACATATTCGCTTTCAAAGTCCTACGCTGAGTAAACAATAGCACGATAGCTGCTCAGGCACAAATCTTTCTTTTTTCAAGTGTTATACGACGAATGAAAATTATTCAATCGTATTGTCGATTTGCGAAGCGAGTCTGCGGGTTTATTATTTTTGAGGAAAGAAAAATTATTTTTGAGAAAAGAAAAATTATTTTTGAGAAAAGAAAAATTATTTTTGAGAAAAAAAGAATTATTTTTGAGAAAAAAATAATTATTTTCGAGAAAAAAAGAATTATTTTTGAGAAAAAAATAATTATTTTTGAGAAAAAAATAATTATTTTTGAGAAAAAAATAATTATTTTTGAGAAAAAAATAATTATTTTTGAGGAAAAAATAATTATTTTTAAGAAAAAAATAATTATTTTTAAGAAAAAAATAATTATTTTTGAGAAAGAAATAATTATTTTTGGGAAAAAAAAAATTGGAGACAAAAAATATTCACTTTTCCAAAGGTGGATTCGAAACCGCGCTTGAACGGTCTTGCACGTTCCGCGCGTGAGCAGCTACTGTGCCATTGTTCACTACTCGGAGTTGAACGCGAGTGCAATTTTTGTCGCACGACGTTAAAAAAAGTGTTTTGCTCGGAACGAGACATCCTGTATGCTCACAATGGAAGAGTTGGAAATCACCCTCTACACTGACGCCTTAGGCCACAGTAACGGGTATAAAATCATGTGCGAATTTAACAATTTTTTTTTTTCGTATGAAAAAGTGATTCAGTCATAAAATTACTTACACATCTATTTATTATGAATATCAAGTTGTTAGGAAATATATATTTTTTTTCTTAAACAATTTTCACTCGATTTACTTCAAATTTAAAAGTCATGTTCCTAATTGCATTTCGCAGAGAAGTACGTACGGAATTTCTGATTAATCGAAAACTTTACATTTTATGAGCACTTTATGAGCAGTTACAACGAAATTTTTCGCTTTCTCTATTTCTCAATTTTTCAATTTTTCAATTTCTCAAGTTCAAATACCGACGACTTTTGAATAAAACAATAATTTTTTTGTTCCGTATGTACTTCTGTAGGTATTCTAATGTAGATTAACGAGAATTATTGTTTTTTGTTTTAGGTAAAAAATTGTGGATGCTAAATTTCACGCCGCGGAGCGCCGAAAAAAAAGATAACAAAAGAAAATATTAGTAGATGGCCATTGTGTAAATCGAAAAAAAAAAAAAATCTAACACCTTGATATTCATACTAAATAGATGTGTAATTAATTTTATGAGTGTATCACTTTTTCATACGAAAAAAAAATTGTTAAATTCGCACATGATTTTATACCCGTTACTGTGGCCTAGGCCTTAAAGTGATTAAGAAAAAAACGAGCTTTGCTTTTTAGCACTATTTAGTAGTTAGAGTAAAATGAAATAAGGCGTCTATTGAAATATACGCCCTGAATGTTAATATTTAGAGGTTAATCATAGCGATTGTTTATTTACAGTATGCAAAGCACCAATAAATTTTTCGGTAAATATTCGGAAGCGTGGCTCCCGCTAGAATCAGGCTATTTTTCGTTTGGATGGTTTGATATATATATATTCCTAAATGGCATGATTATGTAGAAAATCAAATGATCTACTAACAAGCTTCTATGAGATTTTGCGATGAGTGATAGCTTCGCCGGAAAAGTAAAAAAAATCTTAGAATTTACTGTGAGGTCATCTTTGACCTTGAATAACTTTTTAACGAGTAGATTTATCATAAAACGATAAGAGAACTTTTTTACGGAGCGTTTAGTTCTTTACAAAAATTTGTCTCGGGCATCGTTGTACGTTCACCCGTCAGCGAGTTATAAAATTCAAAAGTAGCAAGCAAAGTTTTCTCCGTGTTATTAGCATGGAAAACAAAAAATCGCGACGAGGACCCTTTAAATTTTAATATTAAGGGGGAATAGCTTTAGGCACGGAAAAAATTTGCCGATTTTCGTAATTTTTTTAAAAAACGAAAGATTTCTTTACCATTTTTGAGACTTAGGATATGTTTTATTAATACTTTTGGCTAACACCTGGTATTTTTTGTTCTTCAATCTTTAAAAATGGCACGTTCTTCTAAACTGCATTTTCAAAACTGGCGTGACGTATAGCTAAAAAACTAATCGACCGATTTCGATGAAATTTGGTATAAATGTTTCTAGCCTTATGGTCTAAAACGTGGCATATTTTCGAAGATTTTGAAAAAAAGTATTTTTCATTGCAAAATGTAGTCATTTATTTTGGAAAATTCAATCTTTTTATTTCAAAGCGTATCGTTTAATCATTTTTCAACATTTCTCAAACGGTGCCATACCGCAGCCATTTTTTAAGTTCGATAAAAAAAACTGCCATGTAACAGCCAGAAGTCGTAATAAAAATACTCAAGGTCTCAAAAAAAGTGAAGAAATCTTTCCTTTGAAAAAAAAAATCATGAAAATCGGCAATGTTTCCTCGCCCACGGGTTATCTCCTCTTAACCCTTTCGGTCATGCATTTTTCATCTGCACCGATTTTGATGAAAATTGGTACTCGGGGGTTTTCGGGGTCGCTGATCACGAATCCGGCATTAGATTTTCAAAATTCAAAATGGACCCAATATGGCGGACGTGAAATTCCAAATACTTATTAATTCTTCTAAAACTTTGTACTCATGGGTTTTCGGGGTCGTTGATTACGAATCCGGCATTAGATTTTGAAAATTCAAAATGTCGGATCCAATATGGTGGACGTGAAATTCCAAATACTGATTAATTCTTCTAAAACTTGCTACTCAGGGGTTTTCGGGGTCGCTGATTACGAATCTGGCATTAGATTTTCAAAATTCAAAATGGCGGACCCAATATGGCGGACGTGAAACTCCAAATACTTATTAATTCTTCTAAAACTTTGTACTCAGGGGTTTTCGGGGTCGCTGATCACGAATCCGGCATTACATTTTTTAAATTCAAAATGGCGGACATGGAATTCCAAATACTTATTAATTCTTCTAAAACTTTATACTCAGGGGTTTTAAGGGTTGCTGATCACGAATCCGGCATTAGATCTTCAAAATTCAAAATGGCGGATCCAATATGGCGGACGTGAAATTCCAAATACTTATCAATTCTTGTAAAACTTTGTACTCAGGGGTTGTCGGGGTCGCTGATTACGAATCTGGCATTAGATTTTCAAAATTCAAAATGGCGGATCCAATATGGCGAACGTGAAATCCAAATACTGATTAATTCTTCTAAAACTTTGTACTCAGGGGTTTTCGGGGTCGCTGATCACGAATCCGGCATTACATTTTCAAAATTCAAAATGGCGGATCCAATATGGCGGACGTGAAATTCCAAATACTGATTAATTCTTCTAAAACTTTGTACGCAGGAGTTTTCGGGGTCGCTGATTACGAACCTGGCATTAGATTTTCAATATTCAAAATGGCGGACCCAATATGGCGGACGTGAAACTCCAAATACTTATTAATTCTTCTAAAACTTTGTACTCAGGGGTTTTCGGGGTCGCTGATCACGAATCCGGCATTAAATTTGTTAAATTCAAAATGGCGGATCCAATATGGTGGACGTGAAATTCCAAATACTTATCAATTCTTCTAAAACTTTGTACTCAGGGGTTGTCGGGGTCGCTGATCACGAATCCGGCATTAGATTTTCAAAATTCTTTTGAATCTAAGACACGGATTTTCTTTTTGCAGTCATAAATTATTTTGCTTGCAGAATGATCTCAAATTAACTGAAATATTTATTTCTAATGTATATTTGAAGGAATATTCCTGATAAAGTAGGATTTTATATGATTGAAATTTTTATTGTTACATTGCCCAGTTGGATCGACTATATCGGATCCACCATTTTTAAATTGCAAAATCTGACCTCATATTCGTGATCAACGACGCAAAAAACCCCTAGATCCGTATTTTCAGAGGCATTGGTTCAATATTAGAGCTCTGAGGTGATTTCTTAAAGGATGGGACCGTAGCGGTCCCACCGTGACTGAAAGGGTTAAGGGCGCCTACTTCAGCGGGCGTCTTATTTCACCCTACTGCAACTACTGACTAGGCAAAGTTGACGAAAAAAAGTCGATTTTTTAAATTCACCGCACTAACGAGAGTCACTATATTTCCAGCAAGCGCTTGAATTTCCTTGTTATCGCTGTGTGAATCATGCGGACACGAGACTCACGCGGACGATATTAGATGATTCAATTGGACGGAAAATTGTAGCGTGTCGTTTCTACGGACGAAAGATAATGGCTCTCGCCATACCTTTCTAATGTGGCGATAACAATAATTTGCATTCTTTTTTAAGTGAATCTACTTATCGACATGTTTTTTTTATCATCGTCATAGAGAATATTTTATTATTTTATTTCAAAGTCATTTTAAAGCACACGAATGATTTATTAATATTATTATTATTATCGCTTTTGTCTTCGTACAGAATATTACATTATTTTTATTTTTATTTTTTCAACAATGTGACGTGGGCCGTTATTCATATTATTATTTTTACGAGCAATTACCATTGGTATTTTCGTTGCTTTTGTTGTGTTCATAAAGAATATCATATTATGATTATTTATTGAAAGGCATGGACCATTATCATTATTACTTGATTTATTTGTGATTATTATTATTTATTCTTACACATTTATTATTATAATTTTTCGATTTATTCGTTATTGTTTTTCGATTTGTTTATTTATTTATTTACTACAGTGTTTTCAATTGATATTATGATAATAGTTTTTATTGCTCCGGGCGACGCACCGCCGATCTCAATTGTAGGAAATTTCTCGAAATTATTATTAATAATAATAATAATAATAACTATTATTATTCTTATTATAGGGACGAAATTATTTGCGACGATTTTCGGCTGGTCGCAAGGAAAAACACTTTTATCATTTTTGGTGAACGAAATTTTGTTATTCGATTTGTTTATTTATTTATTTATTACAGTGTTTTTAATTGATATTATGATAATAGTTTTTATTGCTCCGGGCGACGCACCGCCGATCTCAATTGTAGGAAATTTCTCGAAATTATTATTAATAATAATAATAATTATTATTATTACTATTCTTATTATAGGGACGAAACTGTTTGCGACGATTTTCGGCTGATCTCAAAGAAAAACACTTTTATCATTTTTGGTGAACGAAATTTTTCCGTGCTTGCCATACCCGCCCGCCTGATCGTTTCCCACAAGTCAGCTGACACATCGGCGAAAGTAAACCGACGACTGTCAGTTGCGAATGAAAGGGCTCTCTCACTCTCGTCGGAGCAGCGGCGGAGGTGGCGGCTGCGGGTAAAACGGACGCGGAGCAGCTAATTTTTCTAATGAATCGTAATACGATGTCATCCCATTGGTCGCCTACGCGTCAATGAACAGCGCAACGAACGCGGGAGGTCTTTGGTCAGCGGAACTTGTTAGAGAGGGGGGATGAGAGAGAGAGAGAGAGAGAGAGAGAGAGAGAGAGAGACAGAGAGAGAGAGAGAGAGAGAGAGAGAGAGAGAAGAAGAAAAGAAGAAATGAAGAAAAGAAGAAAAGAAGAAATGAAGAAAAGAAGAAATGAAGAAATGAAGAAATGAAGAAAAGAAGAAATGAAGAAAAGAAGAAAAGAAGAAAAGAAGAAATGAAGAAAAGAAGAAATGAAGAAAAGAAGAAAAGAAGAAGAGAAGAAAAGAAGAAAGAGTAAGCAGGTAAGTGAGAACGAGAAGAAAAAGGAAGAGGGAAGGGTGAGAAAAGTAAAAAAGACAAGGACAACAAAATGAAAATAGATACGTGTCTCAAATCCACTTCGAATTCGATCTTGTTTCCCTGGCCAATTTCTTCGCCAAGTAAGCTTATGGAGGTACGATCACTTCCACGGGGTCAAAAAAAGAGTCCAAATTTATTTTACCCACAGCTGCTCTGATTGGTGTTCACTTATGCTGATTATTCGTATTATCGATTATAGTGTGCCAAATGAGGTAAATGATGAATTTATCGCACGTGAACGAATAAAAACTGAAAAATTAGATCGTCAACGACTCGGTAGTAATCTTCGTAATAATAATGTTAACATATCCACCATAAAATGTGATTTCGTCACTTCGTCCAGGCACTAGATAATTTTAGACAAAAACTAAATGTGTCTGATTTCCTTATTTCGGATGATTCGTATTCAAGCAGTAGTGGTCACTGCGACGCACGTTCTCTAAATAGCACTCTGCACAGACCACATTTTATTATATTAAAAAAATATATAAATAAAAAAGAATATAAACATAAATAAATATAAATATAAATAAAAATAAATATAAATATAAATAAAAATAAATATAAATATAAAAATTTTCCAATCCAATAATCGCCAAAGGTAAAAAAAACCATTAAAGGGCTAGGCAAGTGTGAGAATCAAGCAATTCTCATTCGTCGCTTGAGGCAGCTCAGATTGAAGAGGAACGTCCAACATATGGTGCAGAAATCGCAGATTGGAGGTAAAGTTATTATTACGACAGGACTGCTGTATGGTAATGTATATAACTAATAAAAGCGTTAATAAAAAAAAAGGTAGGTTGCACTGACGCAGCCCTACTGATGAGTCTGTCACTGTACCCGAGACGAAACGCAAATTCCTTTTCACGCCTCCTATCTTACCGACCTTACAGAAACTGGACAAGCCACTCACTACTACGGGAGTAGAGAGCCACCTGTCGGCATCGCCACCAACCGAATCTCTACACACGTGTGGACGCTCGTGCACGGGAACTAGGCTTGAGGACCGGAGAACCAAAGAAAGATGTTATCTTTTATTAGAAAACTCAATGCTTTTATATTTGTCTTAACAGTCAAGAGCTTGACGCTACAGCTTTGGCGGTTGCATCTGGACATACATTATTCATCTTTTATTAGAGGGGGAAGTCCATAAGGAATTTTGTTCCTTAGTTCGCTATGAGTCCGTTGGCGCTAGTTGTCTCGAACGGCGTTGGTAAGGTCGGAAAGTGACCGTATGGGCACCACACACGCAGTTCTAGTTGCGCCATCTGTTGGAATACAGCGACAACTTATTCAACGTCCTAATATATACAAATTAATGTTCGAACGATTGTTCAATGACTTTCCTTATTCCTTTAAAATGATTTTTTTCAATAACCCTGATTTTTGGGTTGTCGCTGTAACACGTTAAAGCCTATTTTCTTTCACGGTCGGAAAATCTCCCCGCCCGGCCCTTGAAAAACATACGTCCACCTTATTATCGTCATCCTGTATATCTGTTCGCATGCACGAGTCGACGTATCTGCACCTATTCACGCAGAGCCCTATAGAGATTAGATAAAGAACAAACGCTTCATAGCTGCCCGGAAACTGATCGATAACGTTTTTTTTTTTTTAATTTTTATCGTTACCGTTTCTCGTTCCCTGGCGAACTTACATTGCATTGTGTCTCTTCAACCACGCGTCCTGCATGCCGCGACAATATCGGCCGTGAGTCTGCGACAATGAGTCATCGTCGGTCAGTCAGTCGGGGAAAAAGCTTCGAGAGGAATGCCAGCCGTGAAGCGAAGAGAGGAAAGAAACAAAAATTGAGGGTCAAAGGGCAAGCCAGTGTCACTGGCGTGAAGATGTAAGGAAGCGGGGAAAATGTTGTCTATGATCTTCTCGTCTATTGGACGCTCGTAATTCGTTGGTCCACGGTGCGTCATACCCATGGAGACTAGATACAGGAGGCCACAATCGGCCTTTCAACTCGTCCCCAAAACGGTATCACGATAGATGGCGCTGGGGTGCTCCGGACCACGTGTATAGATATACGCAAACATGGGTCCGATCAGGGAGGCTAGCCTCCATGATATTACTATACATAGGGCCTGCGGCACCCCAGCGGCATCTATGTTGGAGCCATTTTTGGGGACGTTTTTTTCGCCGGCTTTGCACGGGAGTTTGGTCTTCTGGTATCTAGTCTCCATAGTCATACCGATTAGACTTATCGAAGACTCTATTCGCATCGGTCGAGTGATTTCGTATCATTTCGTGCCTCTGTGCGTACTATCGAAAAATGAGATCGCGGATGAGGGTCTTCAAGGAATAACACCTCTCTAGCACCAGAAAAAAAGGCCTTTGACAATTTATTTTGCGAGTTTGAAAAATAGAATGGGATTTCTTTCGAGAGGGTTTATTTAACACGTATTGAAGTATTAAAAAAATGTTTATTATAATTTTCATACAAAATGGCGGCGACAGAGTTCATCTTGAAAAACGTGTTTTTTTTTTACAAATAGCTTCACGGGAGGACGGTTTTCTCGTAAAATATAAGATCTGGAACAAAAACGAATTTCAAGTCAATCCGATAACTGCTCTTTGAGTTACAATGTCAGCAAATTTGAAAAATCTCATTTCAAGAAAAACGCCTTTAAAGATTTAACTGGTGTATTTTATACCTACGAGCGGTTGCTCTTTAGAAGGCTGCCACTCGGGGAGTATTAGAGATAAGACCTTGAATTTTTTGCAGGATATTCTTGAAAGTATAAACTGTCGAAAAGGGAAAGAAGTCGATTTTCTTAAAGTGTCACACTGGTATAGCCCCTTAAAGTTGTACGAGCACTCAGCGCGCGCTCTGCGGCGCTGCGGCAAAATCAATAATTGAACCTGCACAAAAGAAAAAAAATCCCTACAGAACCAATTACATATTGGTTTTATGACTCCGAAATATTTTTAAGCAAAAAAAAAAACGATTTTTCCAAAATCCTAGAGTCGTGTTATCCCTTAATGCTTTTTAAAAAATAGATCACTCCGTTCATATACAATAAATGTATTTCTGCCCATTATATATTTATATATATATGAGGTATTCCAAGTGTTTGGATAACAAGAGAAAAGAGCGAATGGTTCGCGAAATAATATTTTCACGCTTCGCGTTTTTTTTACCGTTGGCGTACGACCTTAAATATTGATTCTAGGAAAACAAAGTAACAGACCCAAATTGTCGTGAATTTCATTCTCTAAAAGTTTGTTTATGTTCGTTTATGCCCTAAAGTAAAAATAAACGAGATAATGCAATAGCCTTTTTTTCAGGTTTAATTCGAAAAATATCGATGGTAGAGACAAAACTGTAATGACCGAAGTTGTGAATCACTCGATTTCCTACAAGTTTAGTCATTACCATTTTTACTTATACTTAAAAATTGTAACTCGCCGAGTTATTCAACAAAAACTTTTTCCCATTACGCTTAAGAAGACGATATTTACTGAACGCAAGCCCGCCCCAGAATGAAACTTACACATGTTGTTTTACACTAATAAAAGAAAATTCAGTGTATATTTCAGCAGGTTCAACCTAGTTATTAGGGTTGAAAAATTAAAAAAAGAAAGATTTTTCCTTTTTCTTAGTGTTGCAGTAGTTGGAAAATGTCGAATTTTTTTTTCAAAATAGTTCATACAAAAACGCATCTTTTTTGTAGAGGATATTTTTTCGTACGACGAGAAGATCATTACGATACGATCATTTCAAATTTTATCACGTGTAAAATCTTATCTCTGAGTTAGCCGAGTTAGTGAGCCTTTAAAAATCTGAAAAATAGCCACGTACTCAAATTATATGATACAAAAACATCACCAACTTTCAAAAAGATTGAAGAAGGTCAGGCTTTTAGGCCGTTCGAAAACACTTGGAATACCTCATATACATATATATATATATATATATATATATATATATATATATATATATATATATATATATATATATATATATATATATATACATATATACCAGGTGTAGAAGTATGAAACCGGAATTTCCCTATAGATGGTGCTAGCCATCAGCTTAGGGACCGTATGACCGCTTCTGCAGCGCCATCAACTCCCTCTAGCAGCTGACGAAGATTTTCAACACACACAACCCAAGTTCCCTACGCCGGTATATTTTTCTATAACCTTAAACATGTCGAGTTTCGTGCCTACGAACTACGATTTGCGGACAGCATTGGTTTTCTGTTATCATTTGAAGAAAACTGCTGCAGAATTGCATCGAATGCTTGTCGAAACTCACGGTGAACATGCTCGGGGTAAAGCACAGTATTTCGAGTGGTTCAAAAAATTCAAATGTCGTGATTTTGACGTGAGAAACGAAGAGCGTGGGAAACCACCGAAAAAGTTCGCAGATAACGAATTGCAAGCCTTATTGGATGAAGATTATATTCAAAGTCAACAAGAACTCGCGGATCAATCGAATGTGACGCAGAAAACCGTCTCCATCCGTTTTTTATCATTTCCAAATAACAGACGTGTAATTTTTACAAAAAAAATCCAAAATACAAAATACAAAATACAAAAAATACAAACACACACATGGCATTATACAGCGAAGATTTTCCGCAAACTGACGACACTTTTGTAAAGAAACGCTCCGCCAAATCGCTATACACGCTTCTTCGATATTACCAGCACGTGAGAAAGAACAGAGCATTGCAGAAACAGCGTCGGGCGTCTCGCCGTGCCTCACGAAATGCGTCCGTATCCTTCTCCTCCGTGAGGGCACAACCTTGCGCCGAGTGGGGGCGTACCCGACGGGGGTGCTTCCCCAGCCGAAGCGGCCAGGGGGGGGGGCGCACTCGACGTTCTCCTGCGCCTCGTTCTCGCTGGGCTGCCGGCCTCTGTTCGTGTGCCTCGGCTACTCGTTCTGACACACTCGAGAGCGCGTTCCCGGAGCGGCAACATCGGGCCGCTTTACAGTCCCTTTTTTCTTCTCCTTCGACTCTACGAAAATTCGCAGAGAACGAGAGAGAAAGAAAAATCGCCTCAGTCGCCACGAGAGTGGAAGAAAGAATAAAAACAGCGTGGCAACGAATTTGTATCAGCGAAAAATTCGCAACGCGAAGTTTCGCTTCGTCTCTTTCTCTCTCTCGCGCGCGCGCGCGCACTGATCGTGTTCGTTAAAATAATCCGTCTCCGCGTTCTCGCCCGCTGAAGAGCTCATGCTCTTCAATTGAGGCTCGTTTAGCCTCGTTTGTTGCGATCGCTAGTCGTGAAATTATTAATTTTTTTTCCTCGACGAGCAGCTGAAGAGAACGCGCGGGTGTAGAAATAAGCGGCCAATTCAACGGTCAGTGAGCTAAGTGAATATTTCTTTTTGTTCGTTTTTTTTTTTCGTCTAATCGCGATTGAGTGAAAATGGCGACGGAGGGGTTACCGGGGGACTTGGACGCCCACATAGTCACGCTGCTTACGAGACTGACGGAATTGAGGAACAACAACAACGTGGTCGAGCCGGCGCCCGATCGCCGTCCACCGATGTCCATCGAGGCGAGGAGCCTCGAACTCTGGAGGGCCGTTGCCGTTGAATGTTTCGCTACTTTTCTATTCGGCTTCGTCGTACTCGGCGCCGCTGCGTCCTCCAACGTCTACGGCAGCGGATTGTCCGTTTTGGCCACTTCGGTCGCATCGGGCTTCGCTATCGCCGCTATTCATCTCATCTTCGGACTAGTCAGCGGTGAGTCCACGCGACGCTGACAATCATAGAGATCAAAGGTGTAGGAAATTTAATTTTCTACAACTTTGCTCATTTAAATTTATGCGCTAAAGTTAATAATAATCGAGATAATTCAATAATTCTACTTCGGCAAGTTTTTCCCTATTATCTTGAAAAATATCGATCGTAGGGTAAATATTGCAAGCACTAAAGTTGTAGGAAATTTAATTCTCTACAAATTTCTTCATGTTAGTTTATACGCTAAAGTTAATAATAATCGAGATAATTCAATAATTCTACTTGGGCAAGTTTTTCCCTATCATCTCGAAAAACATCGATCGTAGGGTAAATATTGTAGGCACTAAAACTGTAGGAAATTTGATTCTCTACAAATTTGTTTATCTCAATTTATACGCTGAAGTTAATAATAATCGAGATAATCCAATAATTCTACTTTGGCAAGTTTTTCCCGAATATCTTGAAAAATATCGATCGTAGGGTAAATATTGTCAGCACTAAAGTTATAGGAAATGTAATTCTTTACAAAATTTCTTTATGTTAATTTATGCGCTAAAGTTAATGATAATCGAGATAATTCAATAATTCTACTTTGGCAAGTTTTTCCCTATTATCGCGAAAAATATCGATCATAGGGTGAATATTATAAGCACTGAAGTTGTAGAGAATTACATTTTCAACAACTTTAGTCCTGGGTATTTTTGTTGAAAAATTGAAAATAAAGCAGATATTGAGCTGAAAGCGAGCTACCTTAAAATAAAAATGGCGGCTAACGCACCGGTCGGATTTGGTCGCCGTTTTGGATTTACACTACTAATGACCCCCGCCCTAAAAATTACAGCAATACAATTTCTGCCGGGAATTTTTGTAAGAAAAAAATCTAACCCGGCCTAATTTTTCGCCCAAAATTTTCGGCATTCGGGGGCGCGGTTATGCCAAATGGTAACGAATGGGGAAGCTTGAACTCCAGCCGGCCACCCTGCCGAATATCACGATGAAGCCTTGGTTCTTTTGGGGTGGAAGAGGAAGATTCTCAGCTGGTTTTCGTGGGGACTTTTTTCCGGGCTTTGAAATGTCCGGATTGAAATTTTTGGGATTTTAAGGATTTTAATGGTTTCTGTTAGGGGAAAGATTGATTTGTTATTTTTGAGACTTAGGGTACATTTTATTACTACTTTTGGCTGTCACAAGGTAGTTTTTTTTATTATTAAGGTAGTACCTTCACAGAAGAGTTGAATTAAGAAATGGTTGAAATTTGACATATATGTTATTTAATACATTATCCAACCATCCGTGCAATTTGAATAAGTTTGACCACCCCAAACCTGAGATATTTACACCTAAAGTTGGCTTGGTTTACACGTAACAAATGCGTTATGATGGGCAAACAGAGCGTCATTAATTCTACCGTCAAAACTAAAATTAAGAAATTGATAAAAAACGAGGATAAGCTAGAGTAAGATATCACGAATAATGTGAAAAAAATGAGAATGATTGACCATATAGTTTCCAAGATATAACCATGAGATGCCCTCATAATTTTGGTATCGTATAGCATATATCCTGCTCGGCCTGCAAGCGAACGAGTGTATTGGGGCAAAGTCTGGACAGTCCCGGCAAAAAGTTTACTGGCAATGGTAGATCAAAAACACGATATAAAATATATTTTACGGCAATAAATCATATCCATCGTATTATCTACTAGTACCGAGCCAATATTGCGTATTTTTTTATTTTATTTATTACTGATTAAACCAATTATCAATCTTTTAAACATGAACATGGTATGTAAACTTGTGGTTGAGATTTTCGCAGAAAAACTACCTTAACGAAAAACAATACTTTTACAACGATCAAAAAAGGGATTTCTTTTTTTCTACTTCAAACTATAGAACTATATACGTAGAATGGTTTCCAAAGTTTCGAAGCGAAGAACGAATAACTAAAAACAAATGGATCACCGCTCGAATTCGGATCGGGCGTAGACTTCAAACGCGTTTTTCTCAAAGCTGCGTTTTCCAAATTGACGTGCAGAATTACTGAGAAACTATTGAGGTGTAACACCACTGTAGAATTTTCAAAATATTGCTTTCTTTTAAGTTGGGTTAAGAGATACTTTGAAGCATCTGGATTGAGGGGGAAAAAAATTGGTACCTGTAAAACAGAGGTTCGCAGGTCTGGGTGGGTCTGCGGTGGCCGTGGTGGCCCGTGTGCGAAGCGTCGATCTTTTTTCTCGGAACACAATTTTTCAAAACGGCACGCAGCATAACTCCAACAATTTTCATTCTATTCACTCCAAATTTTGAGCACATTTTTGCAATAACATTCCGAATATACATTTTTTTTATTCACTTGAAGATATGACTAATAACATCCTTGAATATTATTATCCTTTTACTTATCCTTCCATCCAAAAAAAGTCGCGAAAAATCACTTAATTTTATACGTTTACAGTGGTGTAAGCCCTGAAGCGGGATGAGTTGAAACTTGGTAGGAATATTGATAATATTGCGACCTTCTACTTGACGAAAATTGTTTTTGAAAAATTGGACAAAAAACTGCTTTTTTCATCCAAATTTGACAGAAATTTTGGGTGAAATGTTGATTTTTTTTTGTAAATGCGTGCCATTCTCTTGAATTGGCATTTTATTCAGTTTAAGCACTGTCAAATAGAAATGATGCGTCTTTAAAGTGAAAACAGTTTTGAATTTTTTCGCAAATCTAAGTCTATGGGAAACTAGACCGCACGCCGATTCGCAACTCCCGCGGCAATCTTGCTGTGACACTCTGCCAAAGCTCCGCCACTCAGTAAACGTAAAATCACATTTTTTAATACTTTTGTTGACGGAAAATATTTTTTAAACTAGCATATCTCGGAAGTTCTCAACTTTGACGATTTCTCGACTGATTGGCTATGTATTGAAAAACAAAGCTATCGAAATACGACTATTTTAATCGTAGTTATGATTGAAAATCTGAATGGAGTCCCACAAACCAGAGTGTGGCATGTCCCGAAAAAATAAGCGTGGCATACTGGGGTTAAGAATATTGTTTCGTATACTTGAATATACTATTAAAGTATACCCACAGGTTGATAAATGTAAAAAAAAAATTCCTTCTTAGGTTAAAAAATCCCTTAAAATTGCTTAATTTTTTTCGTCCAAATCTATATCCCGCCGTATAAAAACGAGGAAGATTTTTCTTTCATTAACACTAATACGCAGAATGTGAACCAAGAAAAATTGAGAAATGTTGAAAATCGATGAAATTGTACATCTGAAACAAAAATATTGAATTTTCCGGAAGAATTGCGACTTTTCGCAATAAAAAAATACTTTTTAGGTATTTATTTTTCAAAAATACGACGGTCACGTTTTAAACAATAAGGTTAGAAATATTCATACAAAATTTCGTCAGAATCGGTCGATTAGTTTTTTAGCTATACGTCACGTCAGTTTTGAAATTGCAATTTAGAAGATCGTGCCATACTTCCGTCATTTTTTCAATCCAATTTTAAAAAACCTTATAACAGTCAAAATAGTAATGAAACGTGCCTTAAGTCGCAAAAATGGTGAAATCATTAAAAAAAGAGAAATGAAAATCGGCTAATTCTTTCCCCGCCTAAATGGTGTTGAAGTCTGCATCGTTGGAACGCAACTTCTATTTTACTTTTAATTTCCGCGTTTTTGTTATGCAAGATCTTTTTTTTGTAGATAGTAGTATTTACGATCGTAGATCGCTAAATGACTATCTTGAAAAATCGTTGCACGATTTTTGTAGGGGGACTGTAGCAAAATAAATGGAAGGTATTTCGAAATATTAATTTTCATTGCATTCCAACGATGCAAACTTCAACCTCACGATTTTAATTATTTTTCTTCGTGTCTTCCTCTTTCTTCAACTGGGTTTGTTTATTTTGTTTCGAATATTTTGGTTCGACTTTTTAAGCTATTAGCTCTTTGTTTATCTCTCTCTCTCTCTTTTTCCTCCCTCTTTGTATTCAGATTGTCAAGAAATGTCTTATTCCACGCAGCCTCGAGGAGGAACGCTTTATTCCTCGTCGCAGATTTTTCTTCCCCGTGCTTTCCCGTTTTACGAGCCGCGTGCGGTCGCCCGCGGTCTACCCTCATCGTTGAGCTCTCGATTGCCTCGTTAAATGATTATGCCTCGTTTGCGCTTTCTGTAGACCCTGTACCCGTATCCGAACCCCTCACCCACGCCCGCAAGATCATCCGAAACGGCGACTCGGTGACGTCCCGAAGGAGAAAAGATAAATGTTAAAGGAGAGAGAGAGAGAGAATATAGAAACAGAGCCAAAAAATGGAAGACAACAATATAAAAACATAACTGCTTGAAAGGCGAGTGTCATATGTAACAATTTCTTTAAAAAGACTGATATCGTCATAGCATTAGTCATTAATAAATCTTTTAGCAAAACAAGTAAATAAAAAAATCACGAGACCGACTGAATTTTCGAAATTATTCGTTAAAAAAATTCATACGAAAACTTGAAAAACTGGAATTCTTCCATTAAGTATTCGTAAAAAAAAATATAAACACTTGGAAAATATAATATACGAATATGAAAAAAATATTAAAGGTATGAACGAAAAAAAAATACACAATGAAATGAGCAAGAAAAAATGCATGAAACCGGAAATGTAATTGGAACTCCTCTGTTATCGGCAAAAAAAATAGGTACATTATCATAATTACTCTTTATATATATACATAGAAACTAAACATCGCAAAAACAAAAAAAAATCAATGCAACCGACTGAAAGTTATTTATTATTTGTATATTATTGCATATTGATATATACAAAAATTATATATATAAATACAATAGTATATTGTATATTATTTGTGTGTATATATATATATATATATATATATACACTTGAACTTAATTCTTCCACTATTCGTAAACAAGATGACCAAGTACAAATCAAAGAGGGAAAAAATCCATCAAAAGCCAAACGTTCGCAATTCTATAGCTAATAAAAAACGGATCTAAACAACGTAAAAATGAAGAATATGTTTTAAAACTCCGACGACAGGGATTATTCTATTATGCATTGAAAAAAAAGAGAAGTTAGCAACATTCATGTTATTTTTTTAAGTGTTCAATCATTGTATTATTATTCAAACGAAAGAAACTAAAAAAACATAAGAATAAATTGATATATTTACAAACTCTCCCGCCCGGAATTCTTCCATTATTCGTGAAAGAAAACAATATGAAGAAATAAAATACGTAAACATACGATCGTTGCTTTGAGTTTTGTCGAAAGTGGCCAACTTTGCGATTTTTTTAAATTTGATTATTTCATTCATTTTGTTGTCCAGGAAGTCACGTCAATCCCGCGGTCTCAGTGTCGTTCGCCCTGTCGCGCAGAATTTCGCCGCTTCGCGCGGCCCTCTACATCGCGGCACAGTGCGGCGGCGGTATAGCAGGCGCTGCGATGCTCTACGGGTGAGTACAAAATAGTCGATTGCCGAAGTATGACACAAGTCCGTGCGTAGCTGCGATAACGACTGTATCGACGTGCTACTCGCTTTGTCGCGTTGGAAGAAAGTAGATAACCCCCCACCACTACCCCCACCTCTACTAACAGGGAGAGGGGGAGGCAGCGAAGAAAAATGCTCTTATCTCTCTTCGGCCCAATTTTTGGTCCTCAAAATTCAGATCATGTTCCGTCTCTCTGCACTAGCTCAAGACTTTCCTAAAAAAGATGGGCTCAAAAAAGAAAAAATTCCGAGCCTCGAAATGGCGAAGCTCCGGAGAAAATTTGAAAAAAGTCGATTCGGGACTTTGTACGTCGGTAGCTGGGTGTGCTTAGGCGGAAAGTCGATCCCGAGGCCACTTGGATGACTCTCGGCATGCAAGGGCTTGAGAAGTGGTCGAGGGCAGCTGCGGAGTATCCGAAATTGGAGAAGAACGGGCAGTCTCACCTCGAAGACAGCGAGAGAGAGAGAGAGAGGGACACTTCCAGCTATTTCTTCTTCTGCTTCCTTCTTACGAAGGATATGTATGCACGGAATAAAAAATGCACAGTCCATGTGAATTTTTATATATAGGGATTCTCAAAATGACTTGATATTCACATTTATCAATAAAACGTATTATTTATTTGAAAAGACCGTACATTTTCATTTTAATACAAGGTACAAACATAGAGGTTATGTATGGAACACAAAATCCGATAAATGGCCGTCCCTGTTTGCGAACGTTCACTCTTTACGAAATTTTCAATAAAATTTTGGCATAATTGCGAACTAATTTCATTAATGCTGCGTCCAATTGTTTCCTCGAGCTCCGGTATGGTCTGTGGCTCATTGGAATAGACCTTTCCTTTCAGAAAAGCCCAAAGCAAGAAGTCCAATGGCGTCGAATCGCACGATCTTTGTGGCCAATTCACATCGCTACGGCGAGGGATAACACGAACATGAAACTTCGTCTGTTATAGCTGCATTATTTCGCCCGCAGTGTGGAGATCCGCCGCAAAAGGGAACCTTAGTGCCAATTTCTCCCGCTAGATGGAACATTGTGTTATAACGTAAACAGAACTTGACGTTTCGTGAGGTTCTCTTTGGTTTTGCCCGTGTTTCTACGACTACTGTTGAATTTTCATTAAATAATCCGTTTGTGTTGTGCAATTCGATGCAGAAACGATGGCGTTAATTTATTTCTGAAAAACGATAAACTTCGCAATGGGAAATTGCTATACGTCGCAAGCACTTTACAGCCACGAAACATTCAAGGCTATATTCTGATCATTTTAAATCTGCAGACTATAGAAATGAAGAATTTGTTACAGCTCAGTGTATAAACATAATATTTTTCACGCTATTTACTTCTGAAAGTATATTGTAAAGTAGTTAATCATCATAACCTCAAAACTTCTATTTGAAATATTTGCATTTTTTAACCTCCTGGTATTATTTTATTACACAATACTTACCTAGTCCATGTTCATTCTTTACGGCGATAAAACGGAGCCGGACAATATTGAAAAAGGGGTTATACCTTACCTGTTTGTTTGGAGCAAAACAGAAACTGTAAGGGATAAACAGATAAGGAAAAGAGTAGAAAGCGATTTTTCAATCCCGATATAATCAAATATCCGTAAGTATTGTCCATTATGTGGAAATGTACCGCGCGCGTTGACAGTTTCTTTTGTTTACGTTACGTTCACGTGGCGCCATCTGCGCTGAACTTTGCATAAGTTTCCCTATACTTCCTCTCCTTTTCGTCGCTCACATGCGAACGTCACTAGGTTGTACGAGGTAGTACAACCTAGTGACTTTCGCATGTGGCTTTGCTAGTGACTTCCTGGTGACTTTCGCAGGCTAGGTAGCCTAACCATACGCGATCGAGTGACAAGAACGGGCAGTACAAAAAGAGACGTCGTAATAGCACGTCTTTTCATTCCGCATCTCATCCGCATATGTTAGCTCACGTCGTATTATACAAAATTCGTTGATTAATTCGTTGATTAATGAATAAAATGTTCTATTGGTTTTTATGAACACGCGTTTATGTGGAACCCCATTAAATACTCTACAGTATGGCAGGTGGCGCCATCGTGTTGAAAGATTACGTCTTCCAAGTCCATGCCGTTTGTGTCATTTATCGGATATCGTGTTCCCCACATAACCTCTATTTTTTCACCTCGTATTAAAATAAAAATATTCGTACTTTTCAAGTAAACAATACGTTTTATCGTTATATTCATGCAAAGTTTAAAAAACGAAACAACGCGTCGTCAAAAACGGACGAGCAGGAGAAGGGGGGGAAATCCGAAGGCAGACACAAATTGAAAAGAAAGAAGAAATTCCCGTGCATCGTGTGGTCGGCCAACGAAAATCGAGAAATTATTCTTCAGCCTCTCGTAGTTTCAGGCCTCATTGATTATTGCGAGCTTTGCTTTTTCTTCGTTTTTTTTTTTTTTTCGTCCGAAGACCATGCTCGTGTGCACGTGCCGCGCGAGATCCTTCGGGGCGTGTTTTTTCCGCCGCGCCGATCGGGCAGACGATCGAACCACGATACGAGAGAGAGAGAGACGGAGAGAGAGCGAGTAGTGTACAAAGAGAAGCACAAGGCGAAAATTTCGGGCTGATAGCGCCGAGTTGCGCCTTTGAATACACACTCACGAATTCTTCGCTCGTGCAAGAAGAAAGAAAAGGACGCGCGATAAAAGGACGGATGAAGAGGAAAAAAAAATAAAGAAATAAATGGGAAAAAAAACAACCGAAGAAAGACGACGAGGCGGAGGGGCGGGGGAGCGACGAGAGGACGCGGAGGCAGAAAGAGGCACGCGTAATTGGCAGGCGAGGGAGAGAAAGAGATCTCTCTTCGCCGGCGCGCACCTGCCTCTTCTCTCGGCAGCAGCGGTAGTGGTCGCGACGATGAGATCGCGCTGAGGCGAAGACTCGCGACGACGCCGACGCTCAGCAGCTGCCGCAGATGTTTCGTGGACCAAAAACCATCGGTGCACGATTTCGTGTATGCGCATCCTTACACATACATTCGCACACACAAATATAGATATATCTGGTATAATTCAAACCCGTTTTCAGCTCGAACGCGTTTTACCTAGTAAAAACTAGTTTTGCGTTAACGCCTTCGTTGCAAATAGTTTTTCCTAGTGAAAAGTAGGAAAAGAAGTTTTCCCAGTGAAAAGTAGGGAAAAAAGTTTTTCCAGTTAATCGTGGGTAAATCAAGTCGTTCTAGTGGACATTAGCAAAAACTAGGGAAAAAAGTTTTTCTAGTGAAAAGTCTGAAAAGAAACGAGGAAAAAACAGTGTCTCTAGTGAAAACTCGGAGAAAAATGTTCTTAGTGCGAACTGGGAAAAGAAGCTAGGAAAATAATGTTTTCCTAGTGGAAACTGGGAAAATGAAGTTTTCTTAGTGGAAACTAGGAAAATACGAGTTTTCCTAGTTTCTACTACTCAACTAGGGAAATAAAGTTCTCCTAGTGAAAACTAGGGAAATAAAGTGTTTCCAGTGAAAACTAGGGAAATAAAGTTTTCCTAGTGAAAAATAGGGAAATAAAGTTTTCCCAGTGAAAACTCGGGAAATAAAGTGTTTCCAGTGAGAACTAGGGAAATACAGCTTTCCCAGTGAAAACTAGGGAAATAAAGTTTTCGTAGTGAAAACTGGGGAAATAAATTTTTCCCGGTGAAAACTAGGAAAATAAAGTTTTCCTAGTGAAAACTAGGGAAACAAAGTTTTCCTAGTTAAAACTAGAGAAACAAAGTTTTCCTAGTGAAAACTAGGGAAACAAAGTTGTCCTAGGGAAAACTAGGGAAATAACGTTTTCCCGGTGAAAACTAGGGAAATGAAGTTTTCCTAGTGAAAACTAGGAAAATAAAGTGTTCCTACTGAAAACTAGGGAAATAACGTTTTCCTAGTGAAAACTAGGGAAATAAAGGTTTCCTAGTGAAAACTAGGGAAATAAAGGTTTCCTACTGAAAACTAGGGAAATAGTTTTCCTAGTGAAAACTAGGGAAATAAAATGTTTCCAGCGAAAACTAGGGAAATAAAATGTTTCCAGTGAAAACGAGGGAAATAAAGTTTTCGTAGTGAAAACTAGGGAAATAAATTTTTCCCGGTGAAAACTAGGAAAAAAAAGTTTTCCTAGTGAAAACTAGGGAAACAAAGTTTTCCTAGTGAACACTAGGGAAACAAAGTTTTCCTAGTTAAAACTAGGGAAATAATGTTTTCCTAGTGAAAACTAGGAAAATAAAGTTTTCCTACAGAAAACTAGGGAAATAAAGTTTTCCCAGTGAAAGCTAGGGAAATAACGTTTTCCTAGTGAAAACTGGGAAAATAAAGTTTTCCTAGTGAAAACTGGGAAAATAAAGTTTTCCTAGTGACAACTAGGAAAAAAAATTCCTATTGAAACCTAGAAAAAGAAACTCGGAAAAAAGTTTTCCTCGTGAAAACTAGAAAAGATTCCCTGTGAAAACTAGGAAAAAATTAGGAAAACAGTTTTCCTCGTGAAAACTAGAAAAGGAACTGGGAAAATACTTGTCCTAGTAAAAAGTAGGAAAAGAAACTAGGAAAAAAGTTTTCTGAGTAAGAACTAGCAAAAAAAACATCTAGCTTAAACAAAGCCAAAACAGGCGTAACAAAGGCGTTCGGTCAGATCTAGTTTGTACTAAACAAAACGCTCTTGAACTGGAACCGGATTTTAGCTGTACCAGATGTATAGGTAAAGGACATTTTGGACCTGGTATATCTATGTGATGTCGGCTATCAGCACACCCGGAAGTTTTGAGGACGATTGTTACATTTCTTTAAAACGAATTCTTCATTTTGGCTCCTGGTTGATCCCCGAAGTCGAGTCCCCGAAATCACCTTTTGCCGTGTGCCTGTGTGTGTATATATAAATATTGAACGCTGGTCCACAAGAAGATAATGAAAGGTTCGGAGGGAGGAAATATGCTGCCTACCAGCCAAAAACGTTCCTCATCGAGGTGGGACAACTTTCACGCAGCCGTGAAGATCTCTGTCCCATTTTCTCTCTCTCCCTCTGTGTATATATATATATATCCCACTGCTGGACTTTTTGAAGGAGAACGGCTCCTTGTCATGTACGGTGGTTCTCCAGATACCTTCGTGTACGTATATATATATATATATATATATATATATATATATATATATATATATATATATATATATATATATATATATATATATATATATATATACACACACACACATATATACAGGTATAATGTATTCACGGAACCGAGTAACGCATGTCCTGTGTGTATTTAAAAGTAAAGCGATACAGCGAGGGCGAGAGAAGGCAGGGGACAGATTGCAGCAGATGTTCCGTGGCCTTTGGAAGAACTGTTGCCTGGTCCGTGTCTCGGAATGCTGAAATCTAGTGCTCCTTTTTATTCAGGCTCTTCTTCTCTTTCTTCGTGTTTCCTGATTTTCTTGGTCCTGCTTTTCTTTTTTTTTTATTATTTTAGTTTCGTTTATCGTACTCGTTCTTGGCCTCCTAATTTGTTCTTTGTTTTCTTATCTTAATTTTTCGCCTAGTCCTTTTTCTTCTCTTGCCACTTCGCTGTTTCCTTCTTCTGTTTCTATGCCTTTCTCTAAGTCATCTTCATTTCTTCTTTGCCCTTTTTTCGTTCTTTCTCGTTTCCTGCTCTTTTTTCTCTAACTTCTCTGCTGCTTTTTTCTCCTAATTCTTCTGCTGTTTCTTCTTCTTACTTTCCAATTTCTTTTTGCTTCTCTCTCTTTTCTTCTGCTCTTTCTTCTTATACTTTCTTCCCTTTCTCTTCTATTATTTCTTCTTTTTCTTCTTCTTTTTTCCCTTCTCCTTCTTCGTCTTCTTCTTTTTCCCTTATTTTCCCTTCTCCCTTTTCTTCTTCTCGTTCTCCCTTTTCTTCTCCTCCACTTCCTTTCCCCTGCTTGTGATTCCGAATTATTTCGATTCGCCTATCCTTCTCTCTCTCTCCGTCTCCCCCTCGAGGGACACTCCGCAACATCCCGTTCATCGCCACCCCGATATTTCACCTCGACGTCCTTTCACGCGATTATTTTTCTCCGCGGAATTCACACAAAGATCCCCTTCAAAAAAGGCTAAAAATGCTAAAAAAACATTATTCCATCGCAGAGCGTTCTTCACCCCCGTCCTCCCTTACCATGTCCTCCCCCGTATCGTGCGATACTTGGCTCGTCCCCGTTTCGCATCGCGCCATAAGCCGCACAAACAGACGTAACAAGTGCGCGATATGTACCGAAATAATAAGCGAACAATACTCTAGTTAACCGGGCTGACCGCAGCGTGCGGATGTGTCGAGGACGGGTAAGCGAGAAGCAGGCAGGAGAGGGGTGAGGGGGTGTTGCACACCCCGTTGCCATATTCAGGTCTCTAGGGATCACACACGGTGCATCGCCGAGAAACAGGACAGAGAGAGGAGAGAGAGAGAGGGAGTGAGAGACAGTCACCCTTCAGGAATGAGTACCACCTAGAGAACAGAAAAAAGCAGGCTCGACTTGGCTTCCATCTGTTGTGAAAAAGGGCCGTAAAGTAGTCCGAGAGGCTACGAGGTGTCCCCAAGGGGGTGTGATAACCCGTATTGTGCCTTACTCCTTTTATACTCACGCGTTGCACATGAAACTGCCCGCTTGCGATAGATGGCGCTGGGCAGACCATTTTCTCGAGTTGAAAGATGGCAGTACACATGCTGATAGTTCTATAGAGTCCTGCAGAAACCCCATAGGCACATTTGTGCAACGAGGGTCATCTATTTCAATTGGGACAATCGCAAGTCTTGTAACAAATGAGTAAGATTTGCGGAAAGTTATGCTCCATTACTTTCGGTCAAAGAAATCGACTGTGCAACAGTCCTGGATTTGCCAATAAACCGTATAGGCAGACTAGGCGGTGGCGGATTTAAGCAACACCTAAGGAAGCCTAGGTAAATACAGATGATTGATATACAAGGGACGGTACCAAGTCAAGTGGCTTACACTTAAGAAAAGGATTCGGCACTGCCGCGGTAACGCATCGTTCGCTAGACAAAGTGTATGCCGAAATGCTCCATAGAGTAAAACTTTCAGAGTGCTTGGACGCTTCCATAGACGTCGTTTTTCTATGGACGACAAGGAGGCGCGGAACAGCACTCAAAAGAGGGCTGTCTTATATGAGCTGCTATAAGCATCGGGGAGCTGCTAAAAGCATCGGAAAGTATCACTGGCGATCGTTATCGACTGCAACTGATGCGTTTGAAGCGGGCTCTGCATGAGAAGAGGCCGTAATGGGAGAATCGCCATGACGAGTTGTTCTTGCACCTAATACACATTGGGCGGCTGCATATGTCCACCCAAGTACGGGAAGCAAGTGCAAAACAAAGCGCTATCGATATCAAAACCCATAAATCGACAGTTCTAACTATGGGTGTCACAAAATGACCTGACATTCTAATTTATCAATAAACCATATTATTTATTTGAAAAGTACGAATATTTTTATTTTAATATGAGGTACAAACATAGAGGTTATTATTAGTTGGGTGTTACGTATAGGTTAGGTGCTACGTATAGGTTAGGTGTTACGTATAGGTTAGGTGTTAGGTATAGGTTAGGTCATAGGTGAGGGTGTTAGGTATAGGTTAGGTGTTAGGCATAGGTTAGGTGTTAGGTATAGGGTAGGTGTTAGGTGTAGGTTAGGTATAGGTTAGGTATAAGGTTAGGTATAGGTTAGGTGTTAAGTGCTAGGTATAGGTTAGGTATATGTTAGGTATACGTTAGGTATAAGGTTAGGTATAGGTTAGGTATTAGGTGCTAGGTATATGTTAGGTATAGGTTAGGTATAAGTCAGGTATAGGTTAGGCATAGGTTAGGTATAGGTTAGGTATAGGTTAGGAATAGGTTAGGTATAGGTTAGATGTGGAACACAATATCCGGTAAATGGTCGCCTCGTCCCTGTTTGCAAACGTTCACTCCTTTGACGAAATTTTCAATAACATTTTGGCACAATTGCGGACTCATTTCATCAATGGTGCGTTCAATTGCTTGCTTGAGCTTCGGAATGGTCTGTGGACCCTTGGCATACACTTTTCCTTTCAGAAAAGCCCAAATAAAGAAGTCCAATGGCGTGAATCCAATATGGCCAATTCATGGCGTCATGAAACTTCGTCTGCAATAACTATGCAGTAATAATGCGGCAAAAACCAATTTCTATGCGTTGCTCGATCGTGCAATTCTCCATGACTAAACCTCAATACTTCCTGATGCTAGTTTTCACAGATTAGTACTCTATGTCCGCTGCAAAAAAAATGGCGCGCAATTTGAAATGTCAGGTAATTTCGAGACACCCTTTGGTATCTAAAGCTCCCTTCATTTGCTTTTTACTTTGTTTTTCTTTCCCCGTTGACTCCATCGGCCTCGAACGCGGCGAAAAGTGCACCCTCCCTTCTCCGTTAAGGACCCACGACTTCGCTATTTACGATCGCAATAAGCGACAAGAATACGGGCGCTCGTGCATCATACATATGGGTGTTCTGCTTTTTATCCTTTTTTTGTTTCATCTTTTTTATCCCTGATATTTCACCCTCCCAGTCGTGTAAGCGGCTTTTTGCTTTTTTTGCTTCTTCTACTCTTTTGTTGGATACCTCTAATCGTCTTTTCTCCGTGAATCGAGATAAATCGGGACGACCCTCGATGCGGTTCGAAGTTTCGCTCGTCGACGTTCGCGCTCTCAGTGAGCAAATGCTCTCGTCCTGGCGACGCTTTTCAGCGGAAACGGGAACGCCAGACGCTCTCGCGGAAACTTCCGGGTCGGTTTCCTAAGCTTCCGATCATCTCTCTCTCTCTCTCTCTCTCTCTCTCTCTCTCTCTCTCTCTCTCTCTCTCTCTCTCTCTCTCTCTGTCTCTCTGTCTCACGTACGATCTATTTGAAACTAAGCTTCCGTTCTCTTTCAAATATCGCGCTGAATCGGATAATCGAATTTCCGAAATCAGGGACAAAAGGGACGAGATGAGAAGTCGCCGCGAGTTATGAGAGATGGGAATATTGATTAATTGGCAAGTTTCCACAGCTGGATCGTTTGGGTTTGTCGAGTCTCTCATATGTATAAGGAAACTTTTTGTTGCCCCAATAATATTAACAATAATAATATTGACAATAATATAATAACATAATACAATAATAATAATAATAATAATAATAATAATAATAATAATAAAATAATAATAATAATAACAATAATAATGACAAAAATATTGAAATAATTTTTCAAAAACGCTTTCCACTTGCATTTAAGGACGAAGAAACTTCAATCTTTGATGTAACGAAACGTAAGTCTTTAAATTTCACAAATATTAATAAGAACGAAGAAAAGATGCAAATAATTCGAAAAAAAACTGCATTGTACTCCAGAGATGGATAAACTTTAATGTTTCAGGTTACGAAACTTAATGTTTTTTATTGCGCAAATAATAATAATAATAATAATAATGAAGTAAGGGGACAGAAAATTGAAAAAAAAAAGAATTTTCGTCGGGGTGAGGTTGAGAAGAACTTTATATATATGGATACATCACCAAAGTGCAACGAAAATTTTTTTTTTATCTAATTGCCCAAATAATAATAATAATAAAGAAAACATTTAAATAAAGGAAAAACGACTTTATACTGCATTTCGAGGACGGATAAACTTCAATCCTTTACGCAATGAATCTCAATTATTTTAATTATCCGAATAATAGTAATAATAATAACGAAGAAAGGAGAAAAATAATTGCAAAGGAAACAAGAATTCTCGTTGCATTTCAAGGACGAAGAAACTTCAATCTTGAATGCGGCGAGGCCGAGGAGAGTAAAAGTTTGGAGTGACACGCGTTGAAGGTATAATTGCGGACGGACGCGGGTAGAGTGATGCAGAAAAAGCGAAAATGGTGAATCGGCTTGGAGAACTCGATTTTGCCGGCGCCCCTGGGCCTTTTCGTCGTTTTCTCTCTCTCTCCCCCTCGCCCTCGTCCTATCTCGCAGGCTGGGTTTATTACGGCCAGGAAAGGCGTTCCGCTCGCGCGCAGGTAACATTCGTATGGGCTACCTGACCCACCTGGCCTCATCTCATTCTCCCTCCCTCTCTCCCTCCCCCTCCCCCTCTCTCTCTCTCCCCCGGTATTCTTCTTGCTTTGGTTCCCCTTGGGCCCCTTAAATTTTGTGAGGCCGCACAAAGGCTCGACGAGAGAGTGAGAGAGAGAGAGAGAGAGAGAGAGAGAGGTCCAGACGCCCTTTGAACCCGAATCGCTAGACCTCAATATCCGGTTTCCTTTTTTTTCTCTCTCTCTCTCTCTTTCCCTCTCTCAAACTTCCAGATATTGCTTCGCATTGGAAAGTTCAGATATATATTTTTAAAAAACGAAAAAACCGATTCGATATTTCCGGCAGTGCGATATTGCTCCAGGCCTGCTTTAAGGAAGATTACGCAGACCGCACTCGGAATATTCCTCCTCGTTGGAAGCGAGAATCGATCGCGGGTCCGGTCTGCAGTCTCGAGAGACTACTCTCTCGTATTTGTGGAAAATCGACCTGCCTGTGATTTTCGAGTCGAATATTTGGGGCCAGGCCCAGGGGCGGGAAAAGAAAAAAAAAAGAAACGAGCATATATATAGATACATATATAAATGGGCATAGACTAATGTGACATCCGGTTGGCCACGCGCATCGCGTGTGTCACGGGACCGACGTCACCGTCGATCCTCGTCGACGAGCACCTGCTTCCTTACAGCTGTTTCCTGGATTCGTGGTGGCAACGATACATACACACATACACACATATATATATATCAGTTTTGTTATTATACTATATATATATATATATATATATTGGGGTGGGTCAAAAAAAAATTTCTTTTTTTCGCGGTACTCAACGGAAAATGTTACTACGTTATGAAAAAGTAATTCATACAAAAATTGAGAGGTCTAAACATTTTTTTAGGTAGTGGCTCAAACGACTTTTAATTTTGTTTTTCGTTCTTTCGTCAATTTTTTTTTTCATTTGTTTTCTTACTCCTAAACGACATATTACTAAAAAAAAAACACGCATACTTGTTAGACGTTCAGTGATGTAAACACCGTGTCCTTGTTCATTAAGTGGTTGATATAATTTTCACAACCGAATTACATATATTGATTCTTAATTTGCAAATACAAATTGTTTATGGTAAAAAAAAAAATATTCATATCAAAATTGTGTAGTGTTACAGAAAAAATTAAATCAAGACTTACATTGGATCACGCACTAACATTGTCTGCATCGGAATAAAAAATAATTAATGCTGTGATAATCATGAAAAAAAAAACATAAAAAAGGCGTTTGAGCACTAACTAAAAAATTGTTGAGAACCCTCAAATTTTGCAAAACTTTCTTATCCTTAACATACTCCAATTTCCCATTAAGAAAAACAATCGATTTTTTTTAACCACCCTAATATATATATATATATATATATATATATAACAAAACTGTTTTTGCCCTAATAATAATCATGAAGAAAAGAGATAAATAATTGAAAAGAAACGCATTTTTGTCGCAGTTCATAAATCAAAAGTTTTTTTCTCCTTGCATTTTCAATTTTTTTTTCTTTTGCCTTTATTATTATTAAGACAGCAAAAAAACAATTTGTTACAGTGTAACAAATCGTTTTTTTTATTGTCCTAATAATTATAAAAATGAAGACAAGAGAAAAAAAAAGGAAAGTGCAACGTGAAAAACACTTTTGATTTATAAAGTGGAGAGGAAATGCGTTTTTTTGCGATTATTCCTTTGATATAATAAAATATTATATATATATATATATATATATTTTTTTAAAATATATTTCCGAATATCTTAGGATTAATATCCTCAAAAATCTCTCCGCCTCCACCGCTATAAGAGCGGGCCGAGAAGCGAGAACATCCTCGAGAAGCGCGACAAACTACAGCCCACATCGTAAGAGAAAAACCTGCCCGGTCCTCGAGTGTTTCCCCCTAGTACTCGGAACATGTCGTCGTGATACTATTTTACCGTAAACTCGTAAAAATCCCTCCGAAAACGACGGAATTATGTTGTGTTCTTTTTTTTACCGTTCGGCTTCGTTTTTTTTTTCCTTCAAACGCAGAACATGTGGCCCTTTTCGCTGCTTTAGTGAACCTCGACACGCGTATGGCACTTTCACTTATACTCCCACGATTTTTTGACTCTGTGCGAGCCCTGGAAGAGCTTCGTACGTCAACATCAACGGCGATCCTTGTTCACAATTAGGCTACTTTTAGTTTACTTTCTCCGGTACTTTTTACCTCGGGGGAGAGGCGGGGGGATGTTTGAGACGTTTTTTTTTACGACGAAGTTCACGTCCCGATCTTGACGTTCTTGTGTACGGCTTATTAGTGGAGGTTCGAAAAAATATTTCGGGATCCGGCGACCCCCTCCGAGCCACTGCGGAAAGGCCGAAAAATGTTCGTTGCATTCTAAGGATGGAGAAACTTTGATCTCCAATGTCGTGAGGATGGGGAGAGTGATGTAAATCTATAATATTTAATAATTTATGAATTTCAGCGATTTATGATATTTAATAATTTATATTTAATTATTCATGATGTTTAACCATTTAAAACGTTCAATGATTTATAATATTTAATAATTTTAAATATTCAATAATAGACAATTTATAATAATGAAGAAAAGAGAAAATTGTCCTCATAGTAGCCAATAGTCCCCATACTCAAGGTTACGATACACCCCAATGTCTTCAAAATCACATTTGGATAAACCCAAGCATATTCATCAAGGCTCGTCCTGGAAGCTATATTCAATAATAGAAAATTGATAAGAATGAAGAATAAAGAGAATTGTCCTCATAGTAGCCAACAGTCCCCATATTCAACGTCACGATACGCCCCAATGTCTTCAAACTCGCGTTTGGATGAATGCAAAAAAATACAAAAAAAAATTCAGGGATCTTCCCCAAAACTGCCACATATGCTGATAGCCAACATTACGTAGATACAAAAGGCTCAAAATGTCTTGTCCGTAACGTAAACGTGTGGATAATCCACGTCATATTGATAGCAGGAGGGACGATGCACAAAAATATTCAGTATTTACTGTTCGACTTACGAGATATAAATAAAAAATAAAAAAAGGGGGAGGGGGGAGAAAAAACCTCTGCACGAGGGGGATTCTGTTGAGAAGTTGCGGCAACAGGGAAGATACGTGCGAGCAGAGAGCGAGGGAGGACGAGAGCCTCGTGTGCAACTTGTAGGATCGTAGGGTGGCTGTCTCGCGTTGAATTCGGGCCCTTCGTTCGTCTTCTGCCAGAATGCCAACAGATGGTCGATACACACAACACGTGTTCCCGTTCCTTTGGACTCCTTGGTCCTCAGCTCCGCCCGTACTTTTGCGTCCAGTGTGTGTGTGTACAGGCTCGCTCAGAAGCGACTAGGAATCAGATTCGTTCGAATTTCCAATGGAGAAGTCGATACAGATTCATATGCCTGTGAATCTGATCATTACTTATGTGTCCTCGAACGAAGCTAGACTAATACCCAATGAACTGTGGACAGATCAATGTGAGTGGCAATCTGGACATCCTTGATGCGGAGCTGATAAACTCTGAGATCAATGTGCCTGGGAATCTAGACAATGTTGACGAGGGCCTGATAATCTCTAACGTGAATGGGCCTGGGGATCAATACATTGTTTATGATGACCAGATAAACTCTGAGATCAATGTGCCTGAGAATCTAGACAATGTTGATGGGGATCTGAAAAACTCTGAAATCAAGGAGACTGGGAATCTAAACAATGGTGATCAGGACCTTATAAATTCTGAGATTAATGTGCCTGGCAATCTACACAATATTGATGAAGACCTGATCAACCCTGAGATTAATGAGCCTGGAAATCTAGACATTGTTGATGAGGGCCTAATCAACTCTGAGATCATGTGCCTGGTAATCTAGACAACATTGATAAGGACCTGATAAACTGTGAAATCAATGTGCCTAGGGATCTAGACGTTTATGATCTGATGAACTCTGTAATCGAGAAGCCTGGGAATCTAGACAATGTTGATGAGGACCTCATGAACTCTGAGATAAATGGGCCTGGGCATCTAGACATTGCTGCTGAGGACCTAATCAACTCTGAGATCAATGTGCCTGGGAATCTAAACAATATTGATCAGGGCCTGATAAACTCTAAGATGGTAATCAAGACAATTGATGGACCTGATCAGCTCTAAACTCAATGAGACTGGATGTCTAGATAATGTTGATGGGGATCTGATAAACTTCTCGATCAATAGGCCTGGGAATGTAGATATTGTTGATGAGGACCTGATAAACTCTGAGATCAATGTGTTCAGGTATCTAGACAATGTTGATATAGACCTGATCAACTCTCAGATCAATGTCCCTAGGAATCTAGATATCGCTGATATATAAGGACCTGATAAAGTCTGACCAGACTGATGTGCCCGTAAATCTCCAGATGACTAATGCCTCTTCTCTCGCTGCACATCAAGAGAAAGTCCTGTAACGTTTGCAGCACCCCCTTGTCCCCATAGTGCTTCCGCATTTCTTCGCTTCTTTTCTTACCCCCCGGCACCCTTTTGGTCCACGCATGAAAATGCATCTGTGCCCGTTACAATTCCCGTAGGGTGCACGAGTGGTCGTTTCTTTAGGGGGGGTCATAGGAGCAAAATCTTCATTCGGACGAACTCTTTTCTCTCCTTGGTTAATCTCAACCGTGACACTCAGAAGTGCAACATCTGCCCTTGATGGCCCCCCCCTTCCTCGAGGCATTAATGCCTCGACTCGCGATGTGCCAATCGTCAAAGGAATAATATAGTTGAAGAATCATCCCGTGCAGCTTTACTCTTGCCAGAAGCGATTCTGCTTTTTTCTTTCTTGGGTGAACAGAGAGTGGCGTAAAGGACAAGGAGGAGGTAGAAGATGACGACGACGAGCTGGCTGCTTGCAATGTTGCCGGTGGAGATTTAGTTTCGTGCAACATGTGGCCGGCACGTGTTTCCAAAGCAAAGAATCCGGCCATGCTTTGTACATAGCTAGATGTATGTGTGCACCTATACAGATATGCGTGAAAGAAGGCAGAGGGATCTTTCGGGATGATCCGGACAGCTGCCTTGTTCCTTCGATAATTTCTTCTCTCTCGCTCCTCCGCACTGCCGGAGACTCAGGTCAATAGAATTCTTTCCGAGCAAACGAGGGACGATTCTCCTCGCCAACCTTCTCTCTCTCTCTTTCTTCTTCGCCGTGATCTTTGACCCCAACTGTCCCTATACCTGATGCCTCTCAATGGGAGCCTTCAACCACGCTGCTTCATTGTCATGATGATTTTAACGATTTCAAAAGTACGATCTCGCTACGTAGGCGTTTTTGGCGAGAATAGAATTTGGATGTTGGCTTGCTTGAGTGTTGATGACACAAAAAACCGTCGCTTCATCCCTGCCAAAGCAAGCTACAGTTTAAAGCAGCTGAAAAAATGACGTGCGATAAAAAGTGAGCTTCGTGCCGTCAATGACGACACGCTTGATAAATGTTCCTGTAAAACCGTTCGCTCCCACGTTATTAATAATTCGGCAAAGTTAATGTAGCCGAAACGATCGCGGTTGAAGGTTTCGCAAGCCCCTGCAGGACACGTGAGGAAATCGTTCAATGGAGGGCGTGGGACGGAACGGGGGTTGATACGAGAGATCGACATGGTCAAATTGACCTCGTACAATCCAAACGGATTGTCCATCATTATAAAGTTGCACAGTGGTAATGTGGCTGGGAAAATTTGGGGCAAGTGCAACGGGGGTTGCTCTAGAGGGGTTGGCGCTAAACACGACCGCGAATATCTTTGTGGGAAGTTGTCAGATGCTGACCGAGAGGGTGAGGCTTCAAACTCGAACGACATTTGTCGACACGTGGATAATTTACATGTACATGGCGGTAGCAGCCTGCGAACTGGATTACGGGCTTACATACATCGGAATAATTCCAGTGATATTAACTAGATGGGTGTATTTGGTTTTTGTAAATTCGATTTGAGGCGGTCATCCCATGGGACAGGTCCAGAAGATCGAGAAAATGTTTTTTTTCTGCACAAATTGGAAAAAAAGTGCGCGTGCTATATGGACTCGGCATAGCAGGCTAAAGGTGAGTCAACATTTTATTACGACCACGATATCTCGAAATCTATCCAACGAATTACTTTGAAATTTGAATGACTTATTCAGTACTCATGTAGACACTATGCAAACTAGGATAATTCTGATTCATCAAGCCGTTTTTTTTTCACGTTGTAGAAGTCGTGAATAAACACCAAAATTCACGAAAAAGGGTTCAACAAGATGCCAAAAATGGACCTTTCAATATTTTTTAATAATCCCAGTTCAAAAACTAGTTTAATCTTCACAAATTAGGATGCCGTTTGATTTCTTTGTTTCAGATAAGCAGACCGCCCGCAATCGTGGTGACTGTAAAATATATATATTTTTTTTTAATGACTGGCTATGTACTTCAGCAATGAGCGACGATTTTGGGCTGCAAAAAATTGTAAAGTGTGTTCAATATTTGTGAATAAATATGTGGTGAAAAGTTCGCACCTGGGTGTTTATTTATTTCGTCAAAAAAATAAATCCCAAACAAAGCTAAAAAAGTGCCTGCACACGGGATGATGCCTCGACTAGATTTTTCGTGACATCAGATTTTTCCTATCGCATCGGTCGATCGTCAGGAGCTGTCACTCATTCAATTTTGGAAATATTTCAACGAAATTTTTAGGGAATGCAGCCAAAAAGAATACCTTGTAGGTGACCGGTATTCTTTTTGGCAGTTTACGAATCTGGAAGATCAGGTCGATTATAATACCGGAGTGACGACCAGTGAATCGAATCCTCGTGGAACTTTCGAAAGTAAATGAAATTTTCGAGAATTCTTCGTGAACATACGTTCAATCGATAAACGCCGGTGATCTTTTGGGGTTCCTACATGACGAATGTGTGCAGGTAACCGAAGCCGGATCTTCCTTATTCTTCTTCTTCTTCTTCTTTTTTTCATAAAAAAAGGCTCTATACAAGAACTCCCAAAAGGTTCGAACAATACACGGAAATTCACTCACTCTCGTTCTCCACCTCCTCATGCTCATTTTTTGCCTTCGCCATCCTACCAAGAACGGGTCCGGAGTGAAGAAGACCGCATTCACGGATCGAGCTCGGTGTATTGTAATAACCAAGTACAGAGTCCCTCAATGGGCAAGTGTGAGTGCCGAGTCTTTGAATGCCATACGCGAAGAAAAAAATCGTACGGAGAACAGGGGGGGGCCTGAAGGGGGCATGGAACGGGACAGGAAACGTGCACCCGCGTACACACACACACACATTGATCGCGTGTGAATTTTGCTCTTGTAAAACGTGCAAAGACAACGAAAAATGGAGACAGCAATGTGTCCATCCACATTTTCGGTGAATTTTTTTTGGCCAATGGCCTCTTTAGGCCGGGAATGGCCTCTTTAGGAAGTTACTTCAGTTTCCATAAAGCTGCGTGTAATTTTCGAATTCTAATTTCTCAGTAGCCAGCTTCCTAACCGTCGTGAAATTTTTACACAACCTTTCAAATGTTTTACACAATGACCTATCAAATTTTTGAAGCTTTATTGCCATTTTCAATTCTGGACACAGCATCCTCAAGTTCAAATACCTACAACTATTGAATAAAACAATATTTTTTAAATTCCGTACGCACTTCTCTAGGAATTCTAATGTAGATTGACGAGGATTTTTGGTTTTTGTTCTAGGTCAAAAATTGTGGATGCTAAATGCCGCGAGCGCCGAAAAAAAAGATAAAAGATCATTTTAGTAGACGACCATTTTGTACATCGAAAAAAAAATGCTTGCAGGTTGATATTCATACTAAATAGATGTGTAATTAATTTTATGAGTGAATCACTTTTTCAGACGAAAAAAAATTGTTAAATTCGCACATGATTATAGATGATAGATATGCCTAGTTGTAGAAGTCGAAAAATCACTTTTTCAAAATCCATATTTTTTGACAGTATATCGGTATAGAAATGTTTCCTGAAAGTTTCAAGGTGATCGGATCAAAATTGACAAATTTATAGGTTATAGGTATATATAAGTTTTCAAAATCAGCAAAATGTCGCGAAAACCACTGCATCGGTCTTTCTGACATTTGTTGGGCTTTTTCTAGATGCAAACATATAGTATTTGATCGAAGGATTTTTTGTATGAATCTTTAAAAATGGCGGAGGTATGGCACGGTCTTCTAAACGAATTGGGGCGGGTGGTTATCACACGGCGGGACACGTAGCATCGGCGGGATTAATATGAAAAAAAAAACAAACGAGGATTTTCTTTTATCAACACTCATACGCAGAGTATGAACCAAGAAAAAGTGAGAAATATTAAAAATCGATGAAATGGTACGCTTTCAAACAAGATTGAATTTTGCGAGAAAGGGCTACATTTTGCGATTAAAAAAAAACTTTTTTTAATTTTCAAAAACATTTGGAAGAACGACTTATACCAAATTTCATGATAATCGATCGATTCGTTTTAAGCTACACGTAACGCCAGTTTAGAAGATCGTGCCACACCTCCGTGACTTTTAAAGGTTAATAAACAAAAAATACCAGGCAACAGCCAAAAGTAGTAATAAAACACCCTAAGTCTTAAAAATGCGGAAATCTTTACTTAAAATAAAAACCATGAAAATCAGCAAATGTTCTTCTCCCCTTAAGGTATCTCGCCCCTTAAATCTTCTTCAGAGATCAGCCCGTAGTAATAAATGTAGAATAAATGTACTGAACTATTTTACATTTTTGTCTAAAGCCAATAAATTGACTAGTAATAAATTGACTAGTAATAAATGTAAATAAATTTACTAACAGTAGTAATAAAACATACCCTAAATTCCATGAATGCTGAAGAAATCTTTTCGAAAAAAAAGAAATCACGAAAATCAGTAATTTTTTCCTCCCCTAAAGGTATCTCCCCCCTTAAGGCTTCAGGGATCAGCCCTGTTTCTTTTTTACCCCAGGCATCGCTGCAAGCTCGATAAAATTTCGATAAAACTGGCAAAGTGCAATAACAGAGGTAGAATAACAAATTCTGCAAAGCCGCAGGTCCCGGCGATGCAGACGATCGTGATAATCGAGGGGACGAAGCCGGAAGGGAGAGAGACGTATCACCCTACAGGGTAGGAACACTGGGGGTGGTGGTGGTGGTTGAAGAGATCCGATGATCGTTCTCCGCGCGTGCACCCTCTCGAGATTGGCAGGGTGTATCAATAGCTCGTTAAACAGGCGTGCACGGGGGCTTCCCCTTTCACCGCAATAAGCGGACACTCGAACGCGCCGCAAAATTTATTTAAAACTCATATCGCTCGTCGAGAATCCCAAGAGGGGCGAGGGTCCTACGCTTTTTTTTTCGTCCTTTCCTCCCTTATTTGCCGCTCTCAGTCCATTTCGGATGGCAACCCTCTCGTCTGGGTGTGCGCGTGTGTGAATCGCGAAAAATAGCAGACAGGTTGCGCCTACCGGCGCGCGATGATCATCATCGTCGACCACGACGACGACGGTGACGAGGCACTCGAGTCAAGTGGCGCCCAGCCATAGGAGGAGGAAACATTGAACTTCTGTCCCTACGAGAGTCGTTGGAAAATAAACGCTTATTGCCACGCTGTTTATCGATCATGCGTTTCTACGCTTTTTTTTTTCTCGCTGGCACATTTTATCCCTTGGTATCGAGGTTGCAGCTAGCGAGAGGTTTTTTTATGGGCTTGTGTGTGCTCCGCGGAACAAAGTGAAAAGCTCCATGGCTCGTGGAGCTTCTCCTCTAGGTCGCGATTCTAAACATAGATCCAAGGTGATCGAGAGGAATGAGGGGCGAGTCCAACAGGACTCTCTTGACCACTGGGTCGTATTAGGACTCAGAATTCCCCTTTTGGGTATTAACTGCAGGAATCAACTGGGCGGATATTCGCGACGTCAACTTTTTTTTTCCAATTTTTAGGCATTCTTTTGTAGCTACGGTATTGTGTTAGGACGTTGAAGAAGTTCTCGCTGTTTTTCAACAGCCGGCGTTGCCAGAATTGCCTACGTGTGGTTAAAGACGGTAACGCATCTATACAGAAGTACTATAAGCAAGCTTGAAATTCAGTGTGTGTCACTTCGCCGAAATATAAATACAGTTTTTTTTTTCATAGTGTTAAACATGCCAAATTTCGTGCCAAACAAAACGAGTATTTGCGGGGAATTTTACTGCACTGCAAAAATAATGATTTTGATGTGTTGAATTGGAGGCATTACATCATGAAGACTCATGTCAGACGCTAGCTGAACTTGCAGAATCATTAGGAGCTGATCACACAACAGTTTTGAAACGGTTGAAAGCATTGGGAATTTTTTTAGTAGTAGCAGTAGCAGTAGCAGTAGCAGTATCAGTAGCAGTAGCAGCAGTAGCAGCAGCAGCAGTAGTAGTAGTAGTAGTAGTAGTAGTAGTAGCAGTAGCAGTAGCAGTAGAAGTAGCAGTAGCAGTAATAGTAGTAGTAGTAGTACCAGCAGCAGCAGCAGCAGCAGTAGTAGTAGTAGTAGTAGTAGCAGTAGTAGTACTAGTAGTAGTAGTAGTTTTTTTTATGAGGTTTAAATATCTTCGATAAGACACCGACTGGGTGGTATTTGTCGGTAGTGCCAGATTTTTACTGGCTAAAAACATTCCTCTTTCCGCCCCTCCTGTTGGGAGGGGGCTGGGCTGGAAACCGCTTTCGCATTACTTCAGCCCGACTTGGAGTGCGCCATTAGGCGTTTGCGGTGGTTGGGTGCTCCAGCTTTTTGGCTTTCAGCACATTTTCTGCGAAGCTCATAATCGCTTGCCACTTTATCTCAGAGTTAATGATGTGGGGGATTATGTTTTCTGGGCTAAGCGTGGCTCCAATGGCTTTTTCGGCTTTGTTTCTTTCTGTCACCCATCTACTACAGTGGAAGAAGGTGTGGTAGGCATCGTCGTAGTAGTAGTAGTAGTAGTAGTAGTAGTAAAAGGGTGTTTACTCAGGTAAACACCCTCAAAAGGGTGTTTACCCTTTCCCTTCCCTTCTTTACAATAGTATTTTTACGTCAGTTTTCTTATGCCTAATCCAAGCTCCCAGTTTTTCAGATTGTCTCATATAATTGGATAATTCCTTTGCCGGTTGCTTTTTTTTAGTCGTGCTTCAATTTTGCCGTCTAATTTCATCCCCTTACTATTCCCAAAATTTCTATTCATTTTTGTTTTATCATCAAATCCTCATATTTTGAATTCTTATTTGTTTTTCTTTTTATATTGAATCTTCATGTCTTTAATTTCTATTTATTTTTTGTTTTATATCAAAGTATCATTTCTTCAAAATCCTGCTTAATACTTGATTCATATTTCATTCGTAACTTCGCCGAGAGTTTGTTTAAGGAATAGTAAATATTATCAATTAATCGATCTCCCTCTTTCTTTCTTTCTATTGGCAGCGAGCCGTTTCAAACGCACCAAACAATATTAAAAATACAAATTAGAATGAGAAATAAAAAAGTCGCATCGATCAAAAAATCAACGCAAGGAAGATCGCGCCGTCCCTCGATGCGACGACGATCCAAGCTCATCAATTCCGTCCAATTAACCGTGCACAGCCGCACTATTCGACGTAATCGACAAAAATGCGGGTGGGAAATAGGCTCCCGGATTTTTCGTCTCCACCCGATCCACGAAACACACATCGCAGCTCCATTTACATAAATCGAGACTGGGCGTCGGAGCCCCCTATTGGATTATATACGCGCACATATGAGATCCAATGCGAGAGGTCACTTACCCGCGACCCCGTATGATTGTACACGACGTATATAATAGGCCAAAGGGACCGGGGGCGATAAAGGCACAGGAGGATACGGGGGCAACGATACATGGGGCAAGAATGGCTGTGAGAAAATTGGCAGGGTCTTGTTTCGAGTATTGCGGTTCATGGATCCGGCCTCTGGATGAGCGAGGGGAGGGGAGTGAGAAAAACGTGTGGGGTGTAAGTTCGATGGGGATGCACCGACTAATATAAACATTATAGCCCGCGGGGAACCACTTGCCGCAAGGGGCTTTTTTCCTGTCGGTACTTCGAGATACGTCGAAGGGTCGATTGCCTTCTCTCTCTCTCTCTCTCCCCTCTCTCCCTCACTTTTAAAAATACTTTATCATTGTTATATTCGATTTTCTAACTTATCGCATTTTATATTGATAACTTTTGTGCTTATATCAAATTTATATATATATATACATGTATATATATATTTAATTTCTGTACATTTTTTATCTTGGATGTTTATATCAATCAAACCGAGTTTTGTACGCACTACTTTTCAAACAAGTTTTTTGCAAAATGCTATTGTCTCTCTTACATCTACCTCAACTTATTTTCCACTGGATCATTATAGCTTTTGTTTATATTCATTTTTTATATCGAATCCTTCTATCTTTAATTTCTTTGAACTTTTTATATCGAATCCTTATATCTTCAATTTCCATTGATGTTTTATATCAAATCGTTATACCTTTGATTTCTGTTTATTTTTGTTTCATATCGAATCCTTATGCCTTTAATTTGTATTAATTTTTTATCGAATCCTCATATCACTAATTGCTCTTCATTTTTCTTTTACATTGAATCCTTATATATTTTATTCCATTTAATTTTTTATATCGAATCCTTATATATTTTATTCCTTTTAATTTTTTATATCGAATCCTTATACCTTTAATTTCCATTTATTGTTTATATCGAATTTTCGTATCTTTAAGTTCTCTTCATTTTTTTATATCGAATCCTTCCATCTTTAATTTCTTTCCATTTTTTATATCGGATCTTTATATCTTTAATTTCCCATAGTCTTTTATGTCGAATCCTTATATCTTTAATTTCTGTTCATTTTTTTAATCGAATCCTTGTCTTTGATTTCCACTAATTTTTTACATCGAATCCTCATGTCTTCAATTACTATTTATTTTTGTTTCATATCGAATCTTTATGTTTTTAGTTTCTATTTATTTTTTGTTTTCCATCAAACGTTCACCCCTTTAAATTCCTGTTGATATGTTGTTCATGTGTCATCTGTAACTTTTTATGTGCCCGAGAGCTTTACTAGGAAATAATAAATATTATCAATCAATCAATCAATCTCTCCCTCTCTATCCTTCTTTTTCTTTCTCCCTATCTCTTGCTCTCTCACTCCTCTCTCTCTCTCCATGTACCTCTCTCCCTCTCTCTCTCTCTTTTTTTATCTGTCTCTCTCCCCTCTCGTTTTTTTTTCTCGATGGGGTTCAAACTCCTGATACTTTTATGTACAGTTTTATATATGGCGAATCGTTGAGGGGTGACCTGGTGAAAAAGGATCCCAACCGCAATGGGGAAAAATCGTTCTACAATTCCAGCCATGTTGAAGGGCCGGACCTGTTACTCGTAAAGTTCATATATGTACTCTCTCCCTTCTAAGGCACATTTAAAATATATATATATATATATATATATATATATATATATATATATATATATATATATATATATATATATATATATAACGTGTGTGCAATAATACGACTTCCATAAGGCGTCCCATATGCGAGCTCCATATTTCAAAAAGTTACATCTATCATTACGCGCGTTTCCATCGGTCCGCGCAATGAGTTATATTTTCAATCGTCCGGATGGCAAAGGCGAATGTTCGAAGCTCCCTGAGGAGAGATAAAAAAAAAAAGAAGAAAAATGAGAGCAGCTCGTTCAACGGTGTGGTATCGAGGATCCTGGTCTAATGGTTTTTCCTTATCTTCTTATGGTTGCAGTGTCACCGTTACGGCGACGACGACTCAGGTGATGCCTACTTCCGGTCGTCTCGGGGGTCCCATAGAAAAATTACTCGTCGAAATGTCCCTCTCCGTGTTTGTCGTCCTCGCTCACTTCGCCGCGGATTCATCGAGGAATCATCTGTCGACTGTGATTTCTGCGAGATCGGCGGCAGTACTGGCGGCAGCTTACACAGCGGCCACTCTCGTTTCGGTAATTATTATGTCTTTTATTTATTATTATTTTATTTTTTCGTTGTTTTTTTCGATTGTTTTCCATTTTTTCTTTATTTTGATCTTCCGTTGTTCATTTATTTTTATCTGGAACGTTCTTCGTTACTTTTTTTCGATTTAAATTTTATTTTTTCGTAGTTTCTTTTTCCCTTTTGTGATTATCGTGTTTTTTTTTCTTGCATTGCTTCTTCCTTTCTTTTCGTTCTTCTTTATTATTCTTTTGTTCAATTTTTCTTTTTGATTTAATTGGTGAATTTTGATTATCGATTGTAGATTATAGATTATAGATAATATATTGCTTTGATTTATTTATTTAATTTTTTATTCTTTTTCCTGCCGGTTTTCTTTTGTTTTTTTGTTGGGCAATTTTTTCGTCGGTATTTTTGCATTTATGTTTAATTTTTTCGGATTTTTTCTTCGACCTCTTTGATCTTTCTTGAATTTTTTTCGGCGATTTCTTTTTTCATTTTATAAATTTCTTCACTTGCTTTGGTATTTCCGTTTTTCTTCAACTTTTTTCGTGAACTCTTTTCTAATTTTTTCTGCAACTTTTTTTTTTCTCATTATTTGTTCGTCCATTTTTCCTTCATTGTTATTGCCTTGGCATTTGTGCGTTTTCATTTTTAACTTCGTTTTTTTCAATTTATTTCATCCGTTTTTTTTTCATATTCGCGTTTCTTTACTTTTCTCTGCACTCTTTCACTTCCGTTCGTATTTCCGTGATTTTTTTCTTCATTATCACTCAACTTTTTTAGTCCCTTTTAATTCTTTGTATCAATTTTTCTTCAATTTTCTTTTTCATCATTTTCTTGTATCCGTGTTTTTTATTTTTTTAAATTTTTACTTCAGTTCGTTATTTTTCATTAATTTTCACTTAATTTTTCATTAATCTTCACTTCATTTTTATTTCCTCCGTTTTTTTCTTCACCCCAAAGCTTCTCACATTTCGTTTCTTCGAGTGAAAAGTTGCTGCGAAATGGACAATCCTGTTTTGCGCGCACGTTTTTTTTTTCTTCTTTCTTCGTCTTTTTTTCTTCGCGACACCGAATAAGAACACCTGCCGCGTGTCTTTATTGAGAACACTCGGGCGCCTCGCTCACCTGCTTTTTCTCGACGCGCCGCACCGCGTGTCCATTTTCCAATCCCAGACGCGCGAGGGGATGAGAAATGAAGAAAAAAAATAATGAAAAAAAAAAAATTGAACTAAACTGACGACGTTTGATCCCCTCGTTTCCTCCCACACCGCGGGTTTCTCGACACCCTTATAATCTCTTTTAAGTTCCTATTGTACTCGTCAACCGGATGTTTATCGAGGATGCAACGGTCCAGCCGCTCCAAAATTTTTAAAATCTAATATAAACGAGACAAGAGAATTGTGGATCGTGCTTATAAAAAAATAATCTACAATATTCGATACATTTCTCAATTTTGCACTTTTTTCCCGATGCTGCTAATTTTGTGCATAAAAGTTCGTCTTTTTCCTGGATTTTATTCCGATTGCTGAATTACACGAAAAAAAAAAAGATTATTTATTCAAAATAATCTTTATCGTTAAATTCCGCACAGATTAAAAATCGTTTCAAGCCTGTCGAAGGCGAATTGGAAACAACAACATCGTTAATAATATCGTTGGACATTAAAATGATAAAAATCTTCTCAAAAAATTATGATTATTTCGAAAAAAAATATAAAGAAAAAAGTGCCCATGATGAGACCAGTCTTAAAAATCAGAGAATAAGTCAATCTATTTTAGAGAATTTTTCGAACAAAAATTAAAAAGTTGATCATGTTTAAAAAAAATAGTTTTCACTTTAGAAGAAGAAAAAACGTTGACATTGATAATTGATAATTTTTTTCATATTTTTTAACGATAGTATGCTTTGAAATGAAAAAAAATTATATAGTGACAGTTGTCGATATCTCAATTAGTTCAGAAGTTATCAGCGTTTGAAAGTTACCAAAACTTCCAAAATCGACATATTTCGGAAAATTATATCTCCTAAAAGAGAAGAGATAAAAATCTAAAAACTGGTGTGGATATTCCTTTCATGGGGTTCAATTTTACAACAAAAATCGGGAAAACCAAAAATGGTCGGGGTCACGGACTAGGTAAAGTGGCGTGGAATAGCCCATACACACACACAATTTCACAGTTTGTTATTTTTATTTTTCCGGTGGTAGTAGCTTTCAAAAATACTAGTAGTTTTTTTCCATGGTATACCCTTGAAGGATGTTCACACATAGTCCTCCCTCGCATACTATTCCCCTTCATTTTTTTCTCACACGCTATGTACATGAGCTCCCGTTTTAAATATTTTTATGGTATTATTTCTATAATTCATTACTTTACCACGTTTTTATTAACTCGCTTGGCTTGTTGTCTGTCTGTTCGGTGCAAATTTTGCAATCGATTTTAAACTAACTTCCGGTCAAGCTAAATACTTGAAACTTTGAACATAGCTCAGATCTGGACGACAGACAAATAAACGGACAGGCGAGTCTGTCACACAGAGAGAAAAAGAGAGAAAGAATAAATAAAGGAATAAAAAATATAGTTTAGCGAAAGAGAATTTTTCAATAATAATAATAATATTATTATTATTAGATAATACTAATATTAAGTAGCATAGATAATAGTAAAAAGTGTAGGGAGTACCTGTCGTTGAGAAAATTCATACGACGCTTCATACATCATGTGCAGCGGTTTAAAATTTGCTAGTGACTTTGGTGAGCTATTGATGCACCAGTCATCTCTTACATGTGCCCCACGTTTTTCGTTTTAAATCTTCCAAGTATTTTCATAGCCATCAAAAATTCACAATCACAAATTTTAAGGACAATCTGTATGCGGTTAGGAATCTGTATGGGGCTAGGAGACATTATTTTATACTTTTCAGTCCGTTTTAAAAACGTGATTTAAAAAATGTATTTTTCACTCAATTTTTTATTATCCAACATCCTTGTACCGTAGATGTCGAAACAAACGTCTAAAAACATTCGTAAAGTCTACAGAAATTATTTTCTTTTAGAGATCCTCGTTGGGCATTTAAATAACCGACGATTTTGGATAATAAAAAGAATATTAAATAATAAAAAAATACAACGATAAAAGAAATACTAAAATTAAAAAATTGAAAATCAACGAGTGTGAACTTTTGTTGCACTTCAACAAACCAAACTCCAACGCCCTTACATTCAACCCCCCCCCCCTCAAAACCGTAAAAGCCGCGAATTCAGTACAAACCTAAACAAACCCAAACAAGCTCCAATGCCCTTGCATTCAACGCCCCCCCCCCAGAACCGTAAAAGCCCCGAATTCCGAAAGTTCGTTTCACCAACCGCAACATTGTTTCTTCACAGAGTCCATTTTTGAATCCGGCTCGCGCTCTGGGCCCGGCCTTCGTGATGAACCGTTGGGACAGTCACTGGGTGTACTGGGTGGGTCCGATTTCGGGTGGTGCCTTGGCCGCGCTGATCCACGAGTACGTGTTGAACGCGAAGCGGACGCGTGAGCCGCGCGACGCCGAGGACGGTGACAATTCATCGATGAGATCGGACGAGGACACGTACGACGATTTGGACAAGCCGAACGGTCCGAAGTTTCCAGGTTCTTACGCGACCTACAGGCCAGTTGCAGGTGGCGCAGCGAGCTCTTCGATATACTCGGCGCCACCGACGACGCTGGAGCGAGTCGAGTCGATTTACGGTGGCACGAAGTCCCTCCACTGCAAATCACCGCCGCTGACGCGGGCCAATCTCAATCGTTCGCAAAGCGTCTACTCGAAATCGACGTCAGGACCTCGGGACGCCTTCATGATACCCAAACCAGGCCCGTTGGTGCCCGCCCAGAGTCTCTATCCGCTGCGCACGACGGGACAAGCGCAGAACACGCTGCCGAGCGGGGCCGGATGGAAAGACGGATTCACGCTGCTCTCCAGCCAGTCGACGCCCCCGCAAGCCTCCGCCGGCTCGGCTCATCCACCCCCGCAGTCGCAAAATCACAACAGCACCAATCAGAACATGCAGAATCAACTGGCCCAGTGTACCCAGAGTATCTACGGCATAAGAGGCATCTCCACGGGCGTGAGTGCGCGGGAAAACGGTATCTACGGTGTGACGAGCGGAAACGGCATCTACGGAAGAGCTCCGGTACCGGCGCCCAGCTCCCAGCAAGCCACCCAACCCGCCGCCGCCTCGCAGTCCAGCCAAAGCGGCCCGGCTGGCTCGCATCAACAGCAACAAACGCAGAGCCAACATCAGCAGAACGGACCGCTCGCTACGAGCTCCGAGAACGGACAAAACCCCAGAAGGCCCGAGAGCACGTACGGACACGCGTCGCGAAGAATAAGCGACGACTCGGCTTACGGTAGCTATCAGGGATCCACCAGAAACTACGGTAAACCGCCGCCGGCGCCGGCCGGACCTTCCCAGCGACCATCCGCCGGACCCATGCAACAGAATCAAAGCCAGCAGAGCAACTTCCAGAGAAACTCGCCGAATCCACAGTACTGACGAGCCATTCGTGGCCACCGACGCGTGGACAAATGAAACGGTGCTCTTACGTCGAATGCTCTCGCCGAATACGTCAGGGACGCCCTGCGTGATTTAGTTCTAATCGTTCAGCGAATCTTCTTCGTTGTACGAGATTTCGTGAGGCGTCGGGACGGAGCGTTTTCTTTGACAGGTGATCGATGAACGGTTTCGGCTCGAAGACGTTGGCGCAGATGTTCCGACGAATGAACCGGCCACGAAGTCTTGGGGGTAAAGAGACGGGGAACGAGCGGAAGAGACGGGTAGTGAGAAGCTTATGGAGTTTTTTATCTGTGAATGATTATTGGTAGAGGACGGAAGATGATGCATCGATGATATTCACGCGCTGGAGAAATTCCTGTGGGAATTCTTCAGTAGAGGGCACAAAAGATCAAAGGTATTCGACGAGCGAGGGGAATTCTCAAAGATTCGCGACGTTGAAGTTTGCATCGTCGGAATGCAACGATGTTCTTTTTATTTCTGATTTTTCTCATTGTCCAAAGCTTTTTTGAAAATTGAGGTCGCAAATTTCCGATAGCAATACGTGGAAACGTTTGAGCGATTTTTTACGGCACAAGAAGGCTGAAGATATTTGATTAATCTGAAGGAATTAATTTTCGTTGCGTTCCAACGATGCAAACTTTAACGCGATCAAGATTTCGTTTACTTCGGAATATCTACGATTCCATTCACTCGGTCGGTCTGTTTCGTGAGACCGTGTCGACGATGGACGATGGTTTTGCAGACAAAAGTTCTCCGAAATTCCAGAATTATCCAGAACTGCAGCTCAGATCTCGATCGCGCGTGTTGCTTCCCAGCCAATGTGGCGGCTGGAAAGCGACACGGGATCGATCGCTCGTTTTGCTAACTTTTCCATTTCGTCACTCGTATCGAATGAAATAACATCAGCAGCCGTCTGAAACCGTCTTGGAACAGCCAGACGCGAGCTCGTCCCGTTTATGGGCGAAAAAAGATTGAACCAAGAGCACGAGTAAGCTCGACAACTATGCAATTTGTACTTCCGCGAACAACCCGAAGACTGCCAACTTCCGCGCGATATTACACCGACGATTCACTCAACGGCGCTGGAAGTTCTTTTTTTTGTACATAGACATTGTATTTATTATGTACTTTAATACTTAACGATAGATATAGCACTATTGGTATTGTTATGTGTGTGCGAGTATATCCAATAAGAATCGACAATAATAAAGAGACAAGCGTAAAAAAGTGATCTTTCTTCATTCACACATATATGTATTGTTTTTCAATCGTTACTCCCTTTGTTCGTTCTTACATTCTAGTGAAAAATTGCGAATTTCGAACGAGTATTCTGAGGTTCGTTCTCACTACTAAGCTTCTTCGAGAAGCTCACGACGTCGGTCCGCCCATTCGCAGGGGCAACATCCTCGATCGATTCTAATTTTTTTTTCTTTTCGTCAATTTTAATCGTTGAACATCCGTAGAAAAAAGATTTTTCGTTCGCCTGCTCCTCCCGGTTGTGTGAGGTCAAATAAATACGATCGGCGGGAAGGAAGCGCGAGTCTCGTTATCTCTCATCAGCCCCACTGGTCCTCTGATCGTCCAAACTTGTAGGTCAGCGAGCCCAGGAATATGAAGACGTTCTGAAGAAAAAGTCCGACTCCGGGCCAATGGTGCATGGCTTCTGCGTCGCCCATTTTCACCGACAACAGCGAGGAGGAACTTTTTTACTTCGTACTCTTTATAATCATTCGGAAAAGCGCTCTATTGCAAGATCGGGCTGTAAATTGATCTTGAAAACGATTTTTGTCGTTTTCTGGGCATTTTGAAGAAGAAAATAATGGTAGCCGTATTTACAGATTGCAATGAAGCGGAAATTTCCACAAATGTGACTCAATTGTTCCGAAACTTGCTATACGGCACTTTACGCAAATCTGAGCGCAGATGTCTGAGGTTAAATATTTTTATCGTTGACTATTTTAGAGTCATCGCGAAAAAACCAGCGGAACATTTTTTGCTCATTTTTCGAAAGGTGCACGGGCGTCGATTAACTTTTTTCGGTAATTTCATTCGAAAACTCTTCTAGGTTGATTCTTGCCCTTTCATTTGAGCGATCGGAGAGCTCGATGCGATGATTTTTCGCCGAGCTATCGGTGTTCAAAGCAAAAAAGACACTTTTGACTTCGATCAGCACAGAAAAAAGAAAAAATTATTCTTCAACTGATTGTTGAGCAAACGTCGTAATTTCAATCATCGGAGCGCTATGAAAAAAAAAGTCGCAGCGGTTTGAACTTTCGTGGGTTTCTTTGGAATACTTTGAAGTAAAAGAAAAATTAAAATTATCCCTTATCCATTCATTATTTGTGCAGTTATCCCAAGTTAAACGAAAAATCGTACTAAGGCATCTTTTTACCTCTTTATAAATCAAATATCGAAGTTACCTTAATCGCAGGTAGAAGAGGTAGTCAAGGTAAAGAAAGGAAACATTAAGCATTTAAACTTGAAAAAAACAAACAGAATCAGAAAAAATAGTAAATAAAACATTGACCTCGGCATAGAGGTTTCCGTCATTATTATTAGCCTTGAACAAAAATATGAACAGCTAATAGGAACTTTTCTATCCTTTGTAGAGAATAGGGCTCCAAGCTCTAAGTTCGAGAAAATAATCTACCCAACGCCATCTGTCAGGCAGTTTTGCAAGCAGCCACTCAGCGTGCGACACAAGTCCAGCGCCACCCGTTCGAGCGCGTTGTTTTTATTTTCTTTGATCGGCGCTACTCACCCGCCGTCACATAATTGGCGAACAAGATCCAACAAGCGGCAATCACCGCTGCGAATCCCATCATGAATCCTACCAACAGCCAGGCCCTGGCTCCTCTGGCGCCCAGGCAACCGCCGTCGTAAGCGTCCCCTCTAATCTGAGCGTTCGTCACGGAATTCACCCTGAGAGGCGCAATTGTGCATAAATTCCACTCGCTCGATCAGGAGGAGCGGGCAAATGTTTCGAATGTACTCACATGAAGAGGGATATCGTGCCGAAAACTCCGCAGAGATGATACGCGTTCACCATTTCGCTGGGGTACTTGGCATGGGCGTCAATGATGAACCACCAGCCGGTGGAAAACTGCGATACGAGAGAAAAAACTTGTCGTTTCTTTTTCCATCCGCAATGTTCATCATCGGCATCAAATTGGATCGCGTTTACTTACCAGAGCTCCGGCGAGCATCGACATCAGAGCGTTCTTCTTCTCGCCGCCCTCGAACCAAACGCACGAGGGTATCTGCACGTTCTCCAAGCAGGACGTCATTGTTTCGGTGCGTTATGTGGACGGAAAGGAGCCTCGCTGATTATCGAGGATTGAGAAACGTCCCGGGTCGAGACGTCGACTGGCTTGAGCCTCTTACTGGAACAACAACCAACAGGAACGCAACGTCTATACCCTTACTTCGTATCCGATGACAGATACGCGACAGCGACGTCATTCTGGAGAATTTCGCCTGTGCGAGGGACGCGTGGCGCCATCTCGCGGGTGTTTTCGAAAGTGCGCACTGTTTTATCGAGCGAGGCTGGTCGTTTTACCGACTGAGTTTGTTTCTCGCTTTTTTCGCGTACAGGGTGATTCACAACTGCAGGGTTCTCTTGGTGAATGTACAGGGTGTGTCGTTGCGATCAAAACCTTCTTTTTCGTGCGACAAAAATTGATCGAGATATTCGCGTTGAAAATCCGACGCTGACTAAACAATTGCACGGTAGTGGATAAGCTTTCGAATAGCTGTTACCTCCGATTCAGGTGGATTTTGCTCAGACCTTCTTTTCGACACTATGATGCCTTGGCCTAAAAGGAATTTCGCCGCATCGCAATACGTTCCGAAATGTCGAATTTTGAAAATTGATGAATCAACACGCGAGTATTTCTCCATCCATCGTAGCGCGCTACTGCTATTCCTACTTTATCGACATGATCGACCCGCCAAACCCACAAAATCCAAGCAAACACAGCCGAGCCTAAACAAACCCAAACAAACCAGCCGAGCTCAAACAATCTCATACAAATCCTACAAACCCCAAAGAACATGCAACCACGCCCAAACAAACACAACGAATCCCAAACCAACCCTACAAAACCACACAAATACCGATCAAAACACAAACCCAAACATACAAGACACCTGTGACGATCGTGCCTGATCATGTCGATAAAGTAGGAATAGCGGTAGCACGCCATGTTAAATATAGATATACACGTGTGTTCATTTGTTAATTTTCAAAATGCACTGTTTTGAAAACTATTGCGGTGCGCCAAAAATTCATTTGAACAGTGGAGTATATTATCAAGTAGAAGATCTGTGGAAAATTTCAGCTGAATCGGAGGTAACAGCTATTTGGAAGTACAGCCATATATATATATATATGATGTATGTGTGTATGTATGTGTATATGTATATAAGGTAGCCACCAAGGGAAGGTCAACATCTAGTCCTGTGTGTGCGCGTATGTGCGAGCTTGTAAGCTCGCGAGGTCGAATCTTTCCCCTCGCCAACCCCTTCTTCGTAACGACATCACGAAACACGAAGAATACACATAATTTCGATTTTGTAGGTGTGCAACGTGACAAAATATATATACATATACACCCACCACGTACTCCGCGTAAAAAAAGCAAGAGAGCGCCAAGAGTGATTTTACCGTTTACAGCAGACGCACGCGCTTTGACAACAATACGAAACGTATATATACATACGTACATATCAGCTAAAAGGAGTTTCAGCCATTGGGAAGTCTCCTCGGTTCGCTGATCAATTTGACGTTTTCCACTGGTATTAACAGAAAAATCGCCAACAAACTATCAAAATGGTAAAAAAAAAATTCAACGAGGGCGCAATTGTTAGCCCGTTAATTTGTTACGATCGGAAAATTCGCGTTCGTTCGACGACGCAACGTTTAGCGAAGAAGCTGAACGCGTTCGATGTGTGGAGAGAGAGAGACAGAGAGAGAGAGAGAGAAAAAAAAACACCCGTCTTTGATGGGTTTTTCTTTTCGTGGACCTCGCGACAGTTACCAAAGCAATGGCTAATTTTTATCTTTCTCGTTCGTTCCCAGGGAAACGAAAGCTCGCTGCCCATGGAGCTCTGTTCGAACTGTGAGTATCGTGCGATAGTCTCGAACGTCGTTAACCTATTCGTGTCGTCTGCAAACACTTGTTTCCCTCTTGGCCATGTCGCATTTCTTTTTTTTCCCCCAAACCACTTCCTTCGAATTTTACCATCCGATTATTTTCGATGTTATTTCCCGCCCTCCCCCGCGTATGCAGTTTCCGGTTTCGATCAATTTTATTGCCAAAGCGAAGGGAAAAAAATGAATTTTTCAGTCGACGCGGACGAGATCAGAAGGCTGGGCAAGCGTTTCAGAAAATTGGATCTGGACAACAGCGGAGCGTTGAGCATCGACGAGTTCATGTCGCTGCCGGAACTCCAACAGAATCCCCTGGTCCAACGAGTTATAGACATATTCGACGCGGACGGCAACGGCGAAGTTGACTTCAAGGAATTCATACAGGGAGTGTCCCAATTCAGCGTCAAGGTAAGCGGACGCGCCGATGGGGGGGGGGGAGAAGAGGCGAGCGCAAACGGCCGTTTCTCATGTAAGTTTGATAGTCTTCCGCGCAGGGCGACAAGGAGAGCAAATTAAGATTCGCGTTTAGAATTTACGATATGGATAACGACGGCTTCATTAGCAACGGCGAACTATTTCAAGTCTTGAAAATGATGGTGGGGAACAATCTCAAGGACACGCAACTCCAACAAATCGTCGACAAGACAATACTGTTCGCCGACAAGGACGAGGACGGCAAAATAAGCTTCGAGGAGTTCTGTTCTGTGAGTAAAGATTGCACGTTTTTGAAAGGTCGCTCCGAACGCTTACAATCTTATCTGCCGATTCCGCCTGATTCGTTGGCTCGGTTCTTTACTGTTTAAGGGATAACACCACTCCGGCGGCAGCAAATGAGGCCTAACTTTGACAATTTATTTTGGGAGTATGAAAAAAGGAATAGGATTTCCTCCGAGAGAGATTTAACACATGCTAGAGTATTAAAGTTTTATCATAATTTTATTATAATTTATATAAAAAGCTTTTATATCATTTTTATCTATAAAATTTTTATATAATTTTTATTTAATTGAAAAAATTTCAATTTTTTAAATTCAATTATATTTAATAATTAAAAATTTTTTTTATATTTTTATATAATTTATATAAAAAGTTTTGTTATAATTTATTATTATTTTATTTTATCAACACATGTTGCAGTATTAAAGTTCTATTATAATTAAGATTTAACACAGGTTAGAGTTAAAAAAGTTTTATTATAATTTTCATACAAAATGGCGGCGACAGAGCCCATCTTGAGAAACGTGTTTTGCACAAATAGCTTCGCGGGAGAACGGTTTTTTCGTAAAGTGTAAGACCTGGAACGAAAACCAAGAGAAATTATAATCTATGTATTATTAGCTATGGGACTACGCACGGATTTTTTTTTATCAAATTTTGAAAAAATAGCGCACTTTGAAAGAAATAAATCGACCTTTTGCCCAAAAAATTCGCAGTAAATTGTTTAAAAAAGAAAAAAGGTTACATTTAATAAAAAAAAACGGCTACGTACTCCCATGGAGAATGTGATTGTGAAGCTACTATCAACGTTTCAAATAAATCCGTGCAAAGGTGTTCGAGTAATCCGACCTGGCAGTTTGAAACAAAGTGGTTTAGAGAAAAACGCGTTTAAAGTTGTACGAGCTCTCACATCGTTGAAATTTTTGTTTACCTTTGATATGCGATGCCTGCACCATACATTTGTCCATCTACGTTGATGCAGTCCACCGCAAAGTATTTTTCAAGCGAAAAAGAACGATTTTTCCAAAATCCTTGAGCGGTGTCATCCCTTAAATAATTGATTGCGAAAGAACATGGAATTACTTTCCTCCTGGAATAATCACGGAAAATCCAGGAAATTTTGAAAATTCTCTGGAATTTATCGAAAATGTAATTTTTGAAAGAATTACGAAAAATGAAAACGACTTGACAAAAAAAACCCGAAGGGTATAAAAATGAATATTTGTGATATTCACATTATTCTTCGTAGTATACAAAAAAAAAGTTATGTCAGTGCCAAACATTGGAAATTTCATTCAAACATTCAAAAACCAAAAACTAATTCGACTTGTCGAAACACATTCACACAATTATTATTGTAGACAAGTGTTTGCATTTATTTTTTCATCCACTAGCATGGACATAAAAGTTTGAGTTTATAATAAAGAACACATTCTGTATATGCTTTTGATGTATTTTTTTTACTTTACAGTATTCATATTATTTTTCGAATTTCTGTCTTTTTTGCAATTTCACTTTGATTTTCAAGATTTTCCTACATTTCATGTTGAAAAAAATTATATTCACGATTCGACCCCAATCTTCGTGGAATATTTGCAAAACCTGGAGAAGTCAGGAAATTTTTAAGTCAAGGGGTTAGGCTACTTTAACGACCCAAAAAACAAGGGTTATCCAAAAAATGAATTTTGAAGGAATAAGAAAGATGATTTAAAAAATCGTGTTTGGACATTTTTATGTGCATTTAAAAATCTTGTACCGAATATCATAAAAAATATTAATAATTAAAGAAGTTTTGAACGATCTCGTGAAGGACTTTATTTTATTTTAATACAGGATACTTTATTTTTGCCTCGCCTGGTTAATTTGAAACGAAAAAAAAAAAAACATTTTTCTTAAAGTAGCTAATATTGGCTAAGAAGTGACCGAGTTTTTTTTATTAATTTTTTTGAAAATTGTTGATTTTTTCCACGATATTTCGACGAAGAATTACATTGTTATAGTTAATAACCAATGGAAAAAAATGTTAAGAAGAAAAACGTCGTTCAAGACTAAACAACTATTACACTGAATGAGTGTACTAAATTTCAAGTCAATCCGTTTGTTAGATGTCGAGAAATCGCGTACACCGTTTTTGCAAGCTTTACTAGCAGCTACAACGTCCGGATCATAAGTTTACCTTCAATTTTCGATTCCCGCACTATCGATTTTTGGACATTTTCATCGTAGCCTAACCCCTTAAGGAAAAACACGTTTCCCGCCATCAGCTAAATTCGATTACGATTGCGTTTTTCATTTAATTTTTTTTTCGCGTATATGAATTCATTTTTTATTGTGCAATTATGCATGAAAGAGTTTTTGCGTTATCTCGTACGAGGCTCACGAAAAAGTGATTAAAGTTTCAAGACTCGACAATTTTGTAAACTAAATGGCCGACCGATTGTCCTTCAGCTTCCTCGTGCAGTTCATTTTCGGCCATAGGCTCTTCTTTACCTTATAAAGCGATCTCCCCCTCAAGAAATTAAGGGGCTGGCTCAATCCGCGTGATATTTGAAAAATTATCGATTTAATATCTTTTTTTTTTATAGAGAACTCGTCGTCTTTGGTGTTTTTCATTTGTTTTTACCGAAAAACGGTTTGCGTGAAAAAAAAGTGCTTCGTCAAAGTCTGCCACCTTTTTTCTTTGTCAGATCTCCGTAGTGATTTTTTATTCACCAAGTGTCGCATACCATGTCTTAAATTTTGAGGTTGAAGCGGCAGCCACCGTTTAAAATTAAATTTAAATATATATATGCTATTGTCTAGACTATACTGAGTCTTCGCGAATTTTTTGAAATTTTCTTATCACAAAACACAAGAGATAAAAAATAGTTCCATGGATGCAATATTACGCGCGGTTAGGTGGGCGAGAGAATTTTTGTTGGCTATTTGGCACCAAGATAAACAATTTTTAACAACGAATTGACGCGAACTAAACCTTCGTAAACATTTAGACAAAAAAACCATCTTGCCCATCGCAAACCATATATTCAATATTGAACCATGAAGGTTTGAGTATAAAAATATAAATTAAATATAAAAAGAAATATATAAAAATGCACAAATTAGCCTCTTAATTATATATTTTATGAAAAATGAGCGTCTACAGAATACTGCATCTAAATTTGTTGAGGTTCATTGAGAAAAACATTCATAAACCGTTATTTCACTCGACTGGACCAACCTCCTTGATTAAAGATTCCCAGAGCTTCGGCCCCTGTTGGCCCCCTAAATTTTATGCCTGTCGAACTCATCCATCCGCCATCGGTCACGATCTAACCCGTGTCTTCTATTTGCAGGTGGTCGGCAACACGGATATTCACAAGAAGATGGTCGTCGACGTGTAATTAATCAAAGCAGTCCTTTAATCGTGTAAAAAAACAACAACAAGAGACACAAAAGAGAAACGAGCCCAGCGAAAAGATCGAGGGCGAGCGGTCGAAACGTCGACTTCGTAAAAACCACACACACACACACACACACACATTATTAGATTGTAAGGAGCGCTCTATAGATTCACTGGATATATAGTTCATAAGGAAAACGAAGATCTGCTTAGGTAAAGAAAAATTCTCAAGATCATGTGAGATGGGGAGGAAAGAAAGGGGGCTCGAAGGCGAAAAAAGAAAGAAATGAAGAAGAAGAAAAAAGAAAGAAACTGCAAATTTAAATGTTCGTGATTGCCACTTTTGTTACAACTATACAGCACAAGAATTATCTTTCTCTTATCGTGTGTTGATCTTCGTGCGCGATTTCGCGTTATCCCCTTTTTTTCCGCAGGGATAACAAAAAATGAGAAAAAAAAAGTTCTCCGCGTTTTCTCCGTTCTACATCTCTCCCTCCCTCTCTTTCTCTCTCTACATATACACACACACATATATATATACACCCCTGTTGCTTATTTATTATTTATTCCGCGCGAAAATATTCGTCGTGGTTTTAGGTACCGTCTTAGATTGTTTTTTTTTTCTTCTTTTTTTTTATTTGCCCGCTTCGTCATACGAGAGAAAATAGCGAGAGCGCGACCACCGGAGGATCGTCGATAGTCTGTCGAAGCAAAGTGCCTGCGAAAGATATAGATTGTTTCTTCTTTTTTTTTAAATGGTTTTGCTTCTTTTTCTCTTTGTTTCCTCCTCGTTTCAACGACTCGGTCGAAGGGATCATTGTATTGTATAAATTATTCGGAGCATCCGAGAGATATTCTTGCCGCTCCGCCGTTCGCGATCACCAAGCGCGCGCAGTCGTTGAGAGCGACGATATAGAAGAAGAAGAAAAAAGGAAGTGCAAGAAGAAAAGACGAACAAAAAACGAGGCCAAATAATCGGCATGTTTCTCCTAAGATCGTCGACGGATAATATGCCATATTTGTTAAGAGTTTGAACGCGGAACCACGTAAGGCCTTGGTACTTCCGATTGCGTTCTTTGCTTTTTCAAAGTGCAATTGTTTACTTTTTTGTTTTTTTTTCTCGTTTTTTTTTTCAACCTGTATGTATATTGGGCCGCGCGAAACGTCAAACGAAAAGACCTTTAATGATACTTGTATAGGGATAAAAAAAAGAAAAATCTTTCCTCTCCGTATACTTTAACGAGAACGTTTTCTTCTCTCTGTATGTTTCTCTCGCTCTCTCTTTCTCTTGAGAGATCGGGTCTTCATTGTGAATGAGCCCGCGAGTGTGTGAGTGTGTTCGTTATTGTTATTATTATCATTCTGTTTTTCTTTCTTCCCTTCAAACATCACGCTAATTCAGCATCGTCAGATGTCATTGCGCATACGAAAGTGATACCGATATTAGGTGACAAAAGCCAAACAATCACGTTACCCTCAAAACGTCGTTGGAGCGAACGTTTGTTTCTTTTTTTCTTTCAATTGCCCTCTTCGTATCGTCAAATGAAAAAATTCGAACGTCCAGCAGGTTTTTCTTTGAAACGTTGCATAATAACAGAAGAATAAACGAAAATAAACGTTTTCGCCCAACGACGCAAACTTCAACGAGGTCGAATTACTCGGGGTCCTAGAATTGCAGAATTTTCCGATTAACGCGTATTAGGGGGTGTCGAAAATTTTTCGCGAATTCTAATCTCACAGCTCGCAGAAATATTAGGTACGAAAAAAAAAAAATTCATACCGCCCTCGCAGAGCGGCAAGCATACCGAGCTGAACGAAAATCAAGCGCTGGCCGTGAGTTGGAGAGCTCGAACTTGGCGTGCCTTTTTTCATATACCTAATAAGATTATTCGAACAGCCACGAGATTGATATTTTTTTTTTGCGACACACCCTTATACGGATTAAAAATTTTTGAGGTTTTCTTTTTTCGTTTGAAAATACCGAGACGCATCAAATGTTTCGCTAATCAACGGTTAATGTACGCGTAACGACCGAGTTTCAAATCAGCTCACCCTTCACATTATCGAAAAGTTAAAAGACTGAAATATTAAAGGAGACACCGCTGCGACTTTCGAATGCGTGATTATATCCGTTGCGTACTACTCTCATCGTGTGTTATTCGAATAATAAATGATACAAAACAGTCAAATAAATATACATATGAATATATATGTATATATATATGTATGCATATATATATATATATATATATATATATACCGATATACATATGTAGCCTTACTCTACTATTATTACTGTTTCTATATTAACATGTTATAACGATCTTATCAATTGTCTAATCGAAGTTCAAAAACGAAAAAAAAACGTGAAATATATAAACTTGGATTTCTGCAACAACAAAACAAGGCGGTATTGTCTTTACTAAACCATTTGGTGAATGCATATGAAATCGCCTGTTGGCAATAGATGGCGTTAGGTACACGATTTTCTCGAATAAAAAGATGGCGACCCGCATGATGATGTGTACCGAGTCCCGCCAAAACGTCAAAGGTGACACTTGTGCGACGGGTTACAATAATCTATTTCAAATGGCTTCGCAGTGGCAACTTTTCGGACGAATGCGTCACATTTGCGGCAAGTTACGTTCCATTATGTATGGCAAAGGAATCAGCCGCGGGAACGCATCGTTTGCTGAAGGAAGTGTATGCCGAAGATGTCGCATCGAGTACAACGTGCGAAGAGCGCTTTGGCCGCTTCGAAAGTGGTTATTTCTCTATGGACAAGGGACGCGGGGAAGCAGCCAGAAGAGGGCTGCTGGGTATCAGGAGGTGATGAAAACGGAAAGCATCACTGGGGAACGTTATCGACTGATGCGTTTGAAGCGAGCTCTGTATGAGAAGAGGCCGGAATGGGAGAGTCGCCATGACAAGTTGTTTTTGCAGCACGACTTTAAACGCGTTTTTCTCGAAACAACGTTCTTCGACGGCTTGTTGATAAAATCTTCGAAACTACTGAACAGATCCTTACGAAATTTTAACCACATATTTACAACTATAGCTACTCGTATAGCGCACATCAAGGATTTTGAAAAATTTTAATATTTACTATTTTTTTGCAAAAAACGGCGAAAAACACGTTTTTTTGTTTGTTTTTTTCTCGAAAAATGTCCGCCATTTTATTTTTGCACATATCAAAAATCGTATGATATTCACTATAGCTATATACTGCATCTAAGACCGTTCGATTTTTTTGTTTCGGATGACCCATCTCTGAGATTGCATCAACACCGCAGACGCAGATGAAGATTTTTTAGGACATTTTTTTAAACTACCATTTACGTCTATAAATAGTGACTTACATAAATAATTTTTTTAAATACGTATTCCGAAAGTGTATTTATTAAATGTGACAACTTTAAAATAGCCTAGAAATAAATTTTAAATAAAGTAAAATAGAAAATAGCCTTTTTTGCGTCTAGAGTGAAAAGACCCCTTAAGGGTTGAATTTCGAAAAATTCCTTAATGGGTGTTGACGTCACAAAAGCAACCTACCGTCCAAATTTCATGGAATTAGCTTCAGCGGTTTTGGCTCGGCGCTGATGAATCAGTCAGGACGTGTTCTTTTATATATATGATTGTTCGGAGTTCCCTCTTTATAAAAACACGATTTGGAATGACAAGATTCACCTTCCCAAACATTGTCTCGCCCTATAATTGGTAATCGGTATCTCTCTCGCATAACCTCCAATCGGAATCCTAAAGTAATCTTTCCACACCGAGGGTTAAAAAAAAAAGGTATGCGATTCACTCGATGAAAATTCCACGAAGCTTTCTCACGCAAAGAAACGAAAGTATCCGAGAAATTCAAACTAGGGATCGTCGGATTGGCTTGCCGCGCCTACCGCCACATTGATTCTTAGTTTCGCGCTCCGTCCGCACGTGTCTCGTCGCACCGTGGGCGCTGCGCGTGCTCAATTTTTCCGCGGTATATGCGGCGCGCGCGTACGCCGCTCTGCGTGCGTGTTTTCATCATTTCAGATCACAGCCGTCCGTCGCGCGCCGCAAATTGCGCTCTCCCCCCGTCGCCGTAGAACACGCTGCGCGTATCCTTCGCTCTCGTTTATCGTTCCTCGCAAAGCCGAAGGAAATACGCGCGATACTTGAGAGCCATCTCGAAGATTGACGAACAATGCGGTAATTTGGATCCGGCGCGAGTGAGACAGGCGGGTTGGGCGGAGCGGCGGGGGGGAGGCGCCACAAAACACGCGAGAACTTACCGAGCGCGAGCCACCACGCGATCTCTCTATTTATCTCCGTTCACGCGACGCGAATAGCTCGGACAAAAGTTGCGCGAGAGGTAAGGCGCGAGGCGAAAAATGGAAAATCCCGAGGAGGTGCTCCAGGCACTGGACGAATTTCAAAAAATGCGTCCCTCGGAGATACCGCGCGAGCTCGAGGAGTATCTCTCCTGGGTGGCGAAAACCGGCGACCCCGTCTACCAATGGTCACTCGTCAAGCCGCTCTTCCGTGAGAAGCTGACTCGCGTCATGACCGACTTCTACGAGAGTTGCCCGAGCCTAGAGCTGGCGCCGTGCCCCAACGTCGAGCAGTTCAACTACGACTTCATGAAGTGCAACCTGCTCGAGCTGCTGGAGTCCTTCGCCAACGCGCCCTTCACCGTCCAGAGAATATGCGAACTGTTGACCGCGCCGCGCAAGGAGTACAATCGCGTAGACAAGTTCATGCGAGCCATCGAGAAGAACATTCTGGTGGTGTCGACGGTGGAGCCCGGTCCGGCGGCGAGGAGGAGCGAGAACGGCGCCGAGGGCATGGTCAACGGAACGCTGGACGAGGAGGCGGCCGCGCAGCCGCCGCACGAGGTAGAGATGGAGGCGTGGGCGAAGGATGGCGCGGCTGGCGGCGCCGACGAGACCGTGGTACCCGCCGTCGGTAAGCAGGTAGCTAAGATTAACGAGGAAACTTCGCAGATCCGCGCCAAGAGCGAGGAAGCGGTTCCGCGAGCCGACGATTCCGACGCCGCCAGAGCGGAAGCACCGGAAGTCGCGACGACAGTGGCGGTTTCACCGCCGGAAGTCGCCGTCATGAACGAGGACACCAACTCCCAGCCCGCCCTGGACTCGGACGCGGACACTCCCGAGTCCCCGGGCAGCCGGAAACTCCAGACGACCTTCAGGACGAAAGACTTTGCGAGGAAGGAGGAGGAGACGCGAGCAGAGGTCAAAACGGACAAGAGCAGGGTGGAGGCGGACGAGGGCGCGTCTTCGGGCGACGCCGTCAAGAGCGAAGAGACCAGGTCGGGCGCGGAGAAAACGTCCTTCCAGTGTCGCAACCCCGACGTCCCTCCGGTAGACGGTCTGCCCGAGAAGAGAGCCCGCATTGAAAGACTGACGGACGATCCGGAGACCGTCGTGAGCGCGACTGACGAAGACGCCGCGCCCAAGAAGGAATCGGTCGCCGAGAAAAAGGAGGATCCGGAGATCCTACCCGACGAGGCCCCACCGAGTCCCAAGGTCACCGAGAGTACGGCGGAAACGACGACGAGCGAGGAGCCACAGCCCGAGATCCAGCCGAAGATCGACGAACCGGAAATGGCCGAAACAACGAAGAAGGAAGTCGTTGCCGAAACGTTGGAAGATACCGGAAGTTCGAGCGCGACGCAAGACGATCCGAGGCCTATCGTCGAGGAGCCGAGTTCCGACGAACCGGAAACGCGGGCGGTCGGCGAGACGGCCGCCCAACAGGAACAAGCCAGCGGCGTCACGATAGAGGAAGCTATGGACGACGACACGAGACTCAACGACAAATCTATCATTCCCGATCCCATTCCCATCGTCGAGGAACCCAAAGAACTCGAGCCATCCACGAGAAGTCCCGAGATTGAGACTGTTATAGAGGAAATACCGGAAGTATCCAAAGAGCCGGAAGTCACGGTGGAAACTAAATGCGACGTCGAGACGACGGTGAACGTCGTTCGAGATACCGAAACGGAAGCTAACGTGCAAGAGGAAGTCGTCACTGTACGCGAGAAACGCGAAGACATCACGGACGTTCGATGCACCGAGGAAACGACGCTGGAGAACAAGATCGAACCCGCTGAGTCGATGGAAGTCGACGGCGAAGAGTCCCTGCCCGCTTTTCAACAGGACGAACCCATGGAACAGGAAGCCGGAGAAATGGCCAAAAGTTAATATCCGCTCGCGCCTTCTGCTTCCGACAAACAAAAGAGGTCAAAACGAAATAAAAATGGATCTTTTGATTGCTAAATATTTTCGTTTAGCTTCGAAACGCCCACATCGGAAATAATACAAATACGAAAAGATCTAATTGCAAGAAGAAACATCTACTCTTCGCCTCAATCGCAAGTACGCTATTATTTATACGCTATGGTTTTGTTTCTCTTATTTTTCTTCTTTTCGGCGCCTCTTACACGCGGACGCGAAGAGGAAAATGTTTCACGCGAACTCGTAACACTTGGGTTTGCTTACTTGCGCGCGGACGGAGCTCGAGCGAGGATTAGTAATTCACAACAACAACAACAACAACAACAGGAAAGAAAAACTGTTTCTCGCAGTAATAGATTAAGATAAGAATACGTAAAATACTTTGACCACTTATTTTTTGGTACTACAAATATATATATGGATATTTAATAGATAATGACATTGACTTTTGCGCATGCGCGCGAGCGAGGAATTACTTGCGGCAGTGAGAATGGGATGGGTTTGTTTAAATGTTGCTAAATGTGCGTGTCGCCGAGCAAACTCGAACAATGAAGGACGCGTATACACAAAACACTGCCGAAAAATGCGTGAATCGCGTAACCCCTATCGGAAGAATATTCTTCATTTTTTTGCAAGGCATATCGCGCGTGCGCGAGCAAACAACGCGGAGAGACAAATGTACGTTTAGAGATCTCTAGCAAGGAGGAACACGGGATATAAACGAGATCGCAACAGGTTTGGTTCGTACACCGCCGATATATTTGCAAAAATTACACTCCGGGAACTTACCTTAAGCGATGGCGCTGTTGGAGGAGTCCGACTCTGATCAATACTTCCGGTCAAAGTTCAACTTCGAAGTTTACCTTCGCTGACTCATTTTGAAGAGAAAAAAATAAAAATGTAGGCAATTTAATGCAGTTTTATTTTATGAAGAATCTCAAAGTGAGCTGGAATTTTATTGTCTATTCACGATTTTTCATTAACTGTGCTAAATTGCTTAGATTCGAATAACTTTTTTTCCGCTCGAAAAGGACCTTCGGCAACTTATCGAAACTTCGAAGTTGAACTTTAGGGGGACACATTTGCGTCTGAAAAAATCGATACCCGCGAAACACTCGACCCTCCCTAAATCCGTCGCGAGGTCGAAGTCAGCATCGTTCGGATGAAAACAATTTTTTTTTCCACGAACAAGAAACAACAATAAAAATGTTTAAAACTCAATTTCGTTCCCTTTCAACGATGCTAACTTCGACACCATGATAATTCGTCGCAAAATGTCAATGAGACGCGAACGAATGCCTCGGGTGAATATGCGTGTACCACTTATTTGAGTTTGCCGAGTTTGCGAAAATGTTTGATGATTTTTTATGACGGAGAACGAAAGAGAATATGCGTATTGACCTTACCGATTAGGATTAATCGAAGCAAAGAAAAAAGAAAACAAGAATGAAACAGAAGCAGTGTAAGCAACACATCCCTCGTAAACGTATGAACTATTTAAGATGAAGAAGAAGAAAACAATAGCTGTGTATGTTATTTTATAGCAAAGAATATATGCAGATTATTATTTCATCGAGGCCTTATTGATTTTACCCCATGCAACAACCCCTCCTGCCAAGAACATATTCCTGAGACGAACAAATCGTTGAGACTAGGAATTATCATAGAGAAAGGCACATTGATTCAAATTGTGTGTATAAAATCCGATGATTGTCATGAATAATCTTGAGGGACCATGGTTTCTTTGGATTTTGATTTTGCAGCGCATTTAAAACGTTTATACTGTTGGTCATGTGACCCTTAGATTCAGCTGTCATTCGACTCGGTAAGTAACTGTTTATCGAGTTAAATGACCGGCAATATGGCTGGTACTACGACCGGTAATATAACCTATCATATGACCAGTGATATAACCTTCATGTGACCTTGTGGAGTCTTGAGAGAGCGTTGTTTTTTTTGTGTTTTGCAGCGCATTAACGCGCTTTTATTGCCGCTCACTTGACCCGGCAAGTCATTTGCTCGCGTGTTTGCAATATCCATCTCTCGATTTCGAGGTTATGTTGACCAAAGAACGCATCCGGGGAGTAGATCGCCGCGCCGCGTGACGGCAAAATCGAGAAACGTTCAACCTCGATATACTTCGTGACTCCACCACTCGAAGTGGCGGTAGTTTCCAGCCCGTCGCGGATTCCCGCGCGACCGGCAGCGACACTTCGAAATAAACACAAAACGCCAGTCAAAACACGACGGAAAACTTTTATCTACCGCACCTGATTTTCCGAGGTTAGTTGACAGTTTCATTGTTCGCAAATAAAAATCACAAAGTGACAAGAAAAATGAATCAACCCTATAGAACGTTGAAAGGTGGACGCGTTTTTCAAAATTTACGAATCCTCACTTCCATTTCGCATTTTCCGGAATCCTGAATCAATATTCATCATCGCGTGGTGGAAATTAATTTATTTCCCCGGTGCAGATACTTCGCGAATCGATCCAAGGCCCGTCGACGGGCGAACGAAAAGATCGCGTCATGGAGACACCTGCGACATTTCCGTTCCCGTTCACACCTTATGAGATTCAGGAGAACTTCATGAGGGAGTTGTGGTCCTGTCTGGAGAGCGGCAATTTGGGAATATTCGAGAGTCCCACCGGGACGGGTAAGTCGCTGTCCATAATTTGCGGCGCCCTCAAATGGCTGACGGACAGAGAGGCCTCGCTCGAGAAGCGCCTGATCGACGAGATCGCCGATTTGGATAGCCGGATCCGGCTCGTAGAGAAGGAGAACGCCGACGACTGGTTCGCCGAACAAACGGAACGGATCGAACTGAACACCGCCAGGAGAACTCTACAGGCCAAGCTCGAAGCCATCGAGAGACGAGCGGAGAGAAGAAAAAAACACCGAGAGAGAGTCAAGCTGAAAGACGACGACGCCGTCACTGAGAAGAAGTTTCAGGCAAAAAGGACCAAGGAAGCAACCGTCAAGGCTATTCCTGACGAGGTCGCTGCTGGGGGAGACACGGACGAGGATCTGCTCCTGGAGGAACTGCGTCTCGATTCTGACGGCTCGGATGACGAGGACGGCGAAAACGAGCCAGCCAAATACACGCAAATTTTCTTCTGCTCCAGGACTCACTCCCAGTTGTCTCAGTTCGTCGGAGAATTGCGCAGGACCCCGTACTCCCAAGAAGTTTCCCTGGTACCGATAGCTTCGAGGTAAGCGAGCTCCGACGCGCCTTCGATTTGAGATTGTCAAAGTTATCCGAGAGTTCAGACGCTCGCTGATTTTTCGAACAGTCTGTAAAGAATTTTGATTTATTTTTAATCTCCGTGTCGCATTCAGTACAAATATAATTTCTCTTTGTCAAGATATTTTATTTGTAGAAACAGTTCTTGAGTACCTTTTTTTCTTAAAATGGATAACATTGGCTATGCCTCGAACCAGCGTTTTTTTATTATCGTGTTTCGATGATAAAAAAACGTTTGCTTTTTTTTCATTTTTCGAGGATCAATCATATTATTATTAATTAACGAAAAAATATTTGTAGGTGGAAAAACGTCGGTCAAGACTAAACTACTATTATACTGAATACGTGCTCGAAATTTCAAGTCGGTCCGTTCGTTAGATTTCGAGAAATCGTGTACACCGTTTCGAAAAACATTGGAGAAAAACGCGTTTAAAGTTTCACTAGCAGTTCTATCGTAACCATAAGTTTACTTTCAATGTGGTATTCATACACCATATGTTGAACCTTCCTCTTCAACTTGAATGGCTTCGACCGACTAACATTTTTCACAATTTTCACAGTAGCCTAACCATTAACTTCGACAAGTCTTAAGGGTCTGAGCTTCAAGAAGTTAAGACCCAAGGCTATAAAACAACGCAATAAAAAATCGTATTTTTTAAATTGCACATCCATGCAGTCCCTTCAAGAGGATAAGAAATTCTCCATAACCCAACCATGTTCAAGACCACCTAGTGAGTTAAACAAATGTACCCGAAGTATAATTCAAAAACTGAAGAAATCCATCGATCTGCCTTTTTCATTTCCCGAAAGCGAATAAAATTGATTTCAGGATATTGCGTTCGCCCAATGTTTGGGCTAGGTGCAAAAAAAATATCGCTAATTCCGATTTCGTGACCGCAGGCAAAATTACTGTATCAACCGTGATGTAAGGAGGCTGCGGCACGTCAATCTCATGAACGAGCGATGCCTGCAGCTGCAGAAAAAAAAGAAGACCACGTCGAGGGCGGAAAAGGATGCCAAGAGGTCCAAGAACTCGACGAGTTGTCCCTTCATGCCGGGCAATCAGTCACTCGTGATTGCCGAGATCGTCACCAAAGTCCAGGATGTCGAGGACGTCGCCAAGAAGGGAATGGAACACGAGACTTGCGCCTATTACGCGTCGAGGAAATCGCTGCCCGACGGTCAAGTCATTCTCGTCCCTTACAACACGATCTTGCACAGAAACACGCGAGTCAGCTCGGGCATCGATCTCCGAGGGAACGTGCTCATTATCGACGAGGCTCACAATCTTCTCGAGGCTATAGAACGAATGCACAGCGCCACCGTTACAGGCCGAAATATTCTTCACTGTTACAGTCAACTTAGCCAGTATCAAAAAAGGTGCGAGCCACTGTCGATTACAATAATGAGAATATTATTATCATTTTTTATTGGATGTCGCTTTCAACGGAGTATATCGATATTATTTCGTAAATGAGATTCAGTTTTCCATTATTATTACGCAATTCGATTTTCTCACGTTAAATTTCTATAGTAAATATTTATCGATTTTATCGTCTGCGTGGGTGATAAACAAGAAAAAGAATTTATTTATATATATATTAGGTGTAGTAAAAAGAAATCTATTATTTTTGCCTTCAATTTCATGCAAAAATAATGGATTTATTTTTACTATTTAATATTAAAAATTAAACTAGTGATCGAGTTCTTAATAATTATTGCAAAACTAGCGTAAAAAGTTACTGCAGAAGTTAGTCATTCGAAAACACGTATAAATATTAATTTTCGACGAAAAAGTTTATTCAAACTATTTCGTAAGTAACTATTTAATACTATTTCGACCCCAAAAATTATTAAAAAACAGTTCATTAGTAGAAAACTGACGAAAAAGATCGTGGAAGAAATGTTACGAAATAAAAAAAAGTCCAAATATAGTAAGTTTTTTACTTACGGAAAATTTTTGTACTCCAGTAGGTTATGATGCAATTCAGCACTCCCTTAAGGGGCTACATCTCCCTATAGGCCTGAAAGAAATGCCAAAACTCACATTTTTTCTAGGAAACAATTGGTGAAAATATTAAGAGCCTCTAAAAAAAAAATCACCAAAAAAAACAGAAAAACAACAGAAACATGGCCGTCGACAGATTATGACATTTCTTCCACGACGTTTGGCGGCGGACACTCCAGCTCGAACGTTCCATCTGGAGTCTAAAAACCAAACGGCTCATTCAAGCTGACAATAAATGCGAGTCCTTGAAGATCGTCAATTTTTCAAAGGTTTTTTTAACGTCGCGCCGATTTGAATGTCGAGCATACAAAATTTACGAAAAAAGTTGTCATTTTTACGTAACTATTAAAAAACGAAGATCGGTTTTTTAAAAGCGAGAGCGTCAACGACCTTTTAGTGTTTCTCGTCGTATCTGCTGTAAATTTGGAAGCAATCCATCAAGTGATTCTCGAGATAACATGTCCACCGACTTTGAAAACAATGGTTCGAGAAAAACGCGTTCAAAGTTTAGAGTACGGTGCTGCTAGTGCTCGCCTGGCCCATTGTTAGATATTGAAATTTTGAGAAAATATAGCTAAATGGGACTAAACGGTGAAGAAACTTTAGAAACAGTTTTAGACACAGGCATTTTAGAAACAGAAATTTTAGAACCAAATTTTAGAAACGACCCTTTTAGAAATAAATTTTAGAAGCAAATTTTAGAAGAAAATTTTAGAAGCAAATTTTGGAAGAAAATTTTAGAAACGAATTTTAGAAGAAAATTTTAGAAACGAATTTTAGAAGAAAATTTTAGAAACGACCCTTTTAGAAATAAATTTTAGAAGCAAATTTTAGAAGAAAATTTTAGAAGCAAATTTTGGAAGAAAATTTTAGAAACGAATTTTAGAAGAAAATTTTAGAAACGAATTTTAGAAGAAAATTTTAGAAACGACCCTTTTAGAAATAAATTTTAGAAGCAAATTTTAGAAGAAAATTTTAGAAGCAAATTTTAGAAATAGACATTTTAGAATCAGAGCACTGGTAAAATGGATATTTTTTGCCTACCCAGGTGTATGCAAAAAGCTCTTCATTTTAGACGTTTACCCTTCAAGTATCTCGTGGTATTTACGAGACACCCTGTATATACATATTTCTCTCATAATTATTAAAACCAATTATCAACGAGCACAATCGCTGGAATATAGAAAAAGATTGTCACGTTTCAGATTCGAGTCTCTCTTCTCAGCCAAGAACGTTTTGCACCTCAGCCGATTGACATTCTGCTTGAAGAAGCTCATGAAAGTTCTCGGTGGAACGTCACGATCTCGAGCTACGGACAAATCGCCCGAGACGGCGGGGACGAAGATCTACGAGATCGTCGATTTCGAAGTCGCGGCGGAAATCGACACGGTCAACGTGTTCGAGTTACTCGAGTTCGTGAAGAGTTCAAAGCTCGTGCACAAGCTGGAAGGTTACGCGGAGCGATACAGCGACGATTTGAAAATTCGTCCGGTGAGCGTGACGAAGACCGGCGTGTCCGCGTTCCTCGACGCTCTTCGGGGCAACCATCACGAAGCGAATCCTCCCGCGCAATCTGCAGAGGAACGGAAGAACGTCGTAGACGAGGACACGCCGAACAATCCGCTGATGCAGATCGTCAGTTTTCTCGAGTGCCTGAAGAGCAGCAACACCGACGGACGGATCTTCGTCCTGCCCGGGGCAACGATCGGTCAAGGATCTCTCAAATTTTTACTCATGAATCCCGCCGCCCACTTTCGCGATATCGGTGCGCACGATTCACGTTCTTTTTTCCTTTTTTTCGATCAAGATCTCGTTGTGGGGAGATACTTTTAGGCGAAGGAAAATAAATAGTGACTTGAGTGAATAAAAACATTTTTTTTAAACGTATTTCGAAAGTGTATTTATTAAATGTAACAACTTTTATATTTATATCTATACTATAAAGCTATGAAAAAAAATCATGAAAATAGCCTGTTTATCGTCCAAAGTGAGAAGGCCCCTTCATAAAAAAATTAATAAATATGTAACAGGCAAAAGTAGTAGTAGACATATTCCCAGACTCAAAAGTGGCGAAGAAATCTTTTCATTAAAAAAATCATGATAATCAGCAATTTTTTTCGTCTGAAAGTATGTTCCCCCTTAACGAAAGTTGTTCCGTTCGATCGCGAACAGTGACGGAGGCGCGATCGATCGTACTCGCGGGTGGAACGATGGAGCCGATTTCCGAATTCGTCGATCAGCTGTTCGTGAGCGCGGGCGCAGCGGCCGAGAGGATCGTCACCTTCTCCTGCGACCACGTAATACCGAAGGAGAATATCCTCACGAGAATCGTGACGCGTGGACCCAGCGGTCTCAGCCTCGAATTCAACTATCAAAATCGGCAGAATCCTCAGCTGGTGAATCCAACGATCGACATTTTTCGACCCACACAACGATTTTCATATCAATGCAGTCGGAATTCAACGAACTTCCATTTTCTTGTCTCCCTCAGCTGAGCGAGGTCGGTCGCACGCTGCAAAATCTCTGCAACATTGTGCCCGGCGGAATCGTTGTTTTCCTGCCGTCCTACGGCTACGAAGACACGCTTTACAAACATCTGGACGCGGAGGGTGCGGTGACGAAGATTCGCCTGAAGAAGCAAATCTATCGGGAGCCCAAGTTAGCCTCGCAGGTTAACGCGATTTTGGATAATTACGCGAACGACGCGAAGTTCCCGAAGAGACCGCAAAACGGAGCGTTGCTCTTCAGCGTTGTCGGTGGGTGTACCGTTTTTTCGTAAACGTCGCGGAGCCTCCGAAGAACCTCCAAAGAGGGCGTCCATAAATTACGCGTTACGTCACGATTTAAGAACTGTCAGAAATAGCAAAATTTCTGCATGTTCGAGTTTTTTAATTAAAAACTCATCGTTCAGAATTGACGAAGTGCAGGCTCGTATTATATTGAGAAATATAATGAAGATGAAAAATCGTCTCGATACTTTAATGCAAGTATCAATATTCTAGAAAAAAGCATAACTTTATATCAAGAAAAACGGAACGAAAATTTTGATCCCGATTTTCTCGAAACTACTTTTTTGACCTTGTCTTCGTGAATACTCAAAAACTTATCAATTAAACATTTTTTAAGAGCATTTTTCAATCGCAGTGTCTAAGGTTGTACGTAACCGATTTTTTAAATTTTGATCATTACTATTTTTAAAGATTGCTTGAGTACAAAAAAGGGCCTTGAAGACAGAAAAAAATGTCCAAACTGTCGGCATTTTGTATTAAAAAGACCATAATAAACAAACGGCTACGCATAACGATAACTACATTTGTATCGATATCGATAAATTGTTGACTTTTTATTTACAGATCATAAAGATCATAAAACCTTTCGTCAAAAGATCGATGGGACAATGAAGGGAATTTTTTTTCGTCGCCAAATCAGGGTTAATTTTTTTTTAATTATAAAAATTGTTATAAAACTCGATGAATATATACTTCATAAAATTAGTATAAACCCGATCCTTCTATTATTAGTAATTTATTTTTTAAAAACGCAATTATTGACGACAAAGCACGTAACGGAATAGGGGGGGGGGATTCAGGCCAGGCGTTACGGTTCTGTTACGTGGGGGGGGGGGGGGGGGGGGGGTAAAATTGGGACATTTTGTGTTACGTAATTCATGGACGCCCCTAAAGAGCGATGGGCTCTTTAACAACTATTCTGTGCCTCGTCAAAGACGAACGGAAAAATTAATACGTAAAAAGAATATTAAAAAAAAACAAGCTTTTATTTCATGTACTAAAAAGTAGAAAATAATATTTTTCACCAAGTCACCTATATGTGGCCATAAATAAAAGCTTACGTAGTCGAACTTTTTGAGTGTTTAATAAATTCGATCAATTCAGTTTCATCAATGGTATTTAATTTTGCACAATACTAATTAGAGAAATTATTATCACAGTTTTATACTCGGTTTCAGGATTTTTAAAAGAAATCTAAGGTTGTTTTACAGTAAATTAAATACAGTTGATATGTTAACGGATTTATGTAAATTGAAGATTATATGTCTAAATTTTGAGCGCCCCGAACTTTTATTTATAGTCACGTATAGGTGACTTGGTAAAATAAATTATTTTCTACTTTTTAGTACATTAAATAAAAGCTCGTTTTCTAAAATATTTGTTTACATATATTTACATGTAAAAAAATATATAAAAAACAAGCTTTTATTTAATGTACTAAAAAATAGAAAATCATTTTTTTAAATTGATTTTGGTATTGTATTTGCCTTTTTTTAACTACCACTTTCGACATGTAATTGTCTTTAATTGATTTTACTGCTTAGTTGTTACTAGCAGTTTACTCGTTCACGAGATCGGCTACGAATTTGTACGTGTTAGCGAGATTTTATATGGATGATTAGATATCGCTAATTTTACACGAAAAGTTGAAAATTTTATGGATATATATACTTTTTAAAGTTGCATCATGCATTGTCACCTTTTAGATGCATGTTTGAAAAATTTCAGAGCTCTGAGTAGTCGGGAAATGAGTAAAATATCGATTGTCTGTTTTGCATCACACAGCAAGTTAAAGAAAAGCGTCTCGGTGTCTCTTTCCTCAGGCGGCAAATTGAGCGAAGGTCTGAACTTTTCCGACGATCTCGGTCGATGCGTCGTGGTCGTCGGGATGCCCTACCCCAACGTGAAGTCGCCCGAACTTCAGGAGAAAATGAAGTACCTCAACGCGAATGTGGTCGGTGCAGGAAGAACAACCTAACAAATAAGCCACTTCCGGTTTTCCGAGAATCTTCAGTTTTTGTTGCTTTTCTCCAATTTTGTTTCCATTCCAGAAACCCGGAGCGGGTAGTACGTATTACGAGAACTGTTGCATGAAGGCTGTGAATCAGTGCATCGGCAGGGCAGTGAGGCACGTAAACGACTATTCGACGGTCGTCCTGATGGACAAACGTTACGCGACCAAGACATCCTCGCTTCCCGGATGGATACAGCGAACCCTCGAAGTCAACGATAAATTCAGCGCCACGATCGGCGACGTGGCGAAATTCTTCGCCGCAAGAAGAAAAAAAAGTGGCCAGACCGCCCAGTAATTCGAAGCCGTAGTGAGTTGGTGGTCTTGTTGTTTTTTGTTTTAATCACTTTTTATCTTTTTCCGAAAAATGCGTGCGTCGCTTCACATGTAATTGCCGAGCTGGATGCCAAATTTGTACGTCAGATCGTGACAGTACATCTGGCCGGGACGGAGAATTGAACAGGGAAAGTGCGGCTGCGGAATAAATCGCGCAATGAGTACACGAGTGAACGAGGGTTGAATTAGGGGGGCACTCCGTATAGAGGCTTCGAAAAATACATTTTTTTTATTGCCTAAATTTATGGTTTGAAACCTGTAGAATACTATGCAGTTAGTGATTTTGGTCAATTCTCAAAGTCGTTTTGAAAAGTCGAATCATGTAATAAAAAGTACCTATGACCCTGAAAAGATATATAGATTTCTTAACCGGTGCGATGGTCTAGTGGTTAACGCGCTTGCCACTAAACCTGCGGACCGGGAAGTCCCGAGTTCGAAACCCAGTCGCGTAAATTTCGTCGTGAAATTTTTTTCTTCGGAATTTCGCGGCGAAATAAGACTAGTTCCACGACTGGTGGGCGAATTTGGTGACCGGCTGTATTGGTACAGGTTTTCCTCAGTTTCCCTATACCCATGACAGAAATGTCGTGATGAATGTGATCCAGTGGGGGAAGTCGGCTGCGACCGCAAAGAGGGGGGGAAGGGAGAAAGGTGAAGAAAAAAAGGAGTATGGAAAAACAGTGGAGCAAAGAAACTGTCACAATGGGGAACAATAGGTAACAAACGCGAACAGCGTGTACCTTAGGGAAAAATAAAAAAAAGATATATACATTCTATACTCTCAAAAAAATTCTGAAAATCGACTGAAATTTGGCGTTCTATATGGAGTGATCCCCTCAACGGGGTGTCCCGTTTCAGCCGTCGACATAACTCGAGAACAGCGAAGTAAATGGAAAAATCGAGGAGATTCAAAATTTGTTATTTACTCGACGTTTCAAGGTGATTTCAAGGTGAACTTTAATCAAATAGAACTTTGTATCTTTTACAGTGGTATCTTATTCTACGTAAAAGAAGGTTACTTTTGTTCGTTCATTTTGGTATTAGGCCATTGTTTCTTTCTTGAACGACAAAACATTTTGAAAAATGTACGACAATAATAGCCAAATAAAAAAATGTTACGGACAAGAGTGAGCTGTTTTTTTTAACGTAGAATAAAATTCCGCTATAGAAAATTTCGGTTTCCATTTTTTTTAACCTTGAAATCCTCGAATACTTCATTGTTCTCGACTTATTTCGATCTCTCGAGATAAATCTGCACGAGATCGTTGCGAGACTCACGAAGTTTACGGCGTTCGGATAATTTTGAGGCTGAATACTGAAAGCGCCGAATTTCTGGTACTTGGCGCCTCCTTTGCCGGAAATGTATCGCGACGAAGCCTCGCCGGTCCTCACGTCGCGAATATCCTCGCTCGAGGATCGCGCAGCACCGTCGATCTCGCCGAAACTTTCGTCGCTCGTGAAATCGCCCAGGGCCATACCAGCGCCGTCTTGCTCCTGGGAGACGCGAGAAGATTCGGTTTGGAGACGTTGGAGGGTCGGCATTGTGATTCGCCATTTGAATCATTTTGACGTTCGCACCGTCAGAATGGAAATTCTTTTTCATTTTTGTTCTCGTTATTGGCGAGATAAAATTTGGGCAGTGAAAGAGAAAATGATTTTCATCGCTTGAGAACGATGCGAAGGTCAAAGTGACGAACAATATTCGAGCGTCTTGACTGACCATCGAATCTTCGGGGTTAGCGTCATCGACGGGGCCGGACGGCAACTGGGACCCGGTGTAAAATTGCACGCCCGGTTGATTCGAGTAAACTTCTAGAATTCTGAGCACCGAAAATTTCGGAGTTATCAGTAACTCCGAAGACACGTGTTTGTTGGGTTCAGACCCAAATGAGCGAGAATTATTGTGAGTACAAATAAGTCTCCGCCGTTTAACAAACGATGGCTCCCCACAAGGGAGGTTCATGGTTGAAATTGTCAAATGTAAAACGTCATATCGTAAGGTTGGACATCTGGCAAGACAATAACCTTGAAATATTAGCCATTCTGTATCTGCAGGACATAATTCTTTTCGTGCGAAAATGTCGAATTTTGAGCCGAATAAGCGTCGTTTGCGGGAACTTTTGATTTACTTATTTAATTTGAAGGAATCTGCAGCTGAGGCGCATCGATTGCTTGTACACGGAGAGAATTTTTAAGTAATTTTTACTGTGAAATCACAGTAACTCGGTGACAAATGTGCAATTCTTCAGGTTTTTAGGAAATAAATTATAAATTTTCATGGAAATGAATCAAAATTTACTTTTGCGTAACAGGAATTTAAAATATTTTCCAGAATTTTTACTGAAATTAATAGTAAAATTTCATGAAACGTAAAGATTACGACAATGAGTTAAAAAAGTGCTAATATAAATGAAATTTTTCAGTGGAACATTGAGAAATTTGCGTGTTTTCCATAAAAATTTAAAAAAGGAAGCCGAAATTTTCCGTGCGTCCACCGGAATTTTACGTTCTTTATAGTAAAATCAGTTAGGGCTAGGTCGCCTGACCGTACGCGTGAGCTCTGTGTGCGAGCGTGCGTATACGTGAACGCAAGCTGCGAGAGTGTGCTTGTGTATGAGGCAGTATGACGAGCACGAACGACGCCGACCCGCGTTGCTTAGCAACAGTGGTACCGCGCATGCGCATTATAGTACGAAGCATGGGCCAAGAAAGCCTCGTGGTCTCGTGCAGTCTAACGTGTTCTACGCAGTTCTACGCAAGAAAACAAAGAAACGTGACAAGAAACTTCGATAAAGGACGTCTACAATGGTACGGAAAGATGATATGCTAAAATAAGTAGCAATCAAGAACACAAATGTTCAGAAATACAGTATATAGAGTATTTATTTAATCATAGGGAATTACTTTTACGCTAGGGATTTTAGAAATTTCAAGTTTGTCCAGGTTATTTTTACTGTAGAAACTTGGAATTTTTGAGGCAGCCCATTGTTAAAATTCTATATGAGAATGTGTCAGAATTTTTACTGAAAGAAATGTAAAAAATTATGCTACTTGCTTAAATTTTTACATGAATGAAAGCAAAATATTAAAAGCTAGTGTCAATTTTTGACTATGTGCACATTTGTCACCGGTTTCAAATTTTTAATGTAATTTTTACGGAGATTTCACCGTAAAAAATACTTAAAAATTCTCTCCGTGTAGAAGCTTATGGTGAGGTTGCTTTAAGTGAGAGAAGTTGTCGTCAGTGGTTTCAAAAGTTTAAGGGGCTATACCAGTGTGACACTTCCGAAAAATTGATATTTTGCCCTTTTCGACAGTTTATAGTTTCAAGAATACCCTGTAAAAATTTCAAGGCCGTACCTCTAATACTCCCCGAATGGCAGCCTTCTAAAGAGCAACCGCTCGTAGGTACAAAATCGATAGTTCAATCTTTAAGGGGTTACCCCCACGTGCGATTTCGAAAAAATCGATTTTTTACTGCATTTTTTTGAAGTATAAGAAGAACTGAAATTGAAACTTTAAACGCGTTTTTCTCAAAATGGCATTTCTGATGTCGGTGACCAAAATTACTCGAACACTAATGAACCGATCTTCTTGAAATTTTGCAGGCTTATTTAATACATAAAAATGTAGTCTTTAATCGTTCGATTTTTTTTTTCGAAAAAAAATGGCCTTTTTATAGCCAAAAAACGGCCGTTTTTTTTCGTTAAAATCGAACCATTAACTTTGACTGTCCGCCATTTTGTGAAAAATGAATATTTTTTAAAATCCTTCGATTAAAGGCTAGTTTATACTTATATTTGACTAAATCCATCCGCATTTTTTTTTCAGATGATCCACTTCGCCGCAATGTTGGTCACCGCAAACCGTGTATATAAAAACATTATTTCATTGACGGCCATTTGCCACTAAACAATGTAATATTTTTCAATAAAAAAATTACTGAAAGTTCTTCAAGATGTGTTCTTTAAGATGGTATATTGATCGATTAAAAAAGTTTTGTAGTTTTCTTTAAAAAAATTCATGAAAGAGGCCTTTTTTTGCGCTACAAGTGGGGGTAACGCCTTAAACGCGTTTTTCTCGAAACTATGTTTTTCAAAACGGTGTACCCAATTTCTCGACGTTTAATTAACGGATTGACTTGAAAGTTGGTACACTTGTTCAGTGTAATAGTAGTCTTACCGGCTTTGGTCTTGACTTTATATTGACCGGCGTTTTTGCTCCTAACCTTGTTTGTTCATTAGTTATTAATAACAATGTTATTTATCCTCGAAAAATCTATTAGAAACGAATAAATAAAAAATCGACAACTGACACAAGGTAACAAAAAAAGCTCGGTCAAGTCTCACCTAATATTATCTATTTCAAGAAAAACATCGTTCTTTTTTCATCGAGCCCCTCATCTCCAGAGGTCCTTCACGAGATTATTTATAACTTCAACTATGACTATTTTTGATGAAATTTTTTACACAACTTTGTCAATGTCCATACAATCAAACGTCCAAACGATTTTGCAAACTCATTTCTTCAAAATTAATTTTCTCAAATAACCCCTATTTCCGGGATGTCACAATAGCCTAACCCCTTAAGTATAGTGTAAAACGTTGCCTTCCGCTTTCGGCGTGCAGGGCGCGCGCGACGAAGTGCCCTCCAGCCTGCGACGCGCCTGTCCTCGTCACGCAAAAATTATGATCGAAGCCTTGTCCCATAGGAATCTGTTGAAAGAGAAAAATCATTTCTCTCCCTTTTTTCACGGTCCGATTTCTTTCGTTCTCTTTGTCCGAAGATGCACCAACGTGCTTGGTACTTTTTTCAGGGTGTCTGCGAGGAGTCGAGGTACGCGGAGATCCATGACGGTACCACCGACCCCACGAATCGCCCCGGTCGGCACAGGATCACCCGGGTCGGTGAAGGTCCAACGATCGCAGTTCAGGCATATGCGGTGCTTCATCAGCTCCTCGCGTCCGGCGTCCTGCCCACGTACATACGGAAAATAAAAACCAGGCAGTAAAGAGAGAGCGAGCTTTCTTCGTTTTTCGTCCCGCCATTTTTTGTTGTCGTTTGTACTAACGTGACCAGCGAGATTGAAGAGAGAACCGTGCGACAAATTGACGACGGTGGATTTCGTGGCGGTAGCTCTCATGCCGATCTCCAGTCGGTTGTCCGGAGTGAGCTTGAACCTGACGGTGGCAAGAACAGCGCCGGGATAACCCTCCCAGCCGTCTTCGCTCATGTGAGACATCACGACGGTGCATCCGTCGATGCAGGAATCCCAGACCTGCCTACTGAATCCGTTGATCTGGCCGAACAACGAATTCGTCGATCCAAAACGGAAATGGAACTTTATAAAACTTGAGGCTGAAGAAAATTCACATTTAGGCGGCATATACAATTACACCAATTGAAAAGTCGATTTCTTTTGCTTTCTATTTAAACGATCGATCTATACAAGGTGTTGGTAAGGCAGGCGCAGAGCTTTAAGGGGCTATACCAGTGTGACACTTAAAAAAAATCGATTGTTTCGCCCTTTTCGACAGTTTATGCTTTCAAGAATATCCTGTAAAAGTTTCGAGGCCTATCTCCAATACTCCCCGAATGGCAGCCTTCTGAAGAGCAACCGCTCGTAGGCGTACAATCGATAGTTCAATATTTAAGGCGTTACCCCCACTTGTAGCGCAAAAAAAAGGCCTTTTTCATGAATTTTTTTAAAGAAAACTACAAAACTTTTTTAATCGATCAATATACCATCTTAAAGAACACATCTTGAAGAACTTTCAGTAATTTTTTCAGTGAAAAATATTATATTGTTCAGTGGCAAATGGCCGTCAATGAAATAATGTTTTTATATACACGGTTTGCGGTGACCAACATTGCGGCGAAGTGGATCATCTGAAAAAAAAATGCGGATGGATTTAGTCAAATATAAGTATAAACTAGTCTTTAATCGAAGGATTTTAAAAAATATTCATTTTTCACAAAATGGCGGACAGTCAAAGTTAATGGTTCGATTTTAACGAAAAAAAACGGCCGTTTTTTGGCTATAAAACGGCCATTTTTTTCGAAAAAAAAAATCGAACGATTAAAGACTACATTTTTATGTATTAAATAAGCCTGCAAAATTTCAAGAAGATCGGTTCATTAGTGTTCGAGTAATCTTGGTCACCGACTTCAGAAATGCCATTTTGAGAAAAACGCGTTTAAAGTTTCAATTTCAGTTCTTCAATTCACGGATTCTTCTCCTTCAACGCTCATATCTCAGTCAATTTTGTTCGGATCGACTTGAAATTTTCAGGACATATTCTCAGATACTTAAACTTCAAAAAAAATGCAATAAAAAAATCGATTTCTTCAAAATCGCAATTATCCGATTGACTTGAAATTTGAACTGAGTACACTTGAATATATTTACTCTACAATGACGTAGGATATTTTTGAATGGATGAAAATTGACGATTTGGCACTGAAAAAAAACGACCATCTTATAGGCAAGAAAATGGACGTTTTTTTTTCATAACTACGCCATTTTGTTAGATTTTTATATTTTTCGAAAATCCTACGTCATTGTACAGGAAATACCTTCCGGTTTAACGACTTATCTTCCTTTTTCGGTTTCGGCTACTCAATCGGCCGGAATCGTGTCAGCAGTGGAGGAACTTTTTTTTTGGCGCCTCCGAAGGCAGCGCATGAGTCGCTCGGATCTCAATATTTTTCTATGAAAAAATTATGTAATATAGGTCAAATATAGCCAAATATATTCTTAATTTTCCGAAACATTTGATTGGGTACTTTTCTGCCAAAAAAATTCCCGAAAATCAGTCAAATTTTCAGCGTTCACACTGGTATAGCCCCTTAAGGGGTAGGTCCCCTCACTAGGAACATATCTAACCGAGGTTACCTTAGTCCAAAGTCTAAGGATTCCGAGTTATCATGGTAGGTATGACGTTTGGAAAATTTCCCAAAATTAGGTACTAAATCGTTAATAAAGTTCAAACAGACAATAATTGGTAGCTAAGAACTTATTTGCGTCTTAGCTTAAGGGGTCTTCTCACCTTAAACGCTAAAAAAGACTATTTTCATGCATTTTTTTTACACGTTTATATTATAAATATTGATATAAAATTTACACTTAAGAAATACATTTTTAAAAAAATGTTTTTATTTATTTAAGTCACTATTTATAGACAAAAATGGTAGTTAAAAAAATCATAAAAAAATTGTAGGTCTGCGCTGTTGATGAAGTCTCGGGGATGGATCCGAAGCAAAAAATCAGATGATTTCAGATTCAGTGTGTTAATGGCTACAGCGCAAAACATACGATTTTTTATATATGCAAAAATAACAAAACGGCGGACATTTTTCGAAAAAACAAAAAAAAGTGTTTTCAAACGTTTTTGGCAAAAAAAATAGTAAATATCAAAATTTTTAAAAATCCTCGATATGCGCTATAGCTATAGTTGTAAAGAATATATGGTTTAAATTTCATAAGGATCGGTTCAGTAGTGTCGAAGATTTTATCAACAAGCCGTCGAAGCACGTTGTTTCGAGAAAAACGCGTTTAAAGTTTGTTTGGGTTACATAAATACATTTAAAAAAATCGTATGTATTTCGAAAGTGTATTTATTAAGTGTAACAAGTTTTATGTCAATATCTATAATGTACACCTATGAAAAAATGCATATCCGAATATCCGAACGGATATCCGAAATTAGGTCTCTAGTTTCGTTTTAGTGTGCTGATTTTACTGTTCAAAAGCTCCAATTAGAATATTATGGGAGAATTATAATAAAACATGTTTAGTTATAAACAATTGAAATACTGATTGAATAAATCTTATTTGATTTGTAATACAAGCCTTCTTTCTTTTTCTAGAAACCAAAAACAGTTATATGGTTTCCAGTTCCGGAAGTCCGGAATTAGGTCTTTGGTATCGGAACTCAGTTCCGGAATTGAAAATCCGATTTCGCATGCTTTGGATGAAGCCCATTCAAGGCAACTTTCTCACCCCTCCGTGCAAATGGTGCTTGTGGTTCTCGTTCAACGTGACCTGATACTCCTTGCCGCCGATCCGGAAACATCCCTCTCTTATGCGGTTGGCGCACCTGCCGAGTACGCATCCGAAATAGCGATTCGTACGAGGATTCGCGTAGCCTGAAAAACGCAGCGGTCCAAAAAACCAAAAATCTCCGAGCGAACCCCATAGTCCAGTAAAAGATTCGAAAATCCAACACTTAGCATAGAATTATAATTTTTTACTGAATCTAGATGGTTGCGTACTAAAAGTAACCCCAATGAAATGTTGCCCCTCAACTCGCCCCAACCCTAAGAAATAGGGGTTGAAAACGTAAAAATCGCCGTATCTCGATAATTAATAGCCCGATGAAAAAATGTTCCAAACAGAAATCGGTTGGAATAATAAAACACGTTTAAAGTTATCTGACGTCCAACCCTCTAGCTGTCAAAATAGCCATTGATAGATTGGACGTCAGCTGACTTTATACGTATTTTATTATGCCAAGCAACTTGTGTTTGAAACATTTTTTGATCGGGCTATTAAGGAGGTACGATCACTTCCACGGGGTCAAAAAAGAGTCTAAATTTATTTTGCCCACAGCTGTTCTGATTGATGTTTACTTATGTTGATTATGCTTATTGTCGATTATAGTGTGCCAAGTGTTGTGGCAAATGATGAATTTATTGCACGTGAACAAATAAAAAACTGAAAATTTGGCAATAGGCGCATAAAGTATTCGTAAAAATCATATAAAAATTTCAAATCCGAATGTTGGATTCGTAGTAATGATCCCACCTCCTTAATTATCGAGATATGGCAATTTTCAAGTCTTTGTGATGTTTGAATAACGGAAACTACGCCATATTGAATGGTACCGTGCTGCCCTCTGTATCTACCTCGTGTTCCGCTTTCGCCATTATTATTTCTCTTATTATTTCCCGTATTGTCAAGTGAACCATAAACTCGGTCCGTGTGTCATGCTCTCGAAGTATTCCCTCAACGAACTCGAATAGTTAACAATCAATTGATTTTCGTCTATATTCGAGTAAAATACATCGCCTTATACTGGTAAAATTTCAAGCTAAGCCACCGAACTGTCAACGAAGATATACGACTCTAAAAAACGTCTCATTTATACGGCGATCTATGGAGATAACGCGCGGGCCACATTTCTATCTAATTTATGCCCTTAATAACTTTAGATGCCAGATATAAAATGCCCACACGTGTAAAAAATGCCAAAGATTCCGTAACGACAACAAAAACCGGTTACCGAATGTTTAAAGAAAACATTCATCATTAAACTTAGAAAAATGTGCCTGGCAGAAGAATTTTCGGAGCCGCGGCTCCAGAGAAAATGAAAAAAAAGTTTAAATCTACTAAATTTGCGCGAAATTGTTATATGATGTGCAGATGGCCTGAATTATAGGAGGCTCAAATAGTGGCCTAAAAAACCTCACGTGAAAAACGACCCCAAAGCGGAGAGCGCGATAACATGAATAGGTATAGCCAGAGTCGAGCCCGTCAGCTATAGATATACTAGAAGCGCGGTGAAGATAAGTAGGGACGGTTTCGATCGCCCTAGCTCGACGATATCCGCACAAAGCGGAGAGCGCGATAACATATATAGGTATAGCCAGAGTCGAGCCGGTCAGCTATAGATATAGCAGGAGCGCGGTAAAGAAAAGTAGCGACGGTTTCGATCGCCCTAGCTCGACGAATATCCGCACAAAGCGGAGAGCGCGATAACATATATAGGTATAGCCAGAGTCGAGTCCGTCAGCTATAGATATATTAGAAGCGCGGTGAAGCAAAGCAGCAACGGTTCCGATCGCCCTAGCTCGACGAATATCCGCACAAAGCAGAGAGCGCGATACATATATAGGTATAGCCAGAGTCGAGCCGGTCAGCTATAGATATAGCAGGAGCGCGGTAAAGAACAGTAGCGATGTGTTTCTATCGCCCTAGTTCGACGAAGATCCGCACAAAATAATATGTCTCCCACCTATAGCGATATCCCGTTATATATAATAAATTATTTACTACCAAAGCAGCAACGTGTGCAATTATTAATAATTGCACCAGCAATTAATTGCTGGTGTCTCAGACACTACAGCTTTCAACCAATATCTCTTGGGGTTAGGGCGAGTTGAGGGGCGCAATTTCCTTGGGCTTACTTTCCGTATGCAGCCTAGCTTTAACATGCAATCTAGCTCGAGTAAAAAATTCGAATTCTACGCTAAAATTAGAGTTTTCGTCTCTTTTACTAGACTACAACTTCCATTCATCTCATCTCTCCCCGGCCACCCTTTTTTTCCAAAATTCCCTCGATCTTACTCTCGAGCTCGTCAAAGCCAAGCACAACGTCCTCGGGTCGTCCATACTTGTCGGGGCATTTGATCGACACGATCGTCGCTCCCCACTCGATCAGGACGACTTCCATCCGATTGGAATTCGTCAATGTGTAAGATTTCACGATTCTCGGTACGATTTCCGCGTCGCCCTCGATACGCCGAAAAAAATCTTCCTCACTCTCCGCTTCGCGCCTGGCGCTCGATATTTCGTCGAATATTCCCTCGACGATCGTCGAGTCCTTGCAATTGCAATTTCTCGTCGATGACATTCTCACCCTTCGATCTTCGACAGGCGAAAAAAAAGAAAGAAAAATTCACCGAAATTTTTCGCTCCACGCGGACGAAAATTATCGTGACGTTTTGAGGTTTTGTTTTTTCCATGGCTTTCCACGTGTGAATGAAAAAATATTCGCGTTTCCGCACATTATTCGAAATTGTTTATTAAATATGCGTCACTTATATCGTGTGACGCACATAATATTACAATAATAATATTAATCGTACATTCACAAACACACACAGACACACACACACACATATATATATATAATATGTGTGTGTGTATGTATGTATTTATTTATATTTATATTTATATATATATATATATATATATTCATATAATTCATTAGCTATTTATAATTTGTATAATTATTATTTATATTATAATGTACAATACTTGAAAAAATACATGAATTTTGTTTTTTAGTGCAGGTCAGACAGCGTAGTAAGACTTTCGTTTACTTCCGCGAACACCCGATCTTCCATAAGCTGTCATCGTTTACAAATTAATCACAAAATAGGACTGGCGGGGACGGAAGAACGAAAAACAAAGAAAAAAAACAAACGAGAGAGAGAAGGATGATAACCAGTTGGATAAGGTTAACCTCGTATTATTGCAATTCTCATTCGATTTTTTTTTTCTTTCGTGACTAAAAAAACGTTTGCTCGCATCCTAAGGTTTCGTTGGGGCAACGAACGATTTGAAATAATCTCAATGCCACGTTCTTGTCTTTGATTTGATCTCGCAGTATCGCACTCGAGGGGAAAAATGAGCGGAGGATAAAAAAATCGAACTATTTTGAAAAAAAAAAAATCGTTCGATCGCGTTGTTGCCAGTTGGGGATTTTTTCTCGCTGTTTTTCGCCTCAATGACTCGGCGCTCTGAAAATAACTCACGAGAACTACGAAGGTTTCGTGTAATATCAAAACGTACAAAAAATGCACTGGTGTTTGTGAAGAACGATGACGTCATTGGGGAAAAAATACAACGGCGGAACGTGATCGAATGATTTTTGGAAATAATCGTGATTAATTTATCGTCTTTTTTCGCGCATTTTTTCCTCGTTTACACACGGAACACATTGCACTCGCAGCGGCTTAAAAATACGCCTACTTACGTACGCCTAACGAGGTAAGGTTGCGAGGTCGATATCTCCGATTTCGATGAAATTTGGCATGCTTGTAGAATGGGCGAAAACAGTCGACACGTATTTTTTTTTCATCCCCGGAACTCGATTTTTAAGGGTTGAAATGCACCCTCGAAAATAGGGGTGCCTCTCGTTTTTCGTCGATGACGTTTTGACGGTACGAGATATGAAAAAAAATTCAATTTGCGATAATGTTTATTTTTTTCGGATACATTGGAGCGATAACGATAACGTTGTCGACGAAAAACGAAAAAAACACCCCCATTTTCGAGGGTGCGTTTCACCCCTTAAAAATCGGTTTACGCGCATATAAAAAAATACGTGTCGCTTTTTTTTGGCCATTCTACGAACGTGCCAAATTTGAGCGAAATCGGAAAGATCGACCTCGCAACCCTTCCTTGTAAATGGATCGAATTACGAATGAAAAAAATTAAATGAAAATAACGCAACGATTCGAGCTCGAGCGAAAATTGCAGCGTCCGATATTAATTCGATCTAATTGGTATTTTCTTTTGCTTCGGGACATAGCGTTAATTCTCGAAGTTATAAAATTCCTATCAAAAGCAATGGGAAAAAAATCGATCGTGCGACACGCGCAGAATTTTTTTTCTCGCGATTTTCACTCTCAATTTTCCTCACGACTTTCTTCCCTCGAAGCGAAGCACACAACGCCGCAAAAAAGGCGGACGACGTTGATGATCGTTGGAATGCAAGGAAAATTCATCTTCTCGATTGCTCGATTTTTTTTTTGGCGGAGCGAAAAAAATGGTAAAAATACGAAATAAAAATAATTGCTACAATTTCCGTTGAATTCCAAAGGAAAATTCTTTTTTGTCGTTCGCACCGACGATTACGAAGCTTCAGGCAGAGTTTGGCGTAATTCTATTTTAAAATACGAATACGAATTTATTCACATCGTGATTTTCACGTGAATATGAATACAAATTTATTCGTACTTCACTTATTTGTATTCACACGCATGGATACAAATACAATTGTATTCACAAATATTCTGAACATATAGATAAGTTGACAGAAAAAATTGTGAATATTCACAAAAAATGTAAATATTCAAAAAAAATGTGAATATCCACAAAAATGTGAATATTCACAAAAATGTGAATATTCACATAAAAGTGAATATTCACAAAAATGTAAATATTCACAAAAAATGTGAATATTCACAAAAAAATGTAAATATTCACAAAAATGTGAATATTCACAAAAATGTGAATATTCACAAAAAAGGTGAATATTCACAAAAAATGTAAATATTCACAAAAAATGTGAATATTCACAAAAATGTGAATATTCACAAAAAATATGAATATTCACAAAAATGTGAATATTTACAAGAAATGTGAATATTCACAAAAAATGTGTATATTCACAAAAATTATGAATATTCACAAAAAATTTGAATATTCACAAAAAAATGTGAATATTCACAATAGATGTAAACATTCACAAAAAATGTGAATATTCACAAAAAATGTGAATATTCACAAAAAATATGAATATTCACAAAAAATATGAATATTCATAAAAAATGTGACTATTCACAAAAAATGTGAATATTTACAGAAAATCCTGTGAATTAAAAAAAATCACATCAAAATCTGTGAATGCAAATGTATTCACAAAAAAATGTAAATACAAAAAAAATCACAAAATAAGTTGTGAATTTTTTCGTATTTAAAACAAATTAACATCAAATTTCACAATGATTGAATTAAAATTTACACCGAAAGTGAGTTCTTACGTATTTTGAGAGAAAACATCGCGTCGAGGCAAAGAAATTTTTGCAAAAAAAGTTGTGAGTTACAAATATTACATTATAAATATGAAAAAATTCACAAAATGAGTTGTGAATTTCCTCAAGTTGAAGAAAATTAAAATCGAATTCACGACGATTATATTAAAATTTACAGCACAAGTGAGTTCTTACGTTTTCGAGAGAAAACATTGTGTTGAAGCCCTCAACACAATGTCTTCACACTTGTGAATACGAATTTATTTGTATTCGTATTTACAATAAGTGAAGTATGAATAAATTTGTATTTATATTTACACGAAAATCACTATGTTCACTACGTGAATAAATTTGCTATGTGAATAAATTCGTAAATAAATTCACTATGTGAATAAATTCGTAAATAAATTCACTATGTGAATAAATTCGTAAATAAATTCACTATGTGAATAAATTCGTAAATAAATTTACTATGTGAATAAATTCGTAAATAAATTCACTATGTGAATAAATTTGTAAATAAATTTACTATGTGAATAAATTCGTAAATAAATTCACTATGTGAATAAATTCGTAAATAAATTCACTATGTGAATACATTCGTAAATAAATTCACTATGTGAATAAATTCGTAAATAAATTCACTATGTGAATAAATTCGTAAATAAATTCACCACGTGAATAAATTCGTAAATAAATTTACTATGTGAATAAATTCGTATTCTTATTTATAAATAAAATTACGCCCAACTCTGGCTTCAGGTAGGATTGCAAAAAAATTGTTTTTATCGATACGTTTTTGTATGTTTTTTTTTTTAACGCGAGGGGTACGTCGATCAAAGACTGGCTGCCATCTCGGACGACAAATTCGGCGACTAAAATCAGCAGGAATTCGAAAAAATCATACAAAAGATCGATTACGAGTACTCCACTGGTAATACTCGTAGAAACTAACTTTCGATTAACTCACGATCTACCAACAGCCATCCCAATGAGTTCGCAAAAAAAAACGTAAAGCAAATTACAACACTGTCGCTGGTGGTCTGTTGCACGCAAAAATGTACAACTCTTTCGAAATGGAAAAATGACGCTTGGTTTGTACAATTGAAAATGGAATAGCAAATGGGACGTGAAATTTTGGTCTTTCGAGTTTCGTCGAAAGCGCGAATTATACAACGAAGCTTTCCTCTTCGGATCGTCAACTTTTTCTTTTCTCTTGTCCATTCCACTTGTGTGGTGGAGCAACGCGATCCTCAAATTCGTCAAGCCCAAAAAGTAACTCTACTCATCTACTCCCTCAATTTACTAGTAACGTTTTAAAAGTCCCGGACCACTTGCTTTTTTCTTTCTTCAAATATGCATAGGACCAAAAAAAGAGTTCGGAATAAAAGTTTAACACTTTTTCGGAAGTTATCCGATTCCGTAAAAAAAATGTCCGCTCCCTTAAAATATTAAACTTTAATTTCGGAATTTTTTAAAATCCGATTCGTATTTTTCTATACAGGTGGTCCGAGGCTTTTCAAACGTAGAGTGTGCCAATATATATACACGCGATATATTAAATATGCTGTTCGAGAAATCTCGGACCACTCGTTTACTTCGAAAAATACGCATCGGACGAAAAAAATCGCCGGAATGAAAGTTTAATATTTTTTCGGAGCTACTCGATGCTGTAAAAAAAATCTTTGCTCTTTAAAAATATTCAACTTTCATTTGGAACGATTTTTTTTTCATCCGATTCGTATTTTTCGAGACAACCGAACGTCCGAGGCTTTTTGAGGATGTTTTGCCCGTACATTGCCCACCAAAAGTGACTTCCGGTGAGAATTTTGAGTACTTTGCGATGAGATTAAAATTGAAGAAAAATCAACCGAATTACAGATGCTAAGAACATTAATTTCCGGTTATAATAACGCAAACAAGTTACAAGTAAAGTGGTGAAAAAAAAATTGTTCAGCAAATGTCCGGTCGACTACTTTTTCGTATATTATCAAGTGAATTCGTAGATTTTTCGGAATATGTATGAATTTTTTATGGATTTCCTTTCTATTTTAATTTTAATTTTTTTAATAAAGAAAAATGAATGAAGTATCACAAATTTTCAATATGTTTTCGGAGCAATGTTCCACATTAAGGGCAGATATACACCTAGAAGCCGGAAGAAGGTCATTTTTGTGAATTTTTTCAAGGAAAACTATTTGAAATTTCGGATTGGGGTTTTAATTATCTAAAAGTATATACATTCAAAAATACATTTAATCTTATTTATTTAAAAATATCAAAAATATACAAGGATATTGTATGATCGTTGGAGCGTCGTAAAAAAATCGGTACCCAAAATTTTTCGAAAACCAATGAACCGATTGCCTTGAGGTTTTTTGTGGTTATTCTATACACCATTATGTAGAACTTGTCATGGCCGATTTTGAAAATATCGATTTATGACAAAATGGCGGACGGTTGAACATAAATAGTGATTTTTGGGCCAAAAATTAGTTATTATTATGCCTATAAAACAAAAACCAAGTAACGGAAAAAAAGTCCTATGACAAGTACTGGATAATGGTGTATAGAATAGCCACAAAAAACCTCGAGGCAATCGGTTCATTTGTTTTCGAGAAATTTTGGGTACCGATTTTTTTACGACGCTCCAACGATCACACAATATCCTTGTATATTTTTTATATTTTTACATAACGAAAATTAAACATATTTTTGAATGTATATACTTTCAGATAATTAAAACCCCAATCCGAAATTTCAAATAGTTTTCCTCGAAAAAATTCACAAAAATGACCTTTTTATCCGGCTCCTAGGTGTATATCTCCCGTTAAGGGCTTACCCCCACTTGCGATTTTGAAAAAATCGATTTTTTTTTATTGCATTTGTTTTAAGTATAAGTATCTGAGAATATGTCCTGAAAATTTCAAGTCGATCCGAACAAAATTGACTGAGATATGAGCGTTGAAAGAGAAGAATCCGTGAATTGAAGAACTGAAATTGAAACTTTAAACGCGTTTTTCTCAAAATGGCATTTCTGAAGTCGGTGACCAAGATTACTCGAACACTAATGAACCGATCTACTTGAAATTTTGCAGGCTTATTTAATACATAAAAATGTAGTCTTTAATCGTTCGATTGTTTTTTCCAAAAAAAATGCCCGTTTTATAGCCAAAAACGGCCGTTTTTTTTCGTTAAAATCGAACCATTAACTTTGAGTGTCCGCCATTTTGTGAAAAATGAATATTTTTTAAAATCCTTCGATTAAAGACTAGTTTATACTTATATTTGACTAAATCCATCCGCATTTTTTTTCGGATGATCCACTTCGCCGCAATGTTGGTCACCGCAAACCGTGTATATAAAAACATTATTTAATTGACGGCCATTTGCCACTAAACAATGTAATATTTTTCAATAAAAAAATTACTGAAAGTTCTTCAAGATGTGTTCTTTAAGATGATATATTGATCGATTAAAAAAGTTTTGTAGTTTTCTTTAAAAAAATCATGAAAAAGGCCTTTTTTTTGCGCTACAAGTGGGGGTAACGCCTTAAATCCAAGAAGAATAACAAGATTTTCGAAACACAGAAATTCTTCAAAAATTCTTCAAAAATTCTTCAAAAATTCTTCAAAAAATCATCTGTATCCAGAACAATATCATAATTCACTTACTGTCACAGAAAATCAATTCCACCGGAGATTTTCTGAACACACTTATGTTTCAACAATTTATTTATCAATTTTTGCCATTCTCATTATTCAAAACCAATGTTAATGGCAACTCCAATACGGTTGATTTTTTTTGCAAATTTGAATTCGATCGCAAAGTACTCAAAATTCTCATCGAACCCAAACAAACCCAAACACACCCAAACAAACGCACTTTTGGTAGGGAATGTACGGGCAATGCATCCTTAAACACATGCTGCGTGTGAATGTACCCAGACACACTTTGTCATAAATATATGGTGTTCAAAAACTTTATTCCCACTTGTTTATTTCGAAAAATACGCACCGTATAAAAAAATTCTGAATAAAAACTTTGTTTTTAAGGAGCGGATTTTTTTTTACGGAATTGAATAACTCAGCGCAAAGTATTGTACTTTTTTTCAAATTGTTTTTTTGGTATATATTAATAAGTATATTTTTCGAAATAAACGAGTGGTCCGGGACTTTTTAAACAAGCTATATATATATATAAGTATAATAATAGAATAATAAAAATAATGCAATAATTTTCGAATATATATACACCCACATATATCATAAAACGCATATATAAAAAATTAATAAACAATGAAAACTATATATATGTATAATATATAATATAAAATTGATTACATTATATATATATATATGAAATATGTACATATGTACAATCAAAAATTATTATTTATTTTTGAAATTATAATATTTCCTTTATATATATATATATATATATGCGCTAGTAACATCCGGTTACTTTTTCGGAACGACAAATTTGATAATCCCGCTAGTCCAGCCATAGGGCCGTATTCATAGTCCTTCCTTGAGGAACAAGGCTTCCTTGTTCCTCATTTCGCGTTTCATAGACCTTCCTTGACAGAACAAGGATCCTTATTGGCCTCCTTATTTCAAGCCAGGTCTCGAGCTTCCTTGAGGAAACCTTCTGCGCTGTGATTGGCTGTTTCGTTTCATATTACTAACGCTTGCGCTTGCGCTTGGCGTCTATGCAGTTTTTACCTGTATCGCAGACCAGTCTACAGGTTAACCTCAAAAACAGTTAAAAGTGGAGCACGTAAAAAGTTTCGAAACGTATCGCAGTGAACGGAGTTAAAAAAAAAAGCTGAGCTAATAACAGCCTTTCGCGCTCGGTATAATGAACATTCTTTCCTTCATCCATAATTGTACTCGTCGCAACTCAATTTCTAATTTTGAACTTTGAGGTTATACACTCGAGGCTATACAATCGAGAGCCAAGCGGTTTGAGTTAGTTTCAAATATAGCCGAGTGGCGCTTCTATCAGCGGTTTTACCACCATAAGCAATCACATATCCCTAAATATGTCTTCCTTCTGGAAGGGAGAGTCGAGTTGCGACTATGAAACAAGGACGCCGTTGAGATTCAAGGAAGCCTTCATCAAGGCGTCCTTTATCCTTGAGATAAGGAGAGACTATGAATACGGCCAATAGTGTGATTCTACATCGTTCTCAGTTAGATCGGGGTATTATCACGAAGATGCGAATCTTCGTTTACCTATCAAATAAAGGCAGACGAGCTGTAATGGTATAAAAAAATAAATATAGCTTAGACTAGCACTTTTTTGGCGAGTGAATACGCCATTACACAATGTTACGCGCCGCGTTTATAGCTGCCGAGTATTAGACTATCATGTATGTTTTCGTGTCGTATTTTTCTCGTTGCCAGTACGACATTATCGTCGACCAGTGATGACGAGCGTTTCGAGATTTTTTATCTTTTCACGTTGCCTCGCGAAAAAAAGAAATCAAAATAACACAAGTATCCAACGATGCGCGAAGTGGAAGCATTTACATTTTTCGTTTTTTCTACCCCCCGTCGTGCGCCTTCGGGGATGAAGTTTCTTGGTTTTCTTTAAGTACGTGATACTAGCACCGCAGAGAGAATACATTTTGTAGAGCGCGTCTAACGTGCGAACGTGGTGGATGACTTTTTTTTCACCGCTTACAAATTTCGTCGTGAAAAAATGAGAAAAAAAAATAAGGGTAATAATTATCTGCAGCGTTAAATTCGTCAATGCACGCGAAATTTTTTTCGATACGAGGGAGGCGTCGAAGGAATTGGAAAGAAGAAAGAAAATTGGAAAATACGAACGTACTCGGCGACAGGCTGTACGGTGAAATGACTTTCGTTAAATATACAATGAAAAAAAATTCTATGTACATTCCGGTGTATCCTAAAAATACTGATGACATCGCGTCGCTTAGGGAGAATTGCATATGCGAGAGCGTGGAAAACAAAGGCCACGTTTGTTTTTCGGTGTGTCATATGTTGAAGGTCTTCGACGCAGCGATGGATAAGTAATAACGATCCACGTGTATAAATGCGCGATGTATAAAAGCGCTTTTTTGATTTGCAATTGTAACGCTAAAACGATCTTCGAAAAAAAAAAAAAAAAAAAAAAGAAATACTCCGAGGCTCTCTGAGGCGACTCATCTTTTTCCAGGGATATCCGTCCTGCCGTAAGGTGTAATAAATCCAGAGTGATTCGCAGCTATCGGGGTTCCCTTGACGAGCATATGGGAGCAATTGCCAGGAAAACGCTTTTTTTTAAGTGAATACTTCTTATTGAAGTGAATGCCTCTTAAGCGACAGCGGATAGCCACGCGTAAGTTATACCGGACAGGAGAATGGAGGAATGAAGAAGATAGAAAAAGACGGAGGTGTAAGCGAGAGAGCGATATTCTCTCTCTCCCTCACCGCGTATGTTAAACCGGACAAGAGAATGGAGGAATCGAAGAAGATAGCGGGAGACTGATGTGCGAGCGAGAGGGAGTATCATTCCTTCTCGCGGGAGCGAGAGCCAATGAGAGTCAAGTGTGAGCGAGACAGCGTGATACTTCCTCTCGCGTTGGCGAGAGAGAGCGTCATTTTCTCTCGTTCACACTTCGCTCTCACTCGCTCTTGCTCGAGCGCGCGGCAGGGAGTATCTCCTTCTCTCTTGTCGACGCATGCGCGGAAGCCGGTTCGAGGCTTCGTTGAACCCCGTACCGCGTCGGCTTACGAAAGCGTGGCGTTACCATGCGTTAGATGGAATTTACCCACGCGGGAGAGCCGAGGGCGAAATTACTACATCGACATCAACATACCGCTATAAAATAATTTTGACAAATGAGTGATCAATAAAAATTCACGCGAAAGTATTCACTTCCTACGCGTGTGGAGTTGCCACACGCGCAGTTTTTTTTCCTTCAAAATATCGCGCGACAAAAATTAGCCGAAATATTCGCGTTTAAAGTCCGACGGCGACCGAAAAATAGCAATTTTTTTCTCCTAGCGTTAGTTTGAAACGAAAATTATTGAATCGGATTATCGATTTGCAGAGCGATGCTCGGAGTTCATTTTTTAGGAAATTTAAAAAAATCAATTTTTCTGTGAGGTCTGTGGAGGTTTCGATAATAGAGGTCGAAGTGGACTTGGAGTTTGAACGCGAAACGCCGGGTCCAGACTCGCCTCGCAGCCTCGCGAGGCTGCCTCGGCTCTTGCCTCGGCTCTTGCCTCGGCTCTTGCCTCGTTTCTTGCCTCGGCCACTCTGCAAACGGCTAATATATCGGCCAATCGTTGTCGCACGATATTTCGAAGAAAAAAAAAGCGTTTCGCTCGCCATGACGCACTCTGTATCCTTGCAAAGGAAACCCTGATAGTTGTGAATCACCCTGTGCAAATTCTAAAGTCTAGCAGGCCAGGTCTTGCCAGGGGAATGTAAGGATTGCTGCTCATTAAAGGGGCTAGGCTACGGTGAAAATTGCAGTCGAAAGTCACTTGAGGCAACTCAAATTGAAGAGCAAGCTCCAACATCGGGTGGGGGAATCGCAAATTGAAGGTAAACTTATGATTACCACGATAGAACTGCTAGTGAAACTTCGAACGCGTTTTTATCGATACATTGTTTGTCAAAACGGTGTACACGATTTCTCCGCATCTAATGAACCGATTTACTTGAAAATTGGTACACCCATTCGGTATAATAGTAGCTCAGTCTTGACCGACGTTTTCCTCCTTAACATTTATTTTTCATTATTTATCAACAATAATGTAATTTTTCCTCGAAAAATCGAAATACAAATCCCAACGTTTTTCTTCATTGAAACACGATTATAAAAAAGATCGGTCAGGTCTTAGCCAATATTATCTATTTTGAGAAAAAAAGTCGTTTTTTTGTTTCCGATCAACTAGGTGGCCAAAATCAAGTACACCGTTGAGCCCCTCGCGAGATTATTCATAACATATTTAATTATTCTTTTTTTTCCTGAAATTTGATACCCAACCTTGTCAATGTACGTATAAATAAATGTCCAACCAATTTTTCGATCTTGCTTGTTCCTTCAAAATGAATTCTTTCAAATCGCCCTGATTTTCGGCTCGTCACAGTAGCCCAACCCCTCAAGGTCCTAATCCGTTATCGTGTAAATATTTTTTCTCGTTTTCCTATAATATTTCTCGAGGGTCTTCGATATATATATATACAACATCAATGGGATTATATAACAGGGTCGTAAAAAGCTCGAATGGGGCTCTCCTTCTCTCTCTCTTTTTCATGGATAGTACTTTTCACACCGCGGTACTCAATAATACTCGATTTTCTTTCAAATCTCTTTCTCTCCCTCTCTCTCTCTCACCCTCTCTCCTTCTATGTCTTAACTTTAGCAAGGTAATCTACTGTACACTTTTCCATCGTTATTCTTCGTACGAGTGCTAGAAAAAAAAAAACAAAAAAAAACGTCACTCTTCCCACTAAGCCTACGTCGTAAAGTTCCGCGAATATCAAAAAGATACCTATATACCTCGTTAATCGCCGATTCGTATTTTTTCTTTTTCTTCATTTTCTACACGGATACGAGAAGTTTCGAAGGACAAAAGAGCGAAGTCTCATTCGCGAGGGACTTATCGCGCGCTCGTGCTCGACGAGCCTACGTGGAATTCTTTAGGAATGTTGCCGGTCGTAAACGCTAAGAATAACGAAGGACGCGAAATATATTGCGGGCTTTCGTGTCGAGAAAATCGACGATCATCACGAAGACGAGCCAAATGAAAATTCCTCAATTACACGAATAGGGAAATTGCAATGTACGATCGAGATCCAAATGTTCTATCTCTCTAAAATTACAAAGAAATGCTGTACAGTCATTGCGAACGATCTGCATCGTCAAAGTGCTCTCGAGTGTAACTGGAGAATTTCGATTTTGGTCAGCTTCGATTTGAAAAATAAAATAAAATAACATAAACAAAGCGCGTCACGAGGGAATGTCGATTTTGCCGAGAGGCACGTCGAGGGTGACCCGTAAATACCACGTCGTACTTAAGGGGGTGCCAGAGTGGATCACGACATACCGGAATGTCAAATTTTGCCCTGAGGAAAACCACACCGTTGGAGAATTTTTTTTTATTATTTCGTAAAATGCCTCGTTCGATCCTTCAACCACGCGTCCGAAAAATTTACTTTTTCGTACCGAAAAATCGTCTCGGATAGTCGCTTTCTCTATTGCATACAAAATGGCTGCAAAAATGTAAAAGTTATCGTGAAAAAAAAACGTTTGCTTATGCATTTTGCTTTATGGACGTCCTTAGGACGTCTCTGTGAGAAAGCGACTATTCGAGGCTATTTTGTTGCCGAAAAAGGATCTCCGCAAAGTCAATTTGTCAAAAAACGCAGCTAAAAAATTCGGGCGAGGAATTTTATGAAATTATTTTATGAAATTTTATGAAATTTTATGAAATTTCATGAAATTTTATGGAATTTTATGAAATTTGCTGATTTTCATCATTTTTTTTCTAAAAGAAATATTCCTTCACCATTTTCGATACTTAGGTTATCTTTTATTACTACTTTTGGCTTTTACGAGGTATTTTTTTAAATTGTTTATGAACAATAAATGAATTTTTTCATGCAAAAATGTAAGCATTTTTTTCCGGAAATTTAAATCTTTTTGTTTCAAAGCGTAGCATTTCATCGATTTTCAACATTTCTCATTTTTTCTTGGTTCATATTCTGCGTACCAGTGACCTTCCTTGACACACTCATGTTTGGTCGCGACTTTGCCACACTGGGCCAATTTGCCCCTGATGGTACTTCGTCCACCCGCCCTCAAAAACCCTCCGACAGTTTTTATTGAAAAAAATCCGAGATTCACTTCAAACATTTCCCGATATGTCTGCACAATTAAGGATGTTGTGTCCAAAATTGAATATGGTAATAAATTTTTTTTTTATTCGACAGGTCATTATGTAAAACATTCGAAAGGTTGTGTAAAAATTTCACGACGATTAGGAAGCTGGCTACTGAGAAATAAGAATTCACAAATTACACGCAGCCTTATGGAAGCTGAGGTAACTTTGCAATTATTTTTTTTTGGTATAAAAATCGATGCCAAAAATACAAAGAAAATCACACTCGAGGAAAACATATAAGAATACAGCGGCAACGTTGCATAGACCGAGAGTAGCGGGAAATTTAAATACTCATTTTCGTTCACGGACGACGTCGTTTCTTGCACCATAATAAAGCCACTTTTGTTTTCGATATATTTGAAATAAAAAAAAACGATCATTCATAAATATTTCTTCTATTTCTTGAAAACAAATAGCAAAGTTTGCTATTTGCTAATATAATTGCAAAGTTACTTCAGTTTCCATAAGGCTGCGTGTAATTTGTGGATTCTAATTTCTCAGTAGCCAGCTTCCCAATCGTCGTGAAATTTTCACACAACCTTTCAAATGTTCTACATAACCCATCAAATTTTTAAAATTTTATTATCATTTTTAACTTTCGACACAACATCCTTAAAAATCGCAAAGTATGAAATTGAAATGTTGTAAAAATGTATTGAAAACTTTCGGTTTTGGAAAAGTGAACATTTTATTGAAAAGTCGTCCGGGTCAAGAGGACCCAGTGTGTCAAGAAAGACTCAATGAAAGAAAAATCTTCGTTGCTTTCTTTTCGGATTAATCCCACCGACGCGACCTGTCACGCCATCTGACAACATCCGCCGCAACCCGTTTAGAAGATCGTGCCTGAACTCCGCAGTTTTTAAAGAAAATTTAAAAAATCCACGCAACAAGCCAAAATTAGTAACAAAACATACCCTAAAAGTCTCAAAAGGCGAAGAAATCTATCCTTAAGGGGTTACACCTAGTTGGAATTTTTGAAAAACTCGATTTTTCGTTTTCGACGGCTTCTCGTAACATAACCTTTCAAAAATATTCTCTGGAAATCTCAAGTCGGTCCGATGAAAATTCGGGGAGCTATAAGCGTTTACGGGTAGGTCCATTTTATCTGCGTATGTACCTGACGTAAACCTTAAAACGCGTTTTTCTCGGAATGACTTTTTTCGCAATCGGTGACCAAAATATCTCAAAAACTAAACCGACCTGCTTCAAATTTCAGACATTTTTTGTACATCAAAAAGCGGTCCTTGATCGAAGGATTTTTTTTATGCATACTTTTTTTTGTATCAAGGAAAATAGAGTGCTTTTTATCACCGAAATTTCGACGATCACTTTCACTAGGCGACGATTTTTTCAAAAATCATTATTTCATTGAATCCTTCGATTAAAAACTAGATGATACGGTACAAAAATTATATTCATTTGGTTTTTTGGTTTCAGATGATTTGTTCCCGAGCACGAGTGGTCACCGCGAAGGACCTTTTTTGCACAGCGCTCTGTGCAATTTACAGTATCTCCGTCGTTTATAAATATTTCGCAATAAAAAATTGTCAAAGATACTCGGAATAAAATCCTTTACTACGAAACTAAAAGGTTAAAAATCTGCACCAATTTCCCCAAAAAAATCACGAAAAAACCTCAATTTTCGGGCTATGAGCAGGGTGCAAACCGTAAAAAAAAAATTGAGACCTTAGGCCACTCTAGAGGCCGAAAAAATAGGGCTCAATTTTCCAGAAAAACTACAAAATAAATCGGGATTACAAAACAAGCTATTTATCATACAGATCAGTGACCGTATACAATAATTTTTTCCAAGCCATTACTTTGACCGGAAACATAACTCAGACAATTTTTAACCGAATCACTTGAAATGCTGGATACATCGTAAAAAATACATTGTCTATGGAAGTACGTAGGATTTTTTTTCACCGCATAGTTAATTTGTTATTAACAATTATCTGACGATTTTTTAGGCAAATTTTTCACTTTCCACTTTAGAAGTGCGCCATTTGGCCAAAAACCAATACATCGAAAAAATCCTACGTATGTTGCTCATAATTAAAAAATTACAGGAAATGTTTGACCGGCCGTGGACCCACGAAAAACGCAGACGCCATGGCAAAAACGCTGCACAGCCGCCATGTTGAAATTAATCGCTTCAAAAAAAAATATTGTACACAGTCACCGATATGTACGATAAACGCCCTTTTTGTAATCTCGATTTACTTTGTAATTTTTCCGAATAAAAAAATCCCCGAAAATCCTTTTTTTCGGCCTCTAGAGTGGCCTAAGGCCTTAATGAATGAACATCAGCCATTATTCCTCGCCCAAGCGCATCTCCTTAAAAAAACGTCCGAAAATTGCAAAAAACGGTGTCGCTTCAGCCCCGGGCAAACATAAATATCCTAGTAGGTCGCGATCCATCCTGGCACCCTCTTAAGTATCCCGCGGCATCCACGCGACAGCCTGTCCATACGACCACCGCGATTTAATTCGCGACGAAATTGGAATGTGAGGGTACACCCGCGCCGATTCGTCCGTCGAACGAAGAAGCGAAAAAAAAGAGAAAAGATCGGTATCCTTCGTATTACGCAATCGGGGTTAGTATCGGGATGAAAAAAAAGTCCCGGTCGACAATGTTCCCGGAGGCAGTGGTTGAACGAGTTCGGTCGACGTTATTCACCGATAGTTCTCATCGTTTATCTTCCCTCGTTATTATCGTTATCGTTGACTCCCGAGTCGAGCTGTCGTCCAGCCTTAAATGAGCCAATGCTATGACAAGAAGTCGCGCTCGAGTTCGGTGATGCTCGGCTTGCGACTGCGGCTGATGCGCCTCGTCGCTTGTTGGATTATGATGGCCGCGTTGGTGTCCTGCTGTTGCTGCTGACCGGTGGTTCCGTGCATCGGAATATCGAGCATGGCGTCGCGATGTTCCCTCGCGAGGCACGCCGCGGTGTCGCGATCGAAGGTCACGGGCGAAAATCTTACGCGACCCATCGACGATATTTGGCTGTCCTTGGCGGACACGTAGCTCGAGTCCTCGGACGTGAGGGAGTCCGGTGGCGTTGGATTCGTCGGTGTACCCGAGCCCGAATTATTCTTGCTCGTCGCTGTGCTCGTCTTGCTCGGCGAACAATTGTACGCGTAATTCGAGCGTTTCAGGCTCGAGCGCAGTCGCGTGACGACCTCGAGTTGGCTCGGCCTCATCTCGCTCGACGATGGATTCGAATCGTGAGAATTCTGACGGCTCAGATGGTACTGCGAACCGTACTCGTGGTGGTTCGTCCCAGCGCCACCGTACGTCGCGATGCTCGTCGGGTAATTGCACGACGAACGTTGCGGCTGTTGGTAATAAAGATTCGGCGAGTAGATGGCGTAATCGACGGACTGCTGAGGCTCGTCCTCGAGGCGAAACGTTGGATTGACGTTGCTCTGACTCGACGAACTCGTGTTCGAGACGTTCGACGAGGTACGGTGATGCGTGTACGGTGGCAATCGACCAGCCATCCCTCGACCCGCTGCTCCCACCGCCGGACTCGTTACCGTCGTACCAACGCTGCTCGGGTTCTCGTAACCGTGAGGGAAATCCGCGTACTGCTCCGCCAGCATTCGATCGCTTGAACGCGCCAATGAGCAAACGGAGAGAAAAAAGAAACACGGCCAAATTTATATCTGCGCAATGGTGGAATGTTTGTTTTTTGCTCGGGAACATTCGGGTCGTGCGATTGGTTAATTCTCGTCGTAAGACGATTTGGAAGTGACGGTACGATCTTTCAACGTTTTTTTTTGCATGTCATGAGGTCACGAGTGCAGGAAATTTTCAGGGTCAACTTGAAGAAAAAAAAATGATAATGTCGATTTTTTATAACAGCATCTTATAGTATATAGAAAAAACAGGTTAGGTTGTCTTTGTTCAGTTGGGCACTGTTTATTCGAAATGCTTGTCGCAGGATCTGCAGAGAGAGCCTCTTTATCGATTATCCACGCGCCGTATTAATTTATGTTTGAAAATCAAAGACCATCACCTTAAGGGAGCTTTCCAGTGTGAAATTTTCAAAAAATCGATTTTTTTTTTTTTTGCTTTATCGAATAGTATACACTCTTCCGAATATTCCCTGAAATTTTCATGCCGAAATTCAGATTATTTCGGTTACTGTACAGCATTTCTTGGAAGAAGGCAACGGAGCGCTACAGCTACGGCGAAACTTTGAACGCGTTTTTCTCGAAACAGCATTTTTCAAAACGGTGTCCAACTTGGAGGGCAGAGTTTTAAAGCTATCGAGTTGAATTTTTTACACAATATTCTTAACGTCATTGTTTATCGTGCTATGGAAGCTTTTTTTTTTTGACATCCTATTTTTTTGTAAAAAAAACTGCCAAAAAAAATGCTAAAATCGATACTTTTTGTTCAAACCGGCGCCATTTTTGCAAAAAAAAAAAAAAAAAGCCTCCATAGCACGAAAGCCAATTATATACCGATCAATAATCTTTTTGTGTTTTTTGTTTCAGATCAAAATTGTGACCCCCAACGTGGACACCACATCCAAGTGCATTTTCTGCAACAATTGTTTCATCATTTTTATAGATATTAATTAATAAATAAATCGATCTTTAAAAAATTGTTTTGTATTCTTCAATACCCAATTAATATACAAAAAAAACCAGACCGATTAGATTATTTTTTCTTTAAAAAAAAAAATCGCGAAAAACAGCGATTTTTCGGGCTGTCACACTGGAAAGCTCCCTTAACGGGAGATAAGGTGATGGTCTTTGATATTCTTCAAACACGGCCTTTGTGCCTTTAAACATGGTCTTTAATCTTCTTCGAACACGGCGGAGGTATGGCACGGTCTTCTGAACTCCATTTTAGAAACTGGCGTGACGTATAGCTAAAAAACTAATCGACCGATTCTGACGAAATTTCGTATAAATCTTCCTAACCTTATTGATTAAAACATGACCCGAAATGTTTTAGAAAAAAACGTTTTTTTTATTGCAGAATGTAGCCATTTTTATTCGGAAAGTTCGATCTTTTTGTCTCGAAGCGTAGCATTCCATCGATCTTCGACATTTCTCACTTTTTCTCGGTTCATATTCTGCGTATGAGTGTTAACGAAAGGATAGTCTTCTCGGCAACTCGTTTAGAAAACGATACGTCCGCCATTTTTAAAGATTAAATCACAATTCGTACACAATCGTATTCGTACACATTCGATCACAAGAATCACATTTTCGTACGAAAACAAATTGTTAAATTCGCACATGATTTTGTACCCGTTACCGTGGCCTAACCTCTTAAGGGGTTAAAAATAAACAAAAATTATAATAAAAATAAATAAAAAATAGAAATAAATAAAAATAAATAAAAATAAACAACAATAAATACAAATTAATAAAAATCAAAATAAAATAAAATACCACGTAACAGCCAAAGTATTAATAAATTTATACCCTAAGTCTCAAAAAAGGTGAAGAAATGTTTGTAGAAAGAAAAAAAATCATGAAAATACGGCAATTTTTTCCTTGCCTAAAGGTATCTCCCCCCTCAAGGAACAACGGCTTTTCATTTATCTACATTTTTAGGATGAGGTACATCAGAGTATGGAAAATTCTCGTTGACTCACTGGTAGTCGGCGCTGACGAAGTATCCGGACTCGGGTGGCCTGTAGTACTCGGGGGGTACGATCGCGTACACGGGTGGGCCGTAGTCGGGATAGGGCGCGACGTTGCCCATGTAGATCGTCGGTACCCTCTCGATCCTGTCGATGCGATCGATCCTCCCGGTCTCCGGCGAGTACGCCTCCTCGTTGCTCGTGCTCGAGCTCTTCCGTCGCGGACTCGGCGTCGGCACGTTCGAGCCTGCCGCGTTGCTGCCGTAATGCTGCGGCGAGTCCGTGAACCTCAGCGGCTTGTCGCTTATCACGTTCGAGGGCAGACCCGGCGCTATACCTCCCATGCTGCTCAGGAATGGCCTGCAAAAATTCATTTTTTAACGCACATTTTCGCAAATATGATTATGCACATATAATAAAGTTGGTTGGATTACAACAAGTGTTAAGGGGTTACCCCCGCTTGCGATTTTGAAAAAATCGATTTCTTTTTTATTGCATTTTTTCGAAGTATAAGTATCTGAGAATATGTCCTGAAAATTTCAAGTCGATCCGAACAAAATTGACTGAGATATGAGCGTTGAAAGAGAAGAATCCGTGAATTGAAGAATTGAAATTGAAACTTTAAACGCGTTTTTCTCAAAATCGCATTTCTGAAGTCGGTGACCAAGATTACTCGAACACTAATGAACCGATCTTCTTGAAATTTTGCAGGCTTATTTAATACATAAAAATGTAGTCTTTAATCGTTCGATTTTTTTTTTCGAAAAAATGGCCGTTTTACAGCCAAAAAACGGCCGTTTTTTTTCGTTAAAATCGAACCATTAACTTTGACTGTCCGCCATTTTGTGAAAGATGAATATTTTTTAAAATCCTTCGATTAAAGACTAGTTTATACTTATATTTGACTAAATCCATCCGCATTTTTTTTTCGGATGATCCACTTCGCCGCAATGTTGGTCACCGCAAACCGTGCATATAAAAACATTATTTCATTGACGGCCATTTGCCACTAAACAATGTAATATTTTTCAATAAAAAAATTACTGAAAGTTCTTCAAGATGTGTTCTTTGAGATGGTATATTGATCGATTGAAAAAGTTTTGTAGTTTTCTTTAAAAAAAATTCATGAAAAAGGCCCTTTTTTGCGCTACAAGTGGGGGTAACGCCTTAAGGATGTTGAGTCCCAAATCGCAAATGATAGTAAAATTCTGAAAATTTCGTACGTTTTTGTATGAAGTATTTCAGAGGTCGTGTAAAAATTTCACGACAATTAGGAAGCTCGTTATCGAACAATTAACATTCACAAATTAAATGTTGTCTTATGGAAACTGTGGTAACTTTGCGATAAGTTTTTTTTTTGACCTCTGAATTTTGTAATATCTACAATATACTGAAAGCAACGGAAACAAAATGAAGTTTATTGAGAAACTTTTTTTAAATTGCTTTTAAAAATTGTTCTTAACAAAATGTTAACTTTTTAATAACGAGCTTCCTAATCGTCGTGAAATTTTAACACGACCTCTTAAATACTTTATACAAAAACATACCAAATTTTCCGAATTTTCTTATCATTTTTTATTTCAACCCCTAAGGAGGTTGAGTCTCTATGAAACATTTAAATTTCACCTTTTGTTAAGAACAATATTTAAAAGAAATAAAAATAAAAATTTATCAATGAAGTTCGTTTTGTTTCCGATGCTTTCAGTATATTGTAGATATTACAAAATTGAGAGGTCAACAAAAAAACTTATTGCAAAGTTACATCAGTTTCCATAAGACAACATTTAATTTGTGAACGCTAATTGTGCAATAACGAGCTTCCTAATTGTCGTGAAATTTTTACATGAATATAAATACTTTTGAAATACTTATTTATATCTATATAAATATTTATATTTATATAAATATCTCAATAACTCATATCCTATCAGAGGTATTTATATCTATATAAATACTATATAAATCTATCTATATAAATATAAATCTATATAAATCTAAATATATCTATCTAAATATAAATATAAATCTAAATATCTAAATATAAATCTATATTTAGATATCTAAATATAGATTTATTTACATATCTAAATATAGATAGATATCTAAATATCTAAATATAAATCTAAAAATCTAAAATCTAAATATAAATATAAATCTATATAAATCTATATAAATACTTCATACAAAAACGTACCAAATTTTCTGAATTTTATTATCATTTGCGATTTCGGACTCAACATCCTTGAGTATGTAAATTTGATTATTTTTAAGAATCAGACGGATTCTCACTATTGCATATACTTTTGTAGCGACCGGAAATTGGGTTTTTCTACGTCGTCTCGGGATTCCTTCACAAAAGTACGCAATTTTTATATTTTCTCTGTAACAAGGACGATAACCGACCTTGAAATTTTACAGAGACGATTATTAATATATTTAGTGAAGTTCAAAAAAAAAAAATATTATGAAACGATGAGCCTGGGCCTGTCAGAGCCTCGCGGAAAAATGAAGAATGAAAAAAGAGAGATGCTCGGGTACCTGTAATGTCTCGCAGGCCCGTGATACGTATTGTGCGGATAACCGCTGCTCGAGCTGAATTCGTATTCGGGTCCGAGATAGCTCGAGTTGCGATTGGAGCCTGTATCGGCCTGAAACCACCATCTGGGTGGTTCGTCCTGCAGCTGCTGCTCGACCGATCTTGGCTGGAGCCTCGGGTGGATCGGCGACACGTTCGACATCCGGACGTCATATCCGGTCGCGACGCCGGCCAGCATGGAGGCAATGTTGTACAGCAAGAGCTCGATTATGCCTAGCTTTGGTTTCTTCGCTTCGCCGTTGTAGAGCGTGGGCATCGGCACTGGCATCGGCATCACGTACGGGCCCGTGAGTCCTGGCTTCATCGGATAATCCGTCGTCATCCATTCCGACGATATTTCCGGCGGCAGAGCTGCCGTGTAATCTAAAAATATAAACAATTTATATATCTCTTGCAACATTATTTTTTTTCCAATATCATTCCCCGCTGCTTCATTTTTCTCGGTTGTTCTCTGTTTTTTTTTTCGGATTAAAATATTGTCGCAAGCAGTGGCATTGTTCGTTTTGTTTCCACGTTTTTTTTTTTTTCGTCTTATTGATCATTCTCTTCGATCTGGTGCAGCTGTCGATTTTCTCTCTTCTTACCTTCGTCGATCCGTCATCATTCTACGGACTATTTCTACTTCCAAAGCGCTTTCGATGAAACTGTTGTTTCCACAGGCCAGCCAAGAGTACCCGAATCTACCGGGTGTCTCGGCCAAAGTGTCACAAGCTTTTGTCTCGGAAAATACGAAATCTAGGGGAAAAGCTTTCGAATGAAAGTTTGATCGTTCCAAGAGGGAAACAAGTTGGCTATGGCGCTTTGACCTTGAGTATCAATGCCAAGGTCGTGTGAAGGTCAACTTTGGTCTTTTCTTTTGGAAGGCTTATTTTTGTTTAATTATTTTATTTTCAACAATTTTACTTTTTGATTTATATTTAACAAATTTATTTATTTTTATTTTATTTTTAATTGTAGTTTGTAATTACATTTGTAATTTTGTTTATTTATTTTATTTTCAACAATTTTACTTTTTGATTCATATTTAACAAATTTATTTATTTTCATTTTATTTTTAACAAATTCATTTATTTTTATTTTATTCTTAAAAATTTCGTTATTTTGAAAATTTTCATCTCTTTACCGATTTTATTTAGCTTTTATCTCAGAAAATACGAAATCTCGAGAAAAATCTTTCGAATGAAAGTTGGATCGTTCCAAGAGGGGAACAAGTTAGCAATGCCGCTTTGACCTTGAGTATCAGTGCCAAGGTCGTGCGAAGGTCAACTTCGGTTTTTATCGCGGAAGCCATATTTTTTATCCGTTATTCTTTTAGCTCAGCTTGCGGGCTTTTCAAAACACTATAGATAAGTATTTTTTACTTAATATTTAACAATGTTATTTTTTATTTATTTTTAATAATTTTATTTATTTTCATTGTATTTTTAACGAATTTATTTATTTTTATTTTCAATTTACATATACTCAAGGTGAAAGTGACATTTCCATTTTTTACCGCCTTCGGAAGGAACTTTGGTTGAATTTTTCTAAATTATTATCCGAACTCCACGAGCTTGTAACACTTTATCCGCGGCACCCTGTACACGTGTGTATATACCGGGTGTCCCATTTTAATCTTACACCCGATTTTTCTCGAAAAATATTGCTCGGATCAAATATTGTGTATAACAAAAGTTTCAGGGGTTAAAGGGAGACGTTTGAAAACAAAATTTAGATCGCTCCAAAATTCAAAATGGCGACGTTAAAACGGCCGACATGTTTTTTTTCAAATGGAAACATACCTTTTTTTATCGCCAAAAAATTTGTCAGCTCAAAACCAACAAGTTTTGTTGGAATTTTTTTTTGATAAAGTTCATAATTTTCAAGTTAGATAATTTTTAACGTAAACAAAATTTTTATATGTATTCTCAGAGGTACTCAGATGTAAAAGGGGAAGGACCGCGTACCTCTGAGGAATACACATTTAAAAAAAAGTTAAAAATGACGTTCTAACTTGAACATTATGAACTTTATCGACAAAAAAATGCCAACAAAAGTTGTTGGTTTTGAGCTGGCAAATTGTTTGGTGACAAAAAAAAGGTATGTTTCCATTTAAAAAAAAACATTTGAATTTTGGATGGACCATAATTTTTTTTTCAAACGTTCCAAACGTTTTCGAACTTTAATTCCTAAAACTTTTGTTATACACAATATTTGATCCGAGCAATATTTTCCGAGATAAATCAGGTGTGAGATTAAAATGGGACACCCGGTATATTTCTCATCGAGCTTCTCTCTCAAACGCTATTTTTCATCCGCCACAGGCCCGAAGCGTTAGGGTAACGAGTGCCAATAGTGGTAGCCACAGCGCCAGTTAGAACAGCAGTGCTTTTTTTTTTAATCGTTCTCGCGCTCTCATTTCCCACGCGCGTGTGTGTGTGTGTTTGTGTGTTTTGGTGAGTGTGCGCAACGACGATCGAGCACCCAATTAATCCGACCGAATATACCAAAATACCAAATAATTCGTATTTTCCATAACAATAAATAACAAATACCGAAACGAGAAAAAATAATATCGGTCCAACGATACGATCGAACGAAAAATTCGGGCTCTGGATAGACAAGCAAGCTCTCCGATCGGTCTCTTCGAAGGCACAACAGCTCGCATGCACTCTTCTATTTCTACCGTGTGCCTTTCAACGAACCCAAACAAACAAAATGTCAAAAATTCGAAATATATTTATTAACATGCGTAGATACGTACATACATACATACATATGCAGGAAAAAAAGTTTCTTATCGCATCGAGCGATACTATCAGATTGAAAAAAAAATCCCGTCAAATTTGACCTCTCGAAGGGAAGTCCGAGCAGCCGATAATTTTTGTCCCCTTGCCGTACACGGAAAATTCGCCCCTCGCGTTCGAGCTCGAATAACTCCAAGCCAAATTAATATTCCCAAAAGTAGCTTTAAGACTCTCGAAGCTGACCTTCGCAGCTTCGAAGGCGCTTTAAAAAAATCTCTTTAAAAATTGAATAAATTCCATTATCGAATAGCAATTTCGCAAAAATTAGATCGAAGGTTAAAAAAAATCGCTTTAAAAATCGAATAAATAATCCACTTGATCAAAAAGTTGGATCGAAGGTTAAAAAAGAATCGCTTTGAAAATTGAATAAATGCAATTATCCAATAGCTCCAATATCCAACAAAATTCCATCAAAGGTTCAAAAAAACGTCTTCAAAGCTGCAAACGTAAGATGCAAAAATCTTCAGCCGGATTTCTGCAAATATTAATTACTCGTTGCGTTTTTTGAGTTTAAACACAAAGAGCGAATTTTTCGTCTATATTGAATGAGGATAAAAAAACAAGATCGAGCGTTGGAGGTCTTCGATTTGGCGTGAATTTTTCTTATTTTTTATGAGAGTGTTCAAAGGGGGCAAAAGCCCATTTTTTTTCAACACACTCTCCCATACATTAATATCAACATTATCATATATAAAAGTGTGTCGAAAGAAACGACTCTTTTATATATTAAAATTAACATTATTATGAATATTATATAATAATGATGAATGTTGATTAATTCATACTCTTATTGGTATTATTAATATTAATGATATTAATATGAATATATAAGAGTCGATTTTTTCGACAATATATGTGTGTGTGTGCGCGTGTCGAAAAAATCGATTCTTTTATATATTTATATTAATATTATTAATATTAGTAACACTAATAATATTAATAACATTATTATTATTATTATTATTATATGTGAAAGTGTGTGAAAAAATCGACTCTCATATACGAGATGATCTATATATTATAAATAATAATAATAATAATAATGTTATTAATATTATTATTGATGTTGCTAATATTAATATGAATATATGAAAGGGTCGATTTTTTCGTCACGCTTTTATTTGTTAAAAGTGTTTAAAAAATCGAAATCGAAAAAGCTTATATATATATATATATCAACTGCTACGTAAGAGTCAATTTTTTAAACACTTTAAACAAGTAAAATTGTATCGAAAAATCGACCCTTTCATATATTAATATTAATATTATTAATATTAGTAACATTAATAATAATATTAATAACATTATTATTATTATATATTATATATTATATATATATATCAACTCATATATGAGCGTCAATTTTCTCACACACTTTTATTTGTTAAAAGTGTTTAAAAAATCGAAATCGAAAAAGCTTACATATATATATATATATACATATATATATATATATATATATCAACTGCTACGTAAGAGTCGATTTTTTAAACACTTTTAACAAATAAAAGTGTGTCGAAGAAATCGACCCCTTCAATAATTAATATTATTATTATTAGTCGAATCGACCCTTTCATATAATCAATATTATTATTATTAGTAACATCAATAATAACATTATTATTGTTATTATTATATATATAAAGCTCCGTGAAAAAATCGATTCATATATATATATATATATATATAAATATATATCTGTGTGTGTGTGTGTGTGTGTGTGTGTGTATGTATGCATGTACATATTTAATACAAATGATAGTACTTGTTTACACGTAGGTGCGAACAGTCCTCGTCCAGGACGGCGGAAAAGGGGCTTCGAAGTTCGCGAAGTTCGAGACGGTGGTCCTCGTACTTCGCGAGACGGGACGACGATCGAGGAAGATAGCCCGACGTGTTTCCGACGAAGCGGGTGCCATGGGGGATGATGGGGGGGGCGGAGGGGTCACTGGTAGGGTCAGTTGGGAAAACTAAAAATTCAGCGCTAAACGAGGAAGTGTACCGTATATATACCCAATAAACGCAGTTAAGAAAGTTAGGAGTACTACGGGAGGCATGCGAGGGATCTTTTAGTTTTTTTTCTTTTTTTTGTTTACGCTCGGCTTACGGCAGTATGAAAAAATAAACGTTCACGTTGAAACGGGACCATCTTCACTCGCGCGCTTTTATTCTCTTTTTTTTTATCGCACAACTACAAGCACGAAAAATAAAAATTCGCCCAGAGTTGACTCTTAAAAAAAAAATGCAAAATCTCGGTGCACGCGATCGAGATAGAATTTTCTTCGTAACGAAAATTTGCGCCGTTCGCCAAAAAAAATTCACGAAAAAAAGAAACTAACGAGCCGAGCGTAAAATCGAGTTTTCTTTCCTTCATCATCATTTCTCTACCAAGAACTAAAAAACAAAATTCAACGTGTCCAACTGAAAAGCTTTTATTGAAAAAAAAGTTCTATAGTCTAAATACAGGTGTGTGTGTGCGTGTAAGATTTTTCCTTATTTTTTTTCTTCTCTCAAATAATTTTCCGTTTTTCTTCCACGTTCCTCTTCATCTCTTTCTCAGCGTACTCGACAATGAACTGTAAGTGTTTGCGCGCTATGCTCGCATCTCTACGAACGCTAAAATTCCATTTTTTCTCTGTTCTCTCTTTTTCATATTGCTCGTTTCCACGTGTCCTTCATTGCTCTACAAGTGCAAGTTTTGTTTTTGTTTTCAACGCGCGCGTAACCGTTCCAGGCCACTGACGAAACGTTCGCGAGTTTGATTGTTTTGTCCGGAAAGCGAAAAAGAATAAAAACACTGAAAAAAAAAGACTCGTGACCGGAGGGGGAGGGGGGAGGGCAACAAAAAAAAAAAAAAGGCGACGCGATAATTGCGGTGGACTGGTTAGCTCTGCTTGTTAGACTGTTATAACGTTACTCGAAGTGATTAACGAGATAAGAAACCAACACCAGAAAGATTCTTGCGCTCTCCTACCCCTCCCCCTCGTGTATACTCGTTGCTATTCTCCTTCTTTTTTGCTCTCATTTGTGTTTCTCCACTCTCGAAACCACACGTTACGAAAAGAAAAAGAAAAAAAAAACGTTAAATTGTAGTGGAGACAAAAATCGAAGCATCGTGGACGATCGAAGAAGAAAGAAAATCGCAGATGCTCCTCCCGCGGCTCGAGCTTTCGTATTTTCGTCCCGCCAGTTTCCGGTCATTTCTGTTTTTGTTTTGTTCCGTCGCGTTCTCTCTCTCTCTCTCTCTCTCTCTCTCTCTCTCTCTCTCTCTCTCTCTGAGTGTTCGTCTCGCGTCCTTTTTTTTCGTCCCTCGTCGTCGACGAGACGCACATTTTCCGTCAAGCCCTTTTTGCCTCTCTTCTTCCTTTTCTTTCGTTCTTAGCTCGTGACGCGTCTTCGCGACGTCGCTTCGTCCTCAGCCAGAGCAGGCTCTCCACCAGCCGGGGCTTGACTCTTAAAATAAACTTATATGTAAGAAGAACCAACGAAAAAAAAGACCAAAAAAAAAGAAAGACAAAAAAAAACACAGCTGGTCCCTCAACGAAAATTCGCGACACTGATGCATGATCAACGTGCGATTGCAAATCACACACACACACACACACACACGCGCGCGCACTCACGCATACACACACTTCTACGGATCTACGTGCGTCACAATTGATCTCTTCTCGTGGCATATTCTCTTTTGGCGTTGCTCTGTAAATTCTTTTCCGTAATTTTAATAACATTGATGGTAATAATAGATCGTATGTAAAATGAAAAAATATATATATTCATGTGTGTGTGTGGATGGACAAGAAGGTGATTGGCATAAATAATAAAACCGAGCGACTGCTGAAACATCGACGCGATACGTGTGTGAAGGTTGGGGCAAAAGATGAATCGCGGAATCAACGAGTCGAGGAAGGAAAAAAAATGTAAAAATGCCAGGAATTCGGGAGAAATAGCTCTTTCGAATAAATATTTATTTGTATAAAAGAGATATTCTCCGAACTTTTGACTTTTTTATACTCAGTTTATGCGTATATATATATTCCCAATTATTAAGGTTCGCTTGGCGAGCATATAGACTGTGTCGTTGCGAGTAAAACGCTTTTTTTCAAATTGTTGCGCGACTAAAATTGGCCGAGATATTTGCGTTCAAAATCCAAGTAATAAAGAATGGCGCGACATTTGAAAAAACGCGTTTCTCTCGCAATGAGTCCTATATGCTCACTAAAGGAACACCAATAGCCGAGAATCACCCTATATATATATATATATATATACTAGGGTGGTTCAAAAAGAATTAATTTTATTTTTCGCGATCCTCAACGGAAAATGTTACTACGTTATGAAAAAGTGATTCATACAAAACTTGAGAGGTCTAAACATTTTTTTAGGTAGTGCTCAAACGACTATTAATTTTTTCTTCGATTTTTCGTCAATTTTGTTTTCTTCATTCGTTTTCTTCCTCCAAAACGTAATACTAAAAAAAAAACACGCATACTTGTTAGACGTTCGGTGATGTGAACACCGTGTTCTTGTTCATCAAGTGGTTGATATCATATTCACAACCGAATTACATATATTGATTCTTAATCTGCAAATAGAAATTGTTCATGGCGACAAAAAAATATTCAAATAAAAATTGTCTATTGTTCCAGAAAAAATTTAATCAAGACTTACATTGGACCACGCACTAACATTTTCTGCATCGAGATAAAAAAAATTAACACGCCGATAATCATGAGAAAAAAAAACATGAAAAAGGCGTTTGAGCACTAACCTAAAAATTGTTTAGAATCAAATTTTGTGAAACTTTCTTTTTCGTAAAATACTTCAATTTTGCGTTGTGAAAAAAAATCGATTCTTTCTTTAACCATCCTTATATATATATATATATATATATATATGTATATAGATTGTGTGTGTATATGCGTGTGTATGGCATACATGCAGTCCAAGTCTTCGCATGCACTTGGGAGAGGGGGGGGGGTCGATCTATACGAGAGAAAATTCAAAACGACGAGTCTCACTACTACTATTTATCTTCACGTTCGTTTACTCTGTAAGTCTCACAGAACGAGCTCTCCTGATGTCCGGTGACAGCGCGCGGACAATGAAAAAAAAAAAAAAAAACGAGTCCGAGAAGTCTCGCTCGCCTGGCTCCGGACGAATACGAGAAAAAAGAAGAACAAGAAGAACAAGAAGATAAACGACAAAAAAAAGAGCATTGCGACTATCCTGTACATAAAAAAAACTCGCTCCAAGTTATTCGGCGTTTTGGCACATTTTTTTCAGTCTACTCCACTTCCAACCGACGAAACTCGTTACGTATTTACAACGCGACCTTCGTGTTGCAACGAAAGTCAATTTGTCTTTTTCATCGCGGGAATTTGTTTTTTCCGCATCGCTACGACGGGCAAAAAGTTGTTTTTTTTTCGGTCCTGGACATCCAAAAAAAGCTGAATCTCCAAGATTTTCCACAGTAGTTGCAGTAACAATGAGAATAATCGTAAAAGTCGAGGTACAAAATGAAGAATCATTCGTTGCCTTCCAGAGCCAGAATTTGCGATGTGACAAATTGCGGAAGGGGGACTGGGGGGTCCAATTATATGGCGAGGGCAACGAGGTGCGATGAGAATTTGTGCTGAGATAACGACAATGATAATAAAAAGAAAGGACAATTATAATAATGACGTCCGAGACTAAAGTTCTATAGCGAATTGACAGTGAGCGATACAGAGGGAGGGAAAGAGAGAGAGAGAGAGAGAGAGAGAGAGAGAGAGAGAGAGAGATGGCGAACTTACGCGTCGAGTGGATGTTCTCCTCGGAAAGGCCTGCGATGAAGAGAGAACATACGCCCGATTAATCGTCTCTGCATGAAACACGTTTCGGGTAAAGGGAGGGGGGGGGGGGGGGTTCGTTGATCCTAGACAACACGAGGGGTCTGGCTTATAGCACTACCGAACAAGCCATTTTTCGTTTCGCAAACTTGCATCGATCGATCGCCCGCCAGGTAGAATTTTATCCTCGACCGAATTGTCCCTTCAACTTCGTCTCCAACGAAACTTTCGTTTTTGTCCATATTGAGAAACAATAAGCTACTGTTTTTTATAACAAAAAATAATCCTACCGGCGTGGAGACACAAAAGAAAAAAAAAATTCATAAGAATTTGTACCTGGTCCGCACTATTTTTTTGCCCACTCCGAAATTTTCAAAAACATTAGACTTAGGCACGAAAAAAGAAAGAAACCTTAGCTGATGGAAGGAAGATTTAATTTTCGAGCCAGAGACGCGCGATCGATCGATGACAAGTTGGTGAGAATTTGTTTTCTCTCCTTTTTGAATATGACACTATTTTCATAGTACGTTTAGCACTGTACCTCTAATATAAATATACGCACCCACGCGGCAAAAATTATGGCATCGACTATACGTGGGGTCACGATAACATTTTTCAAACCGACAATATTTTTCATCTCCGATCCGAACACTTTTTTTCTCCGCGTCCTTTTGAATTCGTTAATCAGATTCGTTGGTTTTCCGTTCCCGAGCGCGAATAATCGTTGCAATAATTTTGCATTTTGTCGCACGAGCCCGAAATATCGTTGCAAGCCCGCGGTCCGGTAATTCGTGCGGACGATTTTTTTGGTGTACGTACGTACAGACAGACACACACGCACATGTGTACATATGTATAGAATTATCATTATTATTATTGCTATTATTTAATAATAGCAATTGTCATTATTACAATTGCTATATTGATGATTGCTGTTATATTATGTAAATCTATAATTAAATAATAGCTACTGTATTATATAATAATATAGATAATGATAATAGCAATTATCGTTATTACCATTATTATTATATGTGTATGTTGCTTTTATTGATATCATTGTTAAATATGTCGACGTTAAACCCCGTTTTTAGTATCTAAAACTCGTTCTTACTGAACGCCTTCGTTACAGTGGTTTTTCCTAATGAAAACCAGAATTTACCGATAAATAAATGTAAATGTTTGTTTAAACTCGTCTCAGCTATTAAAAAAAAAACTAGTTCTCAGACCCTAACAAACCCAAACAAATTGTTTTTGATTTTTCATTTACACTCGGCTTAATAAGAATATTCACAAGATTTCTTTGCATCAAAACTTTTTATTCTACATTAATAAAATTCTCCTTTTTATCCCACATGATTAAAATTTTCCTTTCCTAAAAAAGTGGAAAATTTGTAAAAAAAAGTTCAAAATTTGTAAGAAAAGGTGGAAAATTTGTAAAAAAAAAAGTTGAAAACGTAAAAATTTGTTGAAAAAGCTATATGTACATAAAATTTTAATTATGTAAAATAAATAATTTCGACAAGAAAAATGTTGAAAATTTGCTTATTTTCGGCTACCTAAAGGGATCTCTCCCCTTAAGAAAGACCGTTGATCGTGTTTAGTCGGTCGATCAAGGTGCACCAACGGTCGTTTAGACACACTTTCAACAGACTCATTCAGTAACAACTGGTTCTTCCTATTTGAAACAAGTTCGAACTAACTTCCAAATTTATCTATCAGTAAATCCTAGTCTCCAATAGGAAAAACTAGCTGTAAGGAAGGCGTTTGGTCAGAACTAATTTTCACTAGGTAGAATGCGTTTGAACTAAAAACGGGTTTTAAACGCAACACATATATATAAATCAATGATATAAGCAGTACGGCAGGGCACCACTGTAACGCGTTAAAAAAACGTTTTCAAATCAAAGTGTAGATATTCAAGAATATGTGAAAAAAAGGTTCAAAATATTGAAAATTGACCAAGTTATAGACGATTTACTGGGAGCAGGTAGCGCAACGATTTACGTTTGCTAAAACTTTCAATCGCGTTTTCCTCGAAACAACTTTTCCCGATCTGGCCGGAATCGTACCCCTAACTATAATCGTCAGATATCCAATTAAGAAAAAAAAATCTGTAATTGCCGTAGCTATCGTTGCACGTAGCCATTTTTTTTTTTAAGTATTTCTTAAGCCCCCGAAGATAAATAAAAAATTCGCCAAAATTACACTTTTTCAATATCCGCCATTGTGTGATCCATTTCTTCGAAAAAACGGCTACGTGCAACGGGAACTACATTCATATAGATTACAAAACTTTTGGACAAGTTATCCGGCCGTCGGGTCACAATGTTTATACGTCGGCTCTATTATCCCCCAACGTTAATTTTCAATTCTTGTGAATAAACAGTACCGCGAATCAAGTTCAATGCACGCCTAATAACACACTTTTTTTCAAATCCCAAATAAAAAAATCCATCAGACAAAAAAGCTCGGAAAAGCCTTTTTTCGACCCGCCAGTGGTGTCCCACCCTCCCGTTGGCACTTACCCACGATTTTGACGCACTGGCTCAGTTTGACCCGGATGGGTTCACCGCCATTGATCCTCCGCTTCCTTATTTTTTAAAATCACCAATACACCCCCAACACTCAATACTCCTGCATAATTGAAATTAGTGAACTCTAAAATTGTAAAAAAAAAACGATTCCCAATTTAAAATTCGTCCAGGGAAAATGAACCAGTGCGCCAACGGAAGATCACTAACCAACGTAGCAATAATAATAATAATAACGATATGCATACATATCTACACGTATAGTGTGCATAAATAAATCCATCGAAAAGGAAGAAATGCTTTAACGTCATGCGTTGTTTCACAACTACCATACGCTTGGACCACATGGAAAATAGCCTGAACGGCAGAGTACCGTGTCGCCAAGGATATCCTAGCCTAGCCTAATGTATTCTTATATATATAGTAATGATATATATATAGATCGCTAGCTAGTCGCTCTTTCTGAAGAACTTGTCAGTCGCAAGGATATTGGAGGATACGGAGCTCGCGGAGCTGGCGCCCTCGGAGCTCCGTCTAGAAAGGCTAACGATTCTGAGTGACTCGGCGAGTCGCTCGTCGAAGAAGGGTTCGTTGGAATCGGATGTGTCCTTGTCGTGTGGCTGATCGCCGCCACCGAGTTCGTTGGGCCTGAGGGTCTTGCAATTGCGTTCTCCGAGGTTCGTCGAATTGTCGTTGAGATCGAAGAAGTCGTGCTCGGAGCATCGTTCGCTCTGTTTCGACGCGAGGCTCGATTTGCTTCGCGTACTGTCGATCGAGGATCGCGGTCCACCGGGCTCGAATTCCTCGAGGAATCTGAGTGAGCTCTTGGACTTGGAACTACTGTCGTTGGAGTGTTCCGAGTCGAGATTGCAGAGTTCAGCCTCGAGATTCTCGAAGTCTATGCCCTCGCGAGAATTCGCGGCCAAAAATCTCGGTGTCGAGTAAAACGTGTCCCGCGTCTCGTTGCTTATCATCATGCTCGGGGGACAATCGAATTTCGGTATGTCAATGGAATCCTCGAGTACGTGATACTCGACTTTGGGCGTTACGATTTTTGCGTCGAGGGCGTCGCGACTGCCCCAGGCGCGTATCTTCTCGAGCACTCGAAGTGGACTCTTCGAGCTGCGGGACTTGCGACGCGTCGATTTTTTGCCGATCGAATTCTCGGGACTGGACTCGACGACGACGAACGGCGTTGGATCGGCGGCGTTAGTTGCGTCGTTGATCCTTACGGTGACGGAATTTTTGCGCTCGGCGTTCAGCGAGCCTTTGCGGGAGCCCGAGGGCGAACGGAAAAAATCCGCGAGAGAATTGAGCCTCGATTCGGAGCTGTCGCGTCGCCTCGAATCCTTGGACTTGCTGCGATCGCGACGTTTGTTTCTCACGCGTTTGGCGGTACCGACGAGGCTCGAGGCTACGCTATGGACGAAATTGGGAGAACACGAGGAGGACGACGACGCGGCGGGGTTTTCGTCGCTCGTGGACTGCGGTGGCGACGGCGGCGGTGGCAGCGGCGGTGGCGGCGGTGGTTGCGGCGACTGCTGATGCCCACCGCGAGTTACGGTTATCCGATAGCCACGCGACAACAACGTACTCGCGTTGTCGTTGATATCGGTTATTGGCGTCGATACGGCGACGCCAGGGGCCATTCGCGAGGCAGCTGAATCTTTGAAATCGTAAGACTCGTAAGTCACGTCCTCGTTACCGTAACCGTAATGTTCCCTCATCGAGTTGAACGGCTCGATATCGTCGGCGCACGAGGCGAGACGCGACGCGAGGCGACGCGACTCGTTAGCGTCATCGTCCTCACGTCCCTCGGCCAATGCGATTCCCTTAGCAAACGGCACGACCCGAAGAATCTCGTACTCCCCACTCGGCCCCGCTGAACCGACACTCGTCATGCCTCCTTCCGCCTCTATCAGATTATTCGCCGAGGAGTACAACTTTCTGCTTGTTGGGTTACCTATTTCCTGTAGCAGGGGGGAGCGTTGGGCGCTCGCCAGAAGCGCCGTACGCAGCGGGGTCTTTTCGAGGTCCGGGGCGGAACGCGACCAACGCTTGCCACCCGGCGATGAGGGATTCGGCGGTTGGGTGATTATCGCACCCCGCTCACGCTGATGCAACGTTGACGGACCCCACGTCTTACCCTTTACTCCGTCCGCCGGTACTAGACGGCAACAACAAAAAAACAAAAATTCTACTCGCTACTCGTTCTACCTACAATCCGGATATTGCTGCCCACACCGAAATCCATCGTACGGAGAAACTTGTGTCGCCGATATCCGCCGCGGTAGCGCCAGGGAAATTATCTTCTTCTTCGGTCGACTTTTCTTTCGCCAGATACGACGAAAAACGTTTTTTCTTCTTCTACGGGATACTCCGAAGATGATAAACGATTTTCGTGGAGCTGGGAAATAAAACGTCGGATAACGATGAAGAATTGAAACGATGGGAGTGTTAAATTTTCGCTGCGTTACGACGCGGCGGATTACGACGTCGTCGAGCTTTTCGAGTGGCTCCGTGTGAACGCGACTTTTCGTGCTCGTCGTTGAATTTCTTTCGCGACCTCAAGGGGCTATACCAGTGTGACACTTAGAAAAAAATCGATGTTTTTGCACTTTTCGACAGTTTATACTTTCAAGAATATCCCGTTAAAATGTTGAGGTCGTAGCTCTGATTAGGAAGCTGGCCACTGAGAAATTAGAATCCACAAATTACACGCAGCCTTATGGAAACTTAAGTAACTTTGCAATTCTATTAGCGAATGGCAAACTTTGCTATTTGTTTTCGAGAAATAGAAGAAATATTTATGAACGATCGGTTTTTTCTATTTCAAATATGTCAAAAACAAAAGTAGCTTTATGGTGCAAGAAACGACGTCGTCCGTCAACGAAAATGAATATTTAAATTTCCCGCTACTTTCGGTCTGTGCAACGTTGCCGCTATATTATTCTGTTTTCCTCAAGCGTGATTTTTCTTTTGTATCTTTGGCATCATTTTTTATAACAAAAACAAATAATCATTGCAAGGTTACTTCAGTTTCCTTAAGGCTGCGTGTAAATTGTGAATTCTAATTTCTCAGTAGCCAGCTTCTCAATCGTCGTGACATTTTTACACAACCTTTCAATTGTTTTACATAATGACCTATCAAATTTAAAAGATTTTATTACCATTTTCCATTTTGGACAAAACATCCTTAAACGCGTTCTTCTCGAAATGAGATTTTTCAAATTTGCTGACAATGTAACTCAAAGAGCAATTGTCCGATTGACGTGAAATTTGAAACTGAGTACTCTTGAATATATTTACTCTGCAATGACGTAGGATATTTTTGATTGGATGAAAATTGACGATTTGGCGTTGAAAAAAAAACGACCATTTTATAGGCAAGAAAACAGACGTTTTCTTTTTCATAACTACGCAATTTTTGTTAGATTTTGATATTTTTCGAAAATCCTACACGTCATTTTTTCTTCCAAAAAAATTCCCGAAAATCACACAAATTTTCAGCGCTCGCACTGGTATAGCCCCTTAATGCTCTCGACACTTCGTTGCGGAATAACTTTGTGCGAATTAACTTGCGACTGAATGTTGGTTTTAACTGTGTATTGTATGGCGATAAAAAATATCGACTAATTTTCTTTTTCTCAAACTCCACTATTCATTTTTATGATTAATCTATCGTTTCAAAAATTATTCGACGCAAAAGTTGAATTTGTAGTAAATCTTGAGGTTTTTTTTTCACTTTTCCGGCGAAACTCAGACTTATCACAAAATGTAGAATCTTTTCAGTGGACGATTTCAATCTCTCTAAAACCACGACGCTGTGGTCCGATCACAGAAGTTACGAGGAAAACTTGGATTTTTAAACAAATTTTATATCAATCAATGACGTCGCAGGACGAGGATTGCGGCAATAAAAGAATATAATATTTGCTTAACAAGAAACGAGGAAAAACTGCAATATCCTTCACAAGTAGTACAAGAATATCGTCCAAGTTTCCCAAACTGTACCAAAAATCTTGAATAAATTTGAATTTTTTTTCATAATTTTTATATTTAAGAGTTAAAAATGTAAAAGAGTAAAAAAATACTCATGCGCATTACGATTTTTATCAACAGTAAGCACGAGAAAGTAACTTTATGAATATTGGCTTCTTTTTGTTTATACTTTTGGTCGATATAACAATTAATTTCACGGAAGTAGCAACGTTTCTCCAAAAAATGAATTTGCAAAACCGTGGTAAACTATTAAGCTTTTAAATTATTCAATGACACGATTTCATGGAAAATTACATGATCTACAAAAAAAAAATGAAATAATCTACAAAAAAAATGAAATGATTTGCAAAAAAGGTCTCATGACCTTACGTGATAAGTCTGATAGTTTCGCCGGAAATGTGAAAAAAAAAACTTAAACTTCACTATAAATTCCCCTTTGACCTGGAATAACTTTTGAAAAAGTAGATTTTATCATAAGAAAATAAGAGACTTTTTTTTATAGAGCGTTTAATTATTTACAGTGATATGTCTTGCGCATTGTTGTACGTTTACCCGTTATCGAGTTGTGAAATTCAAACGTATCAAGGAAAGTTTTCTCCGTGTAATTAGCATTGGAAATATAAAATCGCGATAAGGAACCTTTAAATGTTAATATTGAGGGCTCTGCTTTAAACAGGCGTCTTATTTCACCTTACTGCAACTATTGAATCTCCGGATTTGAAAACAAAAGAATAATCGATTTTTTCCCACTCTAATATATATATATATATATATGGACGAATTGGAAACTACAAAGCGATTTTTTCGAAGATTCGACGCTCTATTCGCAAGTTATCTTCGCCCAAATTCTTCCCTCGAACATTGCTCCGGAGCTCTTCTTTTCCCTCCTGAACTCTCCCGGAGACTCAACGGATCGCGGAGCGAGGCTTTCGGTGTGCGCAGCTCGGAAAAAAAATCGCACTCGTAAGAAACACGAATAAAATAGAGAAAGGTAGAAAAGAAAGACAAAATACACAAAACGATAAGTAAAAAAATCACAAATAAAAGTAACAGACAGAGATAGAGAGATAGAGAGAGAACGGTAAAGCAACAAGGCTCACTGAGCGAGCATGGATATAAATATAAACAAAAGGCGTCGACAACGAGATTACTTGGTTTCTCACACACCATGCCGTTATTTCGAACATAAAGAAAAAAGATGCTTGGATATTCTCGTTCCTCGTCTACGAGGCGAAAAAGCGACAAAATGACAAACGAAAATTAAACAAAAAAAAACGACAATTCGTCAAACGATTCTACCACTAAAGCGCAAACTGTCGGTTTGCGGTATCGTCACTTTCGGGCTCGGATTCGTAAAGCGAATCTCGGCACTTGTTATCTTTCTTTCTTTCTATCTTTCGATATTTACAGCGACCGTACTGTGCGAGGATCAACGATGTACACGTAATGGCTCGTACGAAAATAACAGCGAGCAATGTGCGCGCGTTGATGGCTTACAGGCAATGGCACGCAGACGGGGTATGCTCGGTGAACCCGGTGGACTGTTCGGCCTCGAAGGATTCCGCGGCTTGCCACGATCCAGGGCGGTGTGCTGCACCGTTATCGTGTGGCGAAAATCTTCGGCGAGAAAGTCACGTGAGAATTTTGCCCTTTTTTGTTTTTAATACGCGGAGGGTTGAACCGGCAATGTCGTTTGATTGCCAAACGTCGAGAGGGCGGAGGAAGAAATCGCGACTCACCCGACGGTGCGCTGATGTTACTACCGGGCTCCTTCTTGTTGAGCTTCAGTCTCGACTTCTTGAACTTGCCGCGTCTCTTGTTGGGCGTTGGCGTGTTCTGCTGTTGTATTATCATGACCGTGAGCTCTCGCTCCAAAAGATCGATCTCGCGCGCTGCCAGCTCTTGCTCTCGCTGCCGAAGTATCTCCTCGTTTTGCCTCTGCTGCACCTGCGCCTTCGTCAATTCCTCCTCTCTGCAGCGCAATTCCTGCGAAAACGACGGTATTGTTTTGGTCGGGGAGACGAACAGGGAGAGACACGATGGAGGTGTCGAAGTGTCATGGTTGTTACGCATTATTGAATCACTGGTCCCCTCACTTTTCCACGTTCTTCACACTGGCTTTGAAAATATTCCAGCGCGATTAGGGTCCAATAAAGAACATCATTTTTCAACCATATATATCAGTGTTGAATAATAAAATTAAATTAAAAAAAATTCGAAAAATATTTTAAGGAGTCTTCTTGATTTAGACGCGAAAAAAATGTTATTTTAATGAATTTTTTTTTTGATAGGTTTATATTATAGATATTGATATAAAAGTTGTTACACTTAATGAATACTCTTTCGAAATACATTTTGAAATTTTATTTATTTATTAAAGTCACTGTTTATAGTCAAAAACAAAATTCGAAAAATATTTTAAGGGGTCTTCTTATTTTAGATGCTAAAAAAATGTTATTTTCATGAATTTTTTTGAATAGGTTTATATTATAGATATTGATATCAAAGTTGTTGCACTTAATAAATACCTTTTGGAAATACATTTTGAAGTTTTATTTATTTATTCAAGTCACTGTTTATAGACGAAAGTGGTAGTTAAAAAAATGTCCTTAAAAATTGTACGTCTGCGCTGTTGATGAAATCTCGGAGATGGATCATACGAAACAAAAAAATCAAACGGTTTTAGATTCCGTATGTCGATGGCTATAGCGCATAGCATACGATTTTTGATATATGCAAAAATAACAAAATGGCGGACATTTTTCGAAAAACGTGTTTTGTATTGTATTTGTGTATCGTGTATTTATTAAGTGCGACAACTTTTTCGTCAATATCTATAATGTAAATGTATTTAAAAAATCATGAAAGCAAACTTTTTTGCATCTAAAGTGAGAAGACCCCTTAAACAATGTAAAGTTACATAAAAATACACTAAAAGCTTCTGTTCGTTTATTATAGACAGATATTTTTGTGTAGGTGGCAATAAGTAAAAAAGAAATACAAACAATTGTGTACAATAATAATTGTGTGACCTGTACGTTATCGCAAACGTAAAGAGTAAATTAGTTTTGTTTTTGAAAGTTCCAAAGTTTGTCACTGACATAACTTTTTTTTTTATATAATGAAGAATAGTGAAAATATTAAAAACATACAAAAGTATTTATTTTTATACTTTTCAGTTTTTTTTGTCAAGTCCGTTTAATTTCTCGTAATTCTTACGAAAATTAAATTCTGAAAAAACTCCCGCACTTTTTTCCGATTATTCCAGGAGGAAAGAAATTCCCCGAGTTTTCCATATGCGTAACAGCCATGAAGAGAAATTCGTTGGAACGGACCGAGAATTCGTTTATATTCGACTCTTGCCACCTCATCGTTAATTTCATCCAAAATTCTTTTTCCCGCCGATTCGAATTGTAAACGTCCAATCTCAAAAAGCAATTTCGAGTGAACTGAATCCGCCATAGAAAAAGGAAGAATTTTTACGCCAAAAAGAACATCGGTCGCGTCCCAACGAAACAAAGTTTCAATCGTGTCGGATTCGCGGTCGTTTGTTTTCCTCTGCTTACCTCTTCGAGAGATCGGCATGCCTTTGCAAAGCATTGTCAGAAAAAAGTTCAATCACACATTACTGACGCGAATATTTGCACCGATGACACGATCGCTCGTTGCCTCGTATCCATATCATATTTAATATTTAAAGGAAAAGCACACGAAGGAGGAAAAGCACAACGTGCAATTTTGTGAAAAATGACGTTCCCGTTGGTTGCTTATGTTCGTGCTACCTTTTCCTTCATGCGCAATCCGTGAAGAACCTGCTCGATCTCCAATCGCCAGTCGTCCTGCATCGTGTGAAAGGACTCGTGTGGGGTCGCCGCGAAGGCGCTCCTCACCTCGTCCAGTGCCACGAGGATCTCGACGAAGCCCGGCCTCCCGTGACTGTCCGACGACCAGCAGGCTGTAAGGCGCGATAACGCAGCCACATACACACACGTGTTATCCAAATATTTTCGCAAGATTTTTTTTTACCAAAACGCGCACATTTTTCTTCTTTTCTGTAATCTCTTTAGGGATCAGGCGCGCAAAGGAATAAAAAAAGAAACAACATCGAGGAGGCTAAAGGCCGTTTGTTGTCGCGAGCGCTACTGATTATTTTTTGCACGTCGTTTGCAGAGGAAAATCGGAGTTTAGATTTTTATAAAAACTTCGGATATGCAGACACTGTGGCAAATTGATCAGAATTATGGTAAATATTCGGAAGTGGGGCTCCTGCCAGAATTAGGCTAATTTTTGTTTAGGGTTGTTTGGGGTTGTTTGAACCCTCGAAGAAAATTAGCCTGATTCTAGCAGGAGCCCCACTTCCGAATATTTACCATATGTACAAACATACACATATTCAAGGTGGTTGCATATGAAAAAGGCAATTTTTTAGCGAAATTTGAAATTTTTTTAGCTTCAATGCAATTAAACTAGACGATATTAACGCGTCGCAAGCCGCTGAAGCTAATTACATGAAGTTCGGACAGTACGTTGCTTTCGTGACGCAAGTCCCCGCTGAAGAGGGAATTTTCGAAATTCAACCCTTAAGGGGAGAAAAGGAATGGCAAAGTTTGTATGGAAATTTATAAAAAATCTTGTCGGATTTACTTGAAATTTGGTATTCGTGCTTCTTGACGCAATTAACGAAACGCGTATTTCAGCGTTTTTAGAAATTCAACCCTTAAGGGGCGGAAGAGGGTGGCAAAGTTGGTAAGTAAAATAAAACAAAATCTGGTCAGAAGATTTACGTGAAACTAAGTATTAAAGCTCTTCAACACAATTAATAAAGCACGTATTTCAGCGTTTTCGAAATTCAACCCCTAAACAACAGGGGGTGGCAAAGTTTGTACGGAAAATTAAAAAAATCGGGTCAAATTTACTTGAGACTTTGTATCACTGCTCCTAGACACAATTAATGAAATTTCAGCGTTTTTGGCAACTCAATCCCTAAGGGGAAAAGGGGGTAGCAAAGTTTGTACGGTGATATCTGTTCAGATTTACTCGAAACTTAGTATTAATGCTCTTCAACACAATTCTGCGTGTTCCTTAAGGCCTTAGACCGCAGTAACGGGTATAAAGTCATGTGCGAAATCAACAACTGTTTTTTCGTATGAAAAAGTGATTCGCTCTTAAAATTAATTACACATCTATTTAGTATGAATATCAAGCTGTTAGAAATATATATATATATTTTTTTTTCGACGTACAAAATGGTCGACTACTCGAAACTTGTCGAAACAGCTTTTTTCCAACTGGCGTGACAAGTAACTTCAACAATTTTCACTCGATTTACTTCAATTTGAAAATTACGATCCTAATTGCATTTCGCAGCGACGTACGGAATTTCTGATTAATCGAAAACTTTTCATTTTATGAGCAGTTAAAACGAAATTTTTCACTGAAAATTCATTTCTTAAGGGGTTACCCCCACGTGCGATTTTGAAACAATCGATTTTTTCTATTGCATTTTTTTGAAGTACAAGTATCTGAGAATATGTCCTGAAAATTTCAAGTCGATCCGAACAAAATTGACTGAGATATGAGCGTTGAAAGAGAAGAATCCGTGAATTGAAGAACTGAAATTGAAACTTTAAACGCGTTTTTCTCAAAATGGCATTTCTTAAGTCGGTGACCAAGATTACTCGAACACTAATGAACCGATCTTCTTGAAATTTTGCACGCTTATTTAATACATAAAAATGTAGTCTTTAATCGTTCGATTTTTTTTTCGAAAAAAAATGGCCGTTTTATAGCCAAAAAACGGCCGTTTTTTTCGTTAAAATCGAACCATTAACTTTGACTGTCCGCCATTTTGTGAAAAATGAATATTTTTTAAAATCCTTCGATTAAAGACTAGTTTATACTTATATTTGACTAAATCCATCCGCATTTTTTTTTCAGATGATCCACTTCGCCGCAATGTTGGTCACCGCAAACCGTGTATATAAAAACATTATTTCATTGACGGCCATTTGCCACTAAACAATGTCATATTTTTCAATAAAAAAATTACTGAAAGTTCTTCAAGATGGGTTCTTTAAGATGGTATATTGATCGATTAAAAAAGTTTTGTAGTTTTCTTTAAAAAAATTCATGAAAAAGGCCTTTTTTTGCGCTACAAGTGGGGGTAACGCGTTAATCGAAAACTTTTCATTTTATGAGCAGTTATAACGAAATTTTTCACTGAAAATTCATTTCTTAAGGGCAGATATGCACCTAGGAGCCGGAAAAAAGGTCATTTTTGTGCATTTTTTCATGGAAAACTACTTGAAATTTCGGATTTTTCTTTCCGTTAGGATTTTTTTTTCCGTTACTTAGTTTTTGCTTTAAAGGCAAAATAATAACTAATTTGTGGCCCAAAAATCACTATTTATGTTCAAGAGTCCGCCATTTTGTCATAAATCGATATTTTCAAAATCGGCTATAACAAGTACTAGATAATGGTGTATAGAATAACCACAAAAAACCTCGAGGCAATCGGTTAATTGGTTTCCGATAAATTTTGGGTACCGATTTTTTCCCGACGCTCCAACCGATCATACAATGTCCTTGTATATTTTTGATATTTTTAAACAAAAAAAATTAAACATATTTTTCAATGTATATACTCTTAGATAATTAAAACCCCAATTCGAAATTTCAAATAATTTTCCTTGAAAAAATTCGCAAAAATCACCTTTTTTCCGGCTCCTAGGTGTATATCTGTCCTCAAGTTCAAATACCTACAACTTTTGAATAAAACAATATTTTTTTGATTCCGTACGCACTTCTCTAGGTATTCTAATGTAGGTTGACGAGAATTTTTGTTTTCTGTTCTGGGAAAAAAATTGTGGCTGCTAAATGTAACGCCGCGGAGCGCCTAAAAAAAAGACAACAAAAGAAAATATTAGCAGTCGGCCGTTTTGTGCATCGAAAAAAAAATATACATATATACATATATTTTTTCTAACAGCTTGATATTCATACTAAATAGATGTGTAATTAATTTCACGAGTGAATCACTTGATCAAACGAAGAAAAAAAATGGTTAAATTCGCACGTGATTTTATACCCGTTGCTGTGGGCCAAGGCCTCGATGAAACGTTTCGGGAGCACTTTTCACTAAGCACATTGCCAGCTTCGAATCCGAGAAAAAACTCTAACGCCATCCAGCGGTCGGTTTCACACGCGACCACCTGATACATCGCTGTTATATTCCAAACGTATCAGTGCGTCCGGCAGTATCCTCCAACACTCGTCGATGTATTCGATCTTCCCGACTAATTTCTTCGACGAGTAATTTTCGACGATACCTTCCATGAGGCACCTCCACGGTTGCGGGCAGGTCGTAGGAATCGGCAGAGTGAGCTTGTTGACGGCAACGCCGTACGCGACAGCCAGAGCGTCGATGCCTTTGTAAGGCGTCTCACCGGTCAAGAGCTCCCAGAGGAGCACGCCGTAGCTGATGAAACAAACAAAAACAAAAAAAAAAGAGACGCGTGAGGAACGATAAGAAAAACACGAGTTGAAGCACGAACGAATTATCACGAAGAATAATGCAACGAGATAAGATTGCCCTGCCAACCTCCATACGTCGCTCGCTTTGCTGAACGTGCTGTTCTTGATGACTTCCGGCGCCATCCAGGCGTACGTCCCCGCCGCGGACATTCGCGTAGTCTTGTAAACCTCCCGTGCGAGACCGAAGTCCGTGATCTTCAGGGTCTTGTACTGAAGATCGTCGTTCTCTATCGGCTCGCTCAATAATACTGCCGCGACGATGCAAATGTTCGTCATTATTACGTCGTTATTTTTATGCGTCCAAGGTGGGGGTGTTCGTTCCACGTACCGTTCGAACTCTTCAAGTCTCTGTGGATGAGACTTATCGGGGCTTTGTTGTGAAGGTAGTCCATCCCACGGGCAATCTGTATGGCCCAGTCGACGAGCACATCCGGTCGTATCTTGCGACCGCTCAGTACCCTGTTGAGACTTCCGCCCCGGGCGTACTCCATGACGAGACACATGTTCGGCATTTTCAGGCATACACCCTCGAGCTGGACGATGTTCTCGTGCTTCAGCAGCCAAAAGAGCTTCGCCTCCTGTCGTACGTTCTCGAGAATTACGCTCGGCTCCTCGTCCGGATCCTGGCGCGCTGCCTTCACCGCTACCTCGTGCTTCTGCCAAAATCCCCTACGCCGAAAACCAGCCCGTCAGCATTTTCATATTTTTCACACCTGCCCTTCTTTTATTTTTCCCCAATCTTCGATCGTGTGTTAAATTCCTACCTCATCTCGATACCCACGTCAGAGAGAAATATTGAAAATCTCTTTGGGCCCCAGTCTTTCCCAAATCCGCTAAGCTTCACCCCAATGTTTATTTTGAGACTCTCATACAAATTCTCTTCAGGCGAAAACGAAACCCTATTATTATCATTATTCTCATCAAAAGAGAGAACTGTGGGATCGTAGTTACTGACATTTATTATTATTGATAATTTATTCCTGCGAAATTCATCCAAATGTGTATTTGAATAATTTTATTCGAATTCTCTTTAGTCGAAAGTGATATTAGTATTATTATTGTTGCTGTTGTTATTGAAAAAGAGACCCGTGGAATCGTAATTATGGAGATTTATAATTATTGACAACTCACTTATTCGCGATTCGTCCAAATATGTATTTAAATCATTTTATTCGAATTCTCGATAATGGGGAGGAATATTATTATCGTCATTATTAGAATTATTATTGTTTTTTTTTATTTTGAAGAGAAAAAAATCTTCGAATCGTATTTATCGATATTCTTTTGTCGAATTTTCTTCGAGGGCTGTAAAATACCGCCTTGTTCCCCCTACCCTAATTACTTCCTCGCGAGAAGTAAAGTCCATAATAGATTCATGCCTGTTGGTCATTGACGTGGAAATTCTCTGGGTTTTCCAGGTTTTGCAAACGTTCCAGAGAGACTGAGGGGGAAAAAGTGGAATATCTTTTTTTTTAAGTCGAATATGTGAAAATGTTCAATATTAAAATAAAGGGTCCATAGTGTTAACATTGTAGAGTAAAAAAAATCCATTAAAAGCAAAGATAGAACCTGGTTCTTACAATAAACGGAAATTGTGTCAATAAATAAAAAATGAATATGCATACTTGTCTACAATAATATTGGGAGTGCAAATAAGCCACCACCGTTTGTCAAAAGATGGCCCCACCAGGAGGTTATGGTTAAAATTGTCAGATGTAAAACGTCATGTCGCAAGGTTGGACATCTGCCAAGACCATAACCTTGAAATATTAGCGATTTTGTATCAGCATCGCGAAATTTTTTTCGTCCGAAAACGTCGAGTTTTGTGCCGAATAAGCGTAATTTGCGGGAACTTTCGATTTACTTATTTAATTTGAAGAAATCTGCAGCTGAGGCGCATCGATTGCTTGTAGAAGCATATGACGAGGCTGCTTTAAGGAAGTTCATCTGACGATCGAATTAACAAACAGATATTGATAAAAAACATTCGAGTTCACTTATGAGTATTTAAAAAGTCACCCGTTCAAATTTCAAACTCTTCGGATACCTTGTTTGTGAGCAATTGATAATTTTTTTCTAAATTAACACGGTCTCATGGATTTTCGTGTTTTTTCCGTCTATAAACGTGAAATTTGCAAGCATTGACAAACAGTTTCGAAATAAACTTTTATAACGGATAAAAAAATATCTAAAGAACGTTTGGACAGCTTTGTAAAATCCATTAGATACTTGTGAACTTCAGAATAAATTAATTTGTCTCGAAAAATGCTGATTTTTTGGAGGTTAACCTCCATATCACTCCAGTCGCATATTACGATGGCAACGTCGCAACCGCGCGCTTTTTTAAATCAACACTAATACTTTCCGAACGACGCAATGTGCACTACACTTCTACAGCAAATTATACAGAAGCGACTGGAAATGTGATGACTAAATCGGCTTAAAGAATAAAATCAAATAAATTAATCGTAAATAAAATCATCGTAGTTATAAAAAAAGGATACGTAATAATAACACATGAAAAAATTGATTTCGAGATTGATTGAGAAAAAATTTGATTTTCGAAAATTGATTTTGTTTGCCTCTCCAGAAAAACGCTTTCTTTTTTGAATCTTCTTCCGTGGTCGAAAAAGAGATCGACGATGAACCATGGACGCGAGTGAAAAATTTCTGGCACATGGCAGCTGTACAGGATACGCGGTCGCGCTTGGTTGCAGCGTTGCCAAACTTATTCAACGGACTACGCTAGTCGTAATAATTTTTCTTTTGACTAACTCGCTACCAGATGAACTTCCTTGAGCGAGGGAAGTTGTGAGTGGTTTCAAAAGTTTAAGAACGGTGAGTTTGACGTCGAAGACAAAGAACGTAACGGAAGGCCGAAAGTACGAAGACGCGGAATCGGAAAAATTATTGTAGGGAGATTCGTGCCAAACGCGAGAAGAACTTGCACGCACATTAGGAATGACTCGACAAGCAATTTCAATTCGAATAAAACATAAAGTTCCGTTCTTTCACAATAAATGCCCAATTTTTAATTTAAAAAAGAACGGTGGAGACTTATTTGTACTCCTAACAATTGTGTTATTGTGTTTCGACAAATCAAATGCAAATGCAGAGCTTCAGAGTAAATTAGTTTTTAATGTTCGCAATTTTCATTATTTGGCACTGGGATAACTTTTTTTTCGTATATAACGAAGAATAATATAAATATTAAAAATATACAAAAATATTCATTTTTATACCCTTTAGTTTTTCCTTTTTTTTCCAGTCGCTTTTATTTTTCGTAGGGCAGACCGACCAGTGAATGAACAAAAGCTGATTTATATTCAAAATCAGTACAGAATATGAATTGTCGATAAAAACTCGAATCACTATAATGTAGCAAAAACAAATCACAACTATCGTTAAAACCGATTTCTCAGTTTGATATCAAATTTTGATGCTACACGGAATTTTTCTACTTCGTGGTACACACCGCGCCACTTAGTTACGATTCGGCTGTGCACAGTAGGTGTCCAAAACGCGAAAACGATAGTTTTTATAAGTATCGAGGGTAAGTATTGCTTTCGATACTTGAGAAATAATCATTCTTTGATTTTTTTAAATTTAAAAATAAATTTGTAATAATAGGTTGGAAGTAGACACGTTTATTCACTGGTGCTGCATTCTAACCTCTTTTCAGTGAATGTACATATGGGCTTTGTTCCGACAATTCTCAAAGCAGAGTAAAAAATGGATCTTATCTGCTGAAAACTGCTAAATGAATTATTGTTAAGACATTGTACATTTCATCAAATGATCTCATAAAATCGTTTCATTTTTTCATTTGTGACAAAATTTAATTTTTCTATTTCTCTGTCGAAACGAACTTTGGTAATTTTATTTGAGAATTAAGATGCACAAAAGGCTTTGTGTCTTTTCTACGAAATCGTGAAAAGGAATATAATACTCATGTCTATAAGAATATTATAATTATTGTGCAACACAGTGATCTCCGAAACTGGCATTTAATAAAAATGATTCGTTTTGCTTGACAGCGTTGGTCTACACTGCACGTCTATTTTCTGATGGTTGAGCGTCCATGTGCTGGGCATTTCGTACATTCACTGGCGATTTAGTCATTTCGCTATTTATCTATCAATTCCTCCAATATTATTTGTTGCAATTACTTCGAATATTTGCTTCTACCAGATCAATATCTTTTGGTAGCTATAGCCATTGGAAAATTCGTTTTTATCATGTTCGCGTTTTACAGTCCAACGGAGTCCTACAGTGTCGTTATTCGTCCACTCGTTGGTCGGTTCACCCTAATTCTTGCATAAAGTAAATTCTGGATAAATTCCACAGAATTATCAAAACTCTCTTCCACACGCGTAACAGCCATGAGATTCTTCGTTGGGCTTTTTGTTCATTTTTTCGTTCGGAATGGTTTTTCGTATACGTTCGCAGGGTCAAACACGACTGGCGTAATTATTATCGAGAAGCCCGAGAGGGCGCACCTGTAAACTTTGCCGAAGCCACCGACGCCTATGACTTCCTCCAATTGGAGCTCGTCGAAGTCGATCTCGATGGGTTGGACCTTGTCGATCACCGACGACACCCTGTCGATGCTTTCCGCTTCGGCGACGAAATTGGCCGGGAATATGCCGACCTTGCCGCGTATCTTTCCCGTCCACCAACCCTCGTCGCCCGAGATCTTCGAATCTTTGGATAAAACCTGCAAGCGAGCGGGGCGTTTGTGATATCTGGCCTGCAGCTTCGTTGCACATTGGGGTGGGAGTGGAAACGAGCGGATGAGAAAAATCGAAGGGCAAGCTACTTCTGTTTACCTCCACGGTCTCGCCTCTCTGCAACGAGAGCTCGTCCTCGCCCTGGGCGACGTAGTCGAACAGTGCGGTGAATATCGTCGAGCTGTTGTTCTCCTGCCTCGAGTGGGAGAACGAGTGAGTCGCGTGGGAGGGACTCGTCTGTTGGGAAACGGTCCTTGCCGTGTCCCCGCTGTGGGTGTCGGAAACGCTGCTGTCGGACATGTTGTTGCTCGACGTGCGTTCATACAAGTAGGAATAGCTGTGGACAACGAATCAACTGCTTCAGTTCATTGCGATTCCTCCTTTGTTCCAATGTAAATTGCTGTTTTGTGAGAAAAAAGATCCATTAGGTGGTTGGTTATGAAAGCGGCCATTTTTGAGGGAAAGAACAGCTGGTGGTTTGGCAGAAAGTGGACGAGCTGGATGGTGTCGAAGTTTGCATCGTTGGAACGCAACGAAAGTTCCGTTTTACCTTCGATTTTCCGTATCTTTATTATTATAGACGATCTCTTTTTTGTAGATTTACAACGTAGATAACTAAGTATCTTAAAAATGGTTGAAGGACTTTTGTAGGCAAAATGTGCCGAAAGAAATCAAGTTCTCCGCAGACCAACGATGCGAACTTCAGCGTAGTCGAGCTGGCTTACTCCAAGTATTGCTTATCGGAAGAGACAAGCTTGGCCCATCTTTCGCCCAATGATCGGATTCCACGCAGCGAGAATTCGGATTACGAAATTTGCAACGTTGGAACGCAGCGATGATGTTTTTTTGTCTCCTAAATTTACTTCGGCAAATTCGAGCTACGTGTAAGGTAAATCTGCGATAAATGGTTTTGGATAACGATGAAAATGAGAAATTGAGAATTTTCGTTACTTTCCAACTGTGCAAACTTAGGCTTCGTGAATTCGACTGCTTTAGAGGCAATCCAGTCATCAAGCTATTTTTCGACGCCTTTTGATGCCTCTGATTGGAACAAATTGCAAGGAGGGAGCTATGTCTGGGGAATATGGCGGCTGGGCCAGGATTTCATAGTTTGCTTTTTTCAAGCACGCCTCAACCGGTTGAGCGTCATGCGGCTTGGCTTTGTGCTGCTGAATCAACTCGTCATGGCGATTGTCCCATTCTGGCCTCTTATCGTACAAAGCTCGCTTCAAAGGCATCAGTTGCAGTCGATAATCCCCAGTGATGCTTCCTGACGCTTTCAGCAGCTCGTAACACACGACAGCCCTCTTCAGGATGCTTTTTCGCGCTCCTTGTTGTCCATAGAGATATCACGACTTTGAAAGCGGTTAAACCACACTCTTTTCACATTGTACTCGATGCAGCATCTTCGGCATACACTTCCTCTAGCAAACGACGCGTCTCCACCGCATCTTTCTTTGCCAGCCAATGGAGCACAACTTCTCGCAAATGTGACTCAATCGTTCCAAGTCTTACCAGTGTCAATCCAATTAAAATAGACGACGTTAGGGAACGAACGTCGCCTGTGGCGTTTTAAGGGGTACTGCCTAGTTGTTGAAGTCGAAAAAGCACTTTTTTCAAAGCCAATATGTTTTGACGGTATATCTTATAAATGTTCTCTGAAAAATTGAAGGCGATCGGATAAAAAATGGAAGATTTATAGGCTGCTGCGTTGACGCCTGTCGGAATGCTCGGAGCGTCGGTCGAAACTTTAAACGCTCGTTTTTTCTCGAAAGTACGTTTTCAAAGTCGGTGAGAAAAATATCTCAAACTACTGCATCGATGTCGCCGAAATTTGTAGAGCTTTTCACAAGCTTTTATTCAACTTGACTTTCTGTGAGATGCAAAATGGAAAATGGATATTTCACCCACTTCACGACTACTCGGAGCGTTGAAATTTTGCAAAAATAGATCTAAAGGGTGACAATGCATGATTGAACTTGAAAAATATATATATACATGAAATGTTCAACTTTTCGTGTATAATTAGCGATATCTGATCATCCGTATAAAATCTTAATAACACATACAAACAAATTCACAGGCGACTGTGTTTGTATGTGAAAAGTTTATATGCAGCAATTACTCGTAAGTTCAATACCTATTACAGTCTTTGTTATTTTTTACAAGCATTACACATTCTTAACGTACAAACTCGTACACTAGTAAACTACTAGTAACAACTAACCAGTATAATCAATTGAAGACTAAAAAGTAGAAAAAAATGTTAACGCAATAAAAATATTTCAATAAACAAGCTTTCATTTAATGCACTGAAAAGTAGAAAATAATGTTTTTTACCATGTCACCTATATGTGACTATAAATAAAAGCTTGGGGCGCTCAAAATGTACAAATATAAACTTCCATTTACATAAATCCGTTAACATATCAACTGTATTTAATTTATTGGAAAAAAACCTGAGATTTTTAAAATAAAAATCCTGAAACTGAGTATAAACGTGTGATGATAATTTCTCTAATTACTATTGCATGAATTAAATACGGTTAATGAAACTGAATTGATCAAATTTATCAAACATTTAAACGATTGAGTGCCCCAAGCTTTTATTTATAGCCACATATAGGTGACTTTGTAAAGAAAGTTATTTTCTACTTTTTAGTGAATTAGATAAAAGCCCATTATGCAAAAATATTTTCTTTACATATAAATTATTCGAGATGTAAAAATATAGTATTTGATCGATGGATTCTTTTTCTGACGTATACTTTCGATTTGATGAGCGACAAATGCCCACTTTTTTTGCAAAAGTCAACACTCACTTCGGACCCGCGCCATTTTCTTAAAACTTGATATTTGGGAAATTCCTTCGATTGATCATAGTGTAAACTAATATACTAACAGAATCTGTTTGATTTTTTTATATTAGATAATCTGGTTCATGCCACAGCTCACCGCAAAAGCCATTTTCAATAGTTGCTTCCTGGACGTCGACTATAAATCGATTACAAGTAAATATTTTCTCGCAAAAAAAAATACAGAGAGTTCTTGAGACGATACTTTTCCAAATTCCTAATTCCTGTAGGAATTTATCATGACGATTTTCTAAAAAAATCCAAATATGTGCTGTTTTCGACTGTTACGACTAGGCATAACCCGTTCCGTTGTTACAACTAAGCATAAGCCTACTTCCAATTGAAGCAAATAGTCCACCGATCGCCACCTATTGGCAGCGGACGGTTTCATATGCAACCACCGAGTTTATACATACAGAAACGTATAGAAAACACGTACAGTGAAACCTCGTTTATGCGTTTTGCACTTATACGTTTTTATCATTTATATGTAAAAATTCTCTAGCCCCGGCAGATTCCGATCATAAAAATGGTAATAAAGTTTCATTTCTACGTTTTTTGCGCTTATACGTTATTAAGGGAGCTTTCCAGTGTGAAATTTTCAAAAAATCGATTTTTTTTTTTTGCTTTATCGAATAGTATACACTCTTCCGAATATTCCCTGAAATTTTCATGCCGAAATTCAGATTATTTCGGTTACTGTACAGCATTTCTTGGAAGAAGGCAACGGAGCGCTACAGCTACAGCGAAACTTTGAACGCGTTTTTCTCGAAACAGCATTTTTCAAAACGGTGTCCAACTTGGAGGGCAGAGTTTTAAAGCTATCGAGTTGAATTTTTTACACAATATTCTTAACGTCATTGTTTATCGTGCTATGGAAGCTTTTTTTTTTTTTGACATCTTCCTATTTTTTTGTAAAAAAAACTGCCAAAAAAAATGCTAAAATCGATACTTTTTGTTCAAACCGGCGCCATTTTTGCAAAAAAAAAAAAAAAAGCCTCCATAGCACGAAAGCCAATTATATACCGATCAATAATCTTTTTGTGTTTTTTGTTTCAGATCAAAATTGTGACCCCCAACGTGGACACCACATCCAAGTGCATTTTCTGCAACAATTGTTTCATCATTTTTATAGATATTAATTAATAAATAAATCGATCTTTAAAAAATTGTTTTGTACTCTTCAATACCCAATTAATATACAAAAAAAAACCAGAACGATTAGATTATTTTTTCTTTAAAAAAAAAAATCGCGAAAAACAGCGATTTTTCGGGCTGTCACACTGGAAAGCTCCCTTAATTTCATTCGCCAGCGTCGGTTACGAGGTTTGTTTTTTTTTCTCAGTTGTACGTTAATCACAGGTGATATTTTCTCGCCCTAAAAAATTTCATGTGACTGGATGTTTTGTCGTTTCTGACCTCGATTATGTATGCATGTACTGTGATCGCGCATCTCTTATCAATAAGAACCTGTCTGTTGTTTACTAGTCTAGACCGTCAAAGCTCAGCGTTACAAACTTGCCTTTAATAAAAGTCCGAAACCGCTCCATTTATGCCAATCGAATGTTCCATTGCAAAAAGTAAACTCAACATAATAGTTACTGCCCATTGAAAACTATGGGAAATTATGCACCAATCCCCATTTCCAAATGTTAGACTCTCAGATCCATACTGCATTTTACTTCTGCGTTATTCTCACTCACACCTCACACTTGATGTGCCCCTCGAAAAACGTGCAACCGGAGTTTCACTGTACGCAAAAGCGTTCGATCGGCAATAAGATCGTCGCGCGACATTCCGGCTCCTTTCATCTCCCCCGGCCGACGAGTATTTACCTAGCGGAGTAATTGTTCCCCCTAGCTGAATTCTGATATCTCGGCGAGGACGCTGTCGTACTAGGAGTCTGGGGGTGTGAGGAGCCATTCTCCGGATATAGCATAAAGCGCTCGCTCCGATGACGAGCATCAGGTTGTCCGTGGTCCATCAAGGTAGACAAGCCCTTAGCCGATAGCCCGGCAGGCGGCATATGGCCGAACGCTAGGCTCGCACGGCGCTTTCCCCGCCAGGAAGAAAAGTCTCGCGCCGTCCTTCCGATCGCTCGATCTCATGAATGTCGGGATCTTCGCCCGTTACTCTCGTCGGAGTGAAAAAATCGTCGATCGGCGAACACCAATGGCAGCTTCGGGTCAAAATCTCGACGACCCGACCCAGTCCATTCCTCTTCTCCTACCTCCCATCTTTATTTACCTAAACAAATACATTCGCACGTGACCAAAAAAAAAAAAACCCAAAAAGAAACAACACATCGTCTTTCCACGATAATTCGTATCGCCGATGTTTGCTTTACCTTCTCCCTCCCTTTCTCCCTTCACGTTGATTTCCAGGACGTTAACCTCGGCGAATCCTGCAGGCTCGTCGCAACACGTCCGGAGAAAGAAAAATGTGAGAAAAACTCGATTGCACGCGTTTTAAAGGGCCCCCCGCCCCGAGGGTGGCCGTAATATATTGTACAAGGAGTGGGGAGGGGGAGGAGTCGTCGAGAGGGTAGGGTGGCAGCTAAAAACATACGCGCGCGCGCGCACACGCACGCACACTCGCGCGCACCGATTTAATTAGCCCGAAAACACACTTGGCCGATTATGATCGCCGGCATCACTGCGTTCCAGCACTTCGCGCACTTTACTATTCCGCGCACATATACGTGTGCGCACCTACGTACGTTCCCTTTGGCGACGAAAAATTTTACTTTCGCCAAATTGGAGAATTGCGAGGCGCGACGCGATTTTTCCGTCCCGCGCACGTCGCGCTCGGAGAGAGAGAAAGAGAGAGAGAGAGGAGAGACAGAGAGAGAGAGAGAGAGAGGATAAATGGGAAAAAAGACGAGTAAGAAAAAAGTAATTTACCGCGAGAGACGGTCGTGCGCGCACGCACACACACACGGGCAGCGCTCAGTCCCTTGCGGGCGTCGGGGTGTGCATACGCCTATAGCTATATATATATATATATATATATATTCCCACAGCTCACTGTTTGTATACGCGAAACGTAATCACGCTCGCGATTTTTTTTTTTCTCAATTTTCGTTTTTGACACACACGAGCAGGAGACAAAGTTTATTGCGATCCGCGCGCGGAACGGCGCTTTCGGGATTGAGCGAAAGGGGGAGGGCGGGGGCGTAGAAGAGCGAAGGGGGCAGCCTCCCCGAGGACGCGGATTACCGCGTCAGGCCGCCGAAAAGCTCCTGATATATCGCATCGGTATGATATACCGAATAACACGGGGAGCAGACACCTCACGGCGATAACCTAACCGACGCCATGTTTCTTTTTCTGACGGAGGCGCCCCAGCGGATTTTTTGACGTGCGCGCTCGCCTGCTGCTCGCGCACGCGTAGGCGCACGGGGAGCGCGCCGCCCCGCGAATTCCACGAGCGCGACCTCCCCCGCGCCGACTGTCGCGCGGTGTCGACGAAGTTCGATTCTTCGGGGGCAAACAAGACGGAGAGGGAAATACTGCTTTGGGATAAAGACGCCGGGAGTTTTTATCGGGAATCTTATCAGCCGGGGGATTAACGATGGAATTTCGATATTGGGGACACGCTTTTCGAACGCGAGATACCATATCCGCTTCCACCCCCACCCAATGGCTACCAAACTCGCTTTGGGCGAAAATCAAATGTCCCTAGACGCGCGGGCACATTGAAACAAGACCGAGTATGGACGTTCGATATGGAGTGGAACGATTGGACATCGATGTGTGCAATAATCTATACATAATAGCAAAACAGTTCTGTGACTTATTGACGTATAGACAACGCACGCCTGAACCCCTGAAGATAGAAATGTGAAATTTGGAAGATATGTTTCTTGGAAGGTGTAGAGAGGCACTGAAAAAGGATTTTTTCGAAAATCAACTTTTAAGGGGGCGTAGAAGATTGTAGGGAAAAATTTATAACTTGCATTTATCAACGCGGGCGAAAGCTAGTTACAAGGAAGTTTCAACTTCCGGTTGAAAATGGTCAGAACCACGAAATAGCACCCACAGCCTTAGCAACGTCGCGAGTAACAACTGATGCGTTTGGCGAACATAACCCAACTTTGTTTTGAAATTAATTTGAATAGAAGTCGCCACGAAATAGGAAAACAACAATTTATGGAGTTTTATCATTTATCACGTATCAATATGTATAATTATATTCTGCCTATCGTGTTAATTCCGCTGAGGTAATTCACGTCTATTTTAATAGGTTTCCGGCTGATTTTTTTTGTCTTTTCAGTCCCTTTTTATGGTGGATGTGTTAATATTATTATTACGAAGATTACTACCGAGTCGTTGACAATCTGATTTTTCAGTTTTTAATTGTTCACGTGCAATAAATTCATCATTTACCACAACATTTGGCAGACTATAATCGATAATACGAATAATCAACATAAGTAAACATCAATCAGAGCAGCTGTGAGTAAAATACATTTAGACTCTTTTTTGACCCCGTGGAAGTGATCGTACCTCCTTAAGGGCTCATATTTTAACAGACGTCTTATTTCACCTTACTGTAACTGCTGAATAGAGGGATTTGAAAAAAAATTGTTGATTTTTGTTATCATCATAATGCATGTATACAGGGGTGGACCATTTAACGTAACCACCCCAAATATTTCCGTTGCCTTTACGATGTTGAAGTTTGTGTTGTTGGAATGCAACGAAAAGTCTATTTTTCGTCAATTCTTCTTACAGTTCAACATTTTTTGGGCACTCTTAGGCTATGAAAATTACTCAAACGTTTTTTTGAGATTCGGCTAAGCTCGAAAACGTTTATTTGCGGTAAAAAATCTTTTGGTTGGGAAAAAAGTTAAAAATTTCGTTGTGGTTCAACGAACCAAACTTCAAGACCATTTGCCTTTCGAGTGACGGAAAAAATGCCAGGAGGTAGTTTGATTGATTTCGAAGGGCTGATGCAGTGGTAAAAAATTCATTTTTGTCAACGTCCCAGTTTTTGCGTTTTCCAGGTCAACAATGGTTTTTCAAATGGGAACATGTTTTTTTTTTTGTTAAGACATTGTAGATGATATTCAGACGAATCCAACGACCTGTGATATCATAACCTTGAAATGATTTTTCACCAAAATATTTTGGGTTTGTTTGGATTTGGGTTTGTTGGGGTTTTTTTTCGTCACTCTAAAGGCTATCAGTCAGATGTTCGCATTGGTTTGGAAGAAAATTCTGCATAAGATCTTTTTTCATAAAGTTTCCCGAACATTTGAGGTTAAAAAGACTTTTCTAGATAAACCAAATCACCAAGAGTATTTTTCAGAAAACCGAGTTAAGCAAAGTTATAATTTGTAGAAATGGCATGCAAAAATCCAAAAGCAGATAATTTTTATCTCGAAAACCGTACGACTTCTGCCGAACTGAAATTGCAGTATATAGCAGGACACGATCTGACCTATCGACAGCTACAGGATTATTCATTCATAACAGAACACCCTGTATGCGAGTAGAGGGTGGCTCGAAATGTGACGTTCGAAAGAAAAATCCTCGTATCAATATCCCAATCAGCCACGCGTATGTTCTACGATCTTTTTGACTTTTCGGTAAAACAGTATTTTTTATTTTTCCCTTTTTTTCGCTTGGGTTATCGTTACGAACTGGACTGTTGAGCGATAGATAAATGGCCGACTGAATACTAACGTTGACTTTCGAGAATTTTCATAAAAAAATTGAGAGCTTGTGTCTAGTTGAAGTTTTTCAAAAGATCGATTTTTCCCGAGGGATTCTTGCAACGTAACATTTCAAAAACGTATTCTGAAAATCTCAAGTCAACCCTCTTAAAATTGAGGAAGTTATAGGCGTCTATGGGCAAGTTCCGCGAACTGGCGAACTATGAACGCGTTTTTCTCAAATTGACCACGATGTCTCGAACATCACTGTACTGATGAACTTTATAATGTACAAGCTTCTTTTACACATTAAAAAACAGTGCTTTAAGGAAGCTTTCCAGTGTGACAGCCCGAAAAATCGGTTTTTCGCGATTTTTTTTTTTAAAGAAAAAATAATCTAATCGGTCTGGTTTTTTTTTTGTATATTAATTGGGTATTGAAGAATACAAAACAATTTTTTAAAGATCGATTTATTTATTAATTAATATCTATAAAAATTATGAAACAATTGTTGCAGAAAATGCACTTGGATGTGGTGTCCACGTTGGGGGTCACAATTTTGATCTGAAACAAAAAACACAAAAAGATTATTGATCGGTATATAATTGGCTTTCGTGCTATGGAGGCTTTTTTTTTTTTTTTGCAAAAATGGCGCCGGTTTGAACAAAAAGTATCGATTTTAGCATTTTTTTTTGGCAGTTTTTTTACAAAAAAATAGGAAGATGTCAAAAAAAAAAAAAAGCTTCCATAGCACGATAAACAATGACGTTAAGAATATTGTGTAGAAAATTCAACTCGATAGCTTTAAAACTCTGCCCTCCAAGTTGGACACCGTTTTGAAAAATGCTGTTTCGAGAAAAACGCGTTCAAAGTTTCGCTGTAGCTGTAGCGCTCCGTTGCCTTCTTCCAAGAAATGCTGTACAGTAACCGAAATAATCTGAATTTCGGCATGAAAATTTCAGGGAATATTCGGAAGAGTGTATACTATTCGATAAAGCAAAAACAAAAAATCGATTTTTTGAAAATTTCACACTGGAAAGCTCCCTTAACAAAGGATTTTTTTTCCGATGCATGGTTTAAAAGAAAATAAAAACGAAGTTTTTTTCTCACCGGGAATCAATACTTTCACCTTGGACTGCGGCGTTTTTCCGAAAATCCATATTTCATTAAATCCTTCATCCAGGCACTAGATAGTCCCACGCAGAAACTAAACGCGTTTGATTCTTTTTATTTGCACTAACCATTGTATCAACCACACTTATAGACATATTTCAATTAAAAAATTCTAAAAGCTACTTAAAACCATGCAGTTTAATGTAAAAAAAACGAATTCAAACAACTTGGACACGTTTTGCCAGAAAAAATGGACGAAAATTCCTTTTTTTTCCGGCCACAAGCAAGGTGTAACACTTTAAACAAAATAACTTCGAGCGGATCAGTTACTAAAGTTCAGGTGCTAAAAAAATAATTTTTTACTAGCCCGAACGACTTTGAATTGCTTAAAAAACAATTCCAAGACGAAAGTACATACACAAAAGAGAAGAAAATAAAAACCCACGCTACAGGAAACCTCGAAAAAAAAATATAATGCTCGTTTCTCGAAAAGTAAAGTAAGATCGTAGAACATGCAGGGGGCTGATTCGAATAGGTATGAGGCATTTCAGTTTTAAGGCTTTCACGGCTCTTTATGTAATTAGAAGAGTACGTGGCTTTCGGATGGAGGCCGTGTTGGGGATCAGCGTTACGCCGACGTTTCGCAAATGTTACAGTGTGCATCATCAGGGCTGAGAGCTCCGATACTGAAGCTCTCGTGTCTCACGTATTCCTTATATAGTTGCAGTCATCGTTCCAGATCACTTCACCAGCCAATCGGATGTTTCAATGCATCAACTAGTCCATTTAAAAAAATAAAGTACTGGTACTTACGGAAGATAAATGTTCACAATCATTTACACAACAAAAAAACATTGCAGAACTGACGATACAGAAAAAAAAACGCTAAAAAACAGGCATTTCCTTTAAAACGGAAACAGCCATTTCTCTATTTTCGTACGAAACTTGAACACTCCTGAAGTATAATATTCCACGTGGACTTCGTTGCGTTTTCAAAAGCGCCGTCTCGAGAGCCATACCAGCAAATTTCTCCGTTGTCTTTTCTCGCAACGACAAAACTGGCGATTAGTCCGCGCGGATGGCCGAAACGCGATCGAGGATCAGCTTCATTTGTCTCCATTTGCCGAGCTCGTTACAATTTCGACGGGATTTATTCGATCTTACATTAGATAAAAATAGTTTCGCTTCGGTCGGAAAACGGGTTAAACGATCATTTCCAATTCTCTGGCGTAGTCGATGGCGAGAGTGGCGAGATCGGCGCTCGGTATCGGGTCCTCGGATTTCTTCTCGTTCTGCGCTGTGAAGTAGAAGTGGCCGTCCTTCTTGAGGGTCCAGTTCTTCTTGTTGGCGAACGCCATTGTTTCCTTCTCGGTGTTGAGGTTGAGCATGCGGGAGGCGTCCTTGAGGGAGACCTTGTCGTAAGCGGTCTCCATGCAAGCGCCGATCTCGTCGCGCACCGTGTTCAAAAGTATGTCGATGAAGAAGTTGTACGAGGCAGCGGGCACGTTGCCCTTGGCGAGAAAAATCTTGTTGTAGGAGCCCTCCATCAGGCACTGCTCGAGACTCAACGGATGCCTTATGTAAACGTTCAGCTGTATCTGATCCGATGGCAAAAGTTCGAGCTCCGTGTGGAACTCGGCGACTCGGTTCTGCGACAGGAGAAACAGCAGGTTAAGACCGAGCAACTGGTACTTGTAAGGCGAGGGCGGCAGGTCCGCGTCGTAGTCGAAGTAGTAACACTTCAGCTGGGCCATGTAACGCTCGAACGACGGTATGTCCTCCGAAGCTATACTCCATTGCGCTCCGATCTCCAGTATGTCGCCTGAAACGAAATTTTCATTTTCATTTTTTCCTCTCGGTGTCGTGTTTTTCAACATTTGAAAATACTTTTCCTGCTCGTTGAACTTTTATTTGTTTCGAGTGTTCAACATTCTGACACGCGCCAGTCGTATGTGCATATGACAAGTTCGATCGATCCGAACGCAATGAAAGAAAAATCGCAGAGATTTGAGATTGTGCGGGCTTAATGAGAACACTCTGAGCTTAGGAAGGTTGCAGCTTATCAACAAGCCAAAACTTAACGGACTACATCTACCTATGTGGGTAAAAAAACTGCATTTCACAAAAATACTTTTGTTCGATGGTATCAACTTTTTAGCTATATCCCCTGAAAATGTTATTGAAATATTCCTGAAATTTAATGAGCTATTTAACAGTCGGCCGGGCGAGCGATAAAATTTTCATCATCTGCCGACAGCCATGTTTTAGATGTTTTTCAGTATTTTTGGTGATTTTTTTACGGCTCTCAATATGTGCACCTTTGTGGTAAAAAAAATGTGCGTTTTTTTTCACCAACCGTTGCCCAAACAAACAAAAATCGGGTTTTGGCAATTTTCTTCGGCCCTCCAGGTAGATGTAGCCCCTTAATAAATATGTGTATAGATTTCATTGTGTAGACTATACTGAGTCTACGAATTTTTAGAAATTTTTTTCCCACAAAATACCGAAGTAGAAAAATAATTTAATTTGTGTTCTTTCAATTCTATGCGTGGTCAAATTGGCAAGACATTCATGCTACAAAATTAAAGAACATAAAAATGCGTCATTTTGCCCTTCAATTGTATATTTTATGAAAAATTGGAATCTACGGAATAAATTTGAACCTGGTATGGACTTTTTTTAAGTATATTGAAAAAAAAATCATCGAACGTCATTTTACTCAACTGGACCGGCCCAGCCTCGTTAAAATGAAACGGAACAGAACCTTGATGCAACGATTAAGGGAGCTTTCCAGTGTGAAATTTTCAAAAAATCGATTTTTTTTTTTTGCTTTATCGAATAGTATACACTCTTCCGAATATTCCCTGAAATTTTCATGCCGAAATTCAGATTATTTCGGTTACTGTACAGCATTTCTTGGAAGAAGGCAACGGAGCGCTACAGCTACAGCGAAACTTTGAACGCGTTTTTCTCGAAACAGCATTTTTCAAAACGGTGTCCAACTTGGAGGGCAGAGTTTTAAAGCTATCGAGTTGAATTTTTTACACAATATTCTTAACGTCATTGTTTATCGTGCTATGGAAGCTTTTTTTTTTTGACATCTTCCTATTTTTTTGTAAAAAAAACTGCCAAAAAAATGCTAAAATCGATACTTTTTGTTCAAACCGGCGCCATTTTTGCAAAAAAAAAAAAAAAAAAAAGCCTCCATAGCACGAAAGCCAATTATATACCGATCAATAATCTTTTTGTGTTTTTTGTTTCAGATCAAAATTGTGACCCCCAACGTGGACACCACATCCAAGTGCATTTTCTGCAACAATTGTTTCATCATTTTTATAGATATTAATTAATAAATAAATCGATCTTTAAAAAATTGTTTTGTATTCTTCAATACCCAATTAATATACACAAAAAAACCAGACCGATTAGATTATTTTTTCTTTAAAAAAAAAAATCGCGAAAAACAGCGATTTTTCGGGCTGTCACACTGGAAAGCTTCCTTAATTTCAAGCTGAGTTTGGTTGAAAAAAGGGAAAAATCCTATTTTCTAGCTTTTTTTAGAATTCATTGGACTTAATAAGAAAAAATAGTTTGTTAATAAACAATATAAGCTTCTTATAGAAACTACTTTGAAGTTTTAAAACCGTTCTTCCATTTCCTGTACGATCATTAGTTCATGAGTTATAAGTCACAAGTCACCAAAGTCAAAATCCCCATTGTTCCTTACACAACAAATAACTCGCAGAAAAATCATCGTAGAGCTCACTAAGCGATTAAATTCAAGCGATGCGGAAAGTAGGAGACATTTTTTGAAAATCTTGCTTTCGCTTTTTTTCTTATGATTTTTCAGTAACAGCCAAAAATCAAAATGTGTGAGATGTGTGTGAAAAATGTGTGAAAAAATCGCAAACTAGAAGCTTTAAGCTTCGAAATTGTTTTTTTCCGTATCCTATGAAGACTTTTTACTAGTCACAGCCTACCGCCAGTCACAGATAATTTTCGGAACAGTTTAAGATCCTTTAATTATTTTGAGTGTTTCATATGAACTACTCATACGTATAAGAACATTGTTTCACGTTTTTCAATACATTTTAACGTTTCATCACATTATTGTGTCTGTTTCTTTCTTTTCTTCTTCAACTTAAAACTTGCATCTCTACTTATTGAGCTTTATTTCATCTTTTTCAACGCCTTTGTACATCTGCGCAGTTTTTTTTCAACTTTCCTCCCACCTAATTTTAATTTTTTTTCATGCATCCTTCAACTTTTTTTCATCTTCTCAGATATTTTACCTTCATCAACTCGTTTCCGTTCGTAATTTTATCCTTGCTTTTTCAACTTCTGTCATCTTTGCTCGAACTCAAAATTGTTTTTTTTGTTCACTTTTTCTCAAAAGTTGAGAACAAAGTTTTTGCAAGCTGCATCGAGGCAGACATTCTTTCTCTTCAACTTTTTGCCCACTATTTCAATTTGTACAGCACCGTGTACTGTACAACGATGAAAGGTCAGAACATTAATTTTATTTTACATCATATATGATTTTTATCGTTCGATTATGCCGCACGCCCTCGAGGACTTTTATCGTCCTGTCTTTTGGGTCTACCCCAAGTTTGGAATTTCTCGTAGTGACCTATCCCAAACGCGCTTTACGGATGATTTTTATTCCTCCGAGACGCGTTACGTAGCAGAGGAGGATACGTACGCGCGATGACGAGTTCTTTGCGAGAGGCTACGCTGCTAGAAGTCGGAAGGAACGTGAGATGCGTAAGGGCCAGCTGAAAAGCGAAGTTTCGTGAGTATTTCTGAACGTCGACAGCGTTCGCACGTCGTCAAACCCGCCCGGGCGGCTGCACCGAGCGCGAATCGGTGGGCGAACGATGACAAACAATTTTGACAGAAACGGAAGAGAGGTTATGTTGCGGGAAAAAAACGAAAAATAATCTGAGAATGTCGGGCGATAGGATCTTAGTGTTTACCTTGAGTTTATCGAGAATCTCGCCGCATTTCTTGAGATTTGGCGGACTTTTTATCCATTCGCGCCTCAATTCTCCATGAACCGGAACGATATCCTTGAGCGCGGCCATGTCCGTGCTTGCTGCTTGAACCATCGCGAGCCGAATCAAAGAACTCCAAGATTTCATCTACATACATGTGTATGGCTGAAACTATTGGTCCAATTTTTAGTTCGCTGAAACGTCGTCAAATGTGCGAGTGTCCGTCGGGCGGCGGAAGTTCCGAGCGGCGCATGCGCGCTCTCGTGAATCGTTCTCCCGCTAGGTGGCTATCGGGGCGCTCGGAAATTGTCGCCGCGCTATCGCGGAGCAGTGGAATTGTTCGCTCTTCACCGTAAACATGGCGCTCGACCTCACTGTCAAGGTGCACCCAGTTGTTTTATTTCAAATAGTTGACGCCTACGAGCGTCGAAATTCGGATTCTCTTCGCGTCATAGGAACTCTTCTCGGTGAGTCCGCGTTATCTACGTATTCGTTCGACGTTCAATTCTCGTCACTACCAAAAGCGCCCGCCCGGTAGATCGCGTGGCTCCGACGCGGCTGGACGCATTTGTCGCCAGCGATCGAACTCGGCACGATGACAGTTCGATGGATTGCGCCCCTTCGGAGCTACAATTATCGTAATTAATCTCTGGCGAAACCTTTGACCGCGATTTTATGATTTTTAACGCGAAGCTGCGAATCCTAACCTCCAAATTGTTGTCGATTCGTCTACAGGAAGAGTCACGTTGATTCGCAGATTTTTACTGTCGATTCGATGCTTTCCGATCGCGACTGCCATTCCTAACCTCAAAATTGTCGTCAATTTGTCTACAGGAAGCGTTACTTTGATACGCAACCCTAAGTCCGCGGGCTTCTGTTGCCCTTCGGTGATTTTCGACCACGACTGCGATTCCTAACCTCAAAATTGTCAATTCCTCTATCCTAAAGCCTACTTTGATTGGCAGATTTTTGCTATAGTTCGGCGCTTTCCTGAAATCCTCAAATTGTCTACAGGAAGTAGTCCTCAAATTTGTCAAATTTGTATGCAGGAAGTCACTTTGGTTCCCGGCTCCAAGACCGTGGATTTTTTACATCATCCGATGCTTTCCAATCGCGACTGCGATTCCTAACCTCCAAATTGTCATCTCGTCCACGCGAAGCACCTTCGACTGACGACTCGTCGTTTTTCACTCACGTTCCAGTCTCCACCCTCAAGATCGAGATGATTGAAAAAAATGAATGTTCAAAATCTGTTAATAATTGTGTCGCAGGAGTGGCCGAGAAGGGAATCGTGGAAGTAACCAACTGCTTCTGCGTGCCTCACAAAGAAACGGACGATCAGGTCGAAGCTGAGCTCAATTACGCCATGGACCTTTACGATCTAAATCACCGAGTGAACGCCTCGGAGAACATCGTAGGATGGTGGGCGACCGGCAAAGACGTGACCAACCATTCCTCCGTTATCCACGAATACTACGCCAGAGAGTGCAACAATCCCGTCCACTTGACCGTCGATACGACTCTCATGAATACCACCAGAATGGGCATCAAGGCTTACGTCTGCGTCCAGCTGGGAGTCCCCAATGGCAAGCAGGGCTGTATGTTCACCCCTGCCAAGGTCGAGGTAAATTCGCAACATTCATTTTTCCACTAAACTCGAACGCTGAACAGCCGCCCGATCTTCTTCCAAAGTTGGTCGATTTTACTCCGTTTTTCCTGCTAGATCGGCGCGTTCGGCGCATTTGTTGACCATTGAAAATTCCTTGCGCTCACTCGAACAGATAACGTGCTACGAGCCGGAAATCGTCGGTTTGCAATTGTGCGCCAAGACGCAATTGCCGAACGGCACGACAACGGTCGCCAAGCCCAGTGGGGGTGTCGAGCCGATGATGGATCTCGCCCAGATCGCCGAGGCCAGCACGAAACTCGCGTCCATGTTGGAACAAGTGTTGATATACGTGGACGACGTGCTCGCGGGCAAGCAACCGCCGGACAATCAGGTGGGCCGAGCGCTACTCGACATGGTCCACTCGGTGCCGAAGATGAGCAGCGATCAATTCGACGAGATGTTCACCAGCAACGTCAAGGATCTCCTCATGGTCGTCGCGCTATCGCAGCTCATCAAAACTCAACTTCAGCTCAACGAAAAACTCACCCTTCTCACGACTCTATGAGAACACGCGAGAACGTGACAACAGCGCTGCTGAATCACGAGACTCGAGCTACCGATCCGCAATGAGCGAAGAAGCGACGAAAAAAAAAGAAATCTGCCCTACGGAAAAATGTACCAGCGATGCCGTTCGGGATTCTCGCGTTGTACGCGATGTACCAATAACAGACACACACTCGAAACTTTTGATAAATAATTTATTCCTTATCTCATTCGTCATGGTGGAAGTTTGCATCGTTGGAATGCGATGAGAATTAATTTTTTTTCACCCCCGAAATTATTTCACCTTTGACACGATTGGAAAAAAAGGTCCGGCGTTGTTTCCAAAGCCTGGGGAAGGCTGAGGATATTACGCTGAAGGTTGTTTCTTTTTAGAATCCTCGTTGGAGATCGACGAGCAGAATTTGCAAAAAAGATCTTGGATAGTGACAGAAATAAAAAAATTACGAAGAAGAAATGAAGAAAACGAATTTACATTGATTGGCAACGATGCAAACTTTGGCATTATTGTTTTTCGCGGTTAGTGTCGAGGTGTCGACGATTGGGATGGCGGAAATGCAACATAGGGTGGCGGGATCCCCAAATTTATGATCCTTGAAAAGTAATTGCTTTTCGCGTTAGCCTTAAAAAAATCTTTTCGCTCGCAATGGTACCTTTGCTCACCAAGAGAATCCTAATAGTGCGAATCGCCCTGCATAAATATGTCACAGTTAAAATTCGCTTTCAGTTTAAACGCATTTTTCCTAGTAAAAACTAGTTCTCACTTCTTTACCTAACTCCGTTTAGTTTCTTTAGTTTCTTTACTTTCCATAATAAAAGTAGAACTTACTGATGAATAAATTTGAATGTCAGTCGAAACTTGTTTTAAACCCAAACAAACCGAAATAGTTCTAACTCGTTAATTCCGTTAGAACTAGATTTTCCTAGTTCAAACTAGTTTTAACTAACTAGGTTTTTCCTAGCAGAAACTAGAACTTATTGATGAATAAATTTGAATGTTCATTTTAAACCCAAACAAACCCAACATTTTTAACTGATCCGCTCCCTCGGAACTAGTTTTTCCTACTCAACACTACTTTCTACTAATATTCGGATTCATTCATCAGTTAATTCTAATTTTCACTAGAAAAAAAACGCGTTTAAGTTGAAAAATTTTTCGCCCAGATAGTAAGTTGTGATCGAGAGTCACCTGCCGAGTGCAAAGAGTAAGCACGCACACGTATATATCAAGGTGGTTAAAGAAAATCGATTTTTCTTTCTCAACGGAAAATTGAAGTGTGTTAAGAAAAAGAAAGTTTTGAAAAATTTGAGGATTCTGAACAATTTTTTAGTCATGGCTCAAACGTCTTTCATGATTATCGGAGCATTCATTTTTTTTTTTATCTCGATGCAGAAAATTTTCGTGCGTGATCCAATGTAAGTCTTGGGTTAATTTTTTCTGTAATACACAATTTTTATTTAAATATTTTTTTTACCACAAACAATTTGTATTTGCAGATTAAGGATCAATACATGTGATTCGGATGGGAAAATTATATGAACCACTTGATGAACAAGAACGCGGTGTTTACATCACTGAACGTCTAACAAGTATGCGTGTTTTTTTTAGAGTCATATGTTGTGGAGTAAGAAAACAAATTGACGAAAAAATGAAAAAAAAATGAAATAAAAGTCGTTTGAGCACTACCTAAAAAAATGTTTAGGCCTGTCAAATTTTGCATGAATTACTTTCTCATAACGTAGCAGAATTGGGCAGCAGACATTACTTTTGTAAGTTCATTACCCGTAAATTACAATTGCTGTAAATAACTGCAATATTTAGTCACTTATTACAATTACGGGAAACAATTGTACATTTTTATTTATCAATTACAGTTACTCTAAGCAATTGTAATTTTCTGATTATTAACTACAATTACTCGAAATAATTGTAATTTTTTTCGTTGCCAAATGAAATTACTTGAAAAAATTGCAATTTTTTGCTGCTAATTACAATTACTTGGAAGAATTGTAATTTTTCCGTTATCAATTACAATTACTGGAAAAAATAGTATTTTTTGTATTATTCATTACAATTACTTGGGAAAATTGTTACTTTTTTTATATCAGTAACAATTTTCTTACGATTAACCCTTTAACGTCACAAAGACACTTTTCACGAGTCTTCTTTTCAACGTGATTATTTACCATGAAAATGTCGGGCAAAAAAATCCTAAAGTACTTTGTCGACTATTTACAACGCCGCTCTTTCGAACGGCGCAACTTAAATTTCACTAAAATGATTTTTTATACAATATTTTTTGCAAACTATTGTATAAAAAAGCTTCGTTTTTACGAGAAAAAAAACGAGATATTCATTTCGATGCATAGAATTCTCTCGAGCAAAAAAAATCTAATGAAACCACATTGCGTGGTTTACCATTACTGAAAGTAATTTTAATAATTTCTGATTTAATTACAATCACTGGAAATAATTGTAATAATTTCTGATTCAATTACAATCACTGAAAGTAATTTTAATGAACTTCGATTTAATTAACATGACTCAATGTAATTTTAATTAACTCCAATTCAATTACAATTACTGGAAATAATTTCAATGGACTCTAATTCAATTACAATTATCGAAAGTAATTTCAACGAACTCCGATTCAATTATTATTGCTAAAAGTTATTTGAATGGAATACGATTTAATTACAAATTACCTTTAGTAATTTGTAATTGTTAATTTTTTATTACAATTTTGCCCAGCACTGTAACGTAGTAATATATTCTGTTGAGTACCGCGAAAAAAAATTAATTTTCGTGTGTGTGTGTATATATATATATATATATATATATATATATATATATATATATATATATATATAGGAAAATGCAGGCACATACAAACTCACTCATTGACTAGTAAGTTCTGAGTTACATTTCATCGACTACGAAAGCTAACTCCGTAGTTACTTTCCAAAAACGAAAAATTCAGGGGCCACGCTAGTCTCGGAAGTTGCAACGCGGCGGTTTATTAGGCATAGTGCTACTCGTTGTCGAGTAAACACGACCAATCGGGCACTCGATTATTCTGCAAATACGTTTCCTTCTTGAGGCATCTGGACGGCAAGTCGGCGATCCCGAAAATTGCGCCGCCCAGCCAGGCGGTGTAATTGGGCTTGCTCGGTGGGGTGTGAAATTTGAAGCTTCGCACTTTCAACTTGTCGGCGTAAAGATCGCTCTTGAGTAGCGTGAGCAATTCGGACTTGAGACGAGCCGCGAAGCCTTTGGCCATCGTCGTACCCCCGATCAGGACGATGTTCTCGGCGAGTGGTCGTCTCGTGTCAATCGGACACTGCAATCGATAATTCCACGATGCACTTGTGATTCGAGCGCTCGAAGGATACGGATTTTTCATTGAACGTGCCTACCTTGACGATGGCGTCGAGTATCATCGTCGGTACGCTGAGATTGTCGTTGTCACGTTCCCACAAAACTTCGAAAGCTTTTTCTCTCACTTCCCCCGGTATGACGAAGGTTTTTATGCCGGGATACTTGACGCTCGGCGGGGCTTTGGGCGGCGCCTCGGTCCCGAGCTTCGCCGATCGTTCCATAGTCGTCACGAAACACGTGCGCACCTTCACGTCCTCTATCAGACTCTCCGTAAGGTCCGAGTCCGACAGCGTGCTCTTCAGCTCGGCCTTGACGCATCTGAAATGTCAACGACGCGATCGCGGAATTATCGACGTGGGTTCGGCAGCCGCGTAGGGCGAAATTCGTTGAAACTGGAAAATCGTTCGAGCTTGGACACCTGTGAACAGCCTGGGCAGCCAAGGGCAGAGACTGCCAAGCCTTCAGCACGGGAACGCCCTCGAAGATCGGTATGAGTGTAGCCTCCGCGTAACCGACGTCCAGCACGAGGGCGGTGTCCGTTCCCAGGGTGCTGATGACCACCAGGTGGGTGGGAAGCAACATCAGGGAACCGATCTCGAAATGACGGAACAACACTCTGGCCAGGGTCTCCCGGAACTGGGTAGGCATTAGCAGCGATTCCAACACTATCACTCGCAAGTCTTTGGGACTTATCGTTACGTGTCTGCGGATGAAGAATCGAGATGATTATTGGAGAAATAATTAATGATCGTTTGTTCGTATATATTATACATTATCGCGAATAATTAATGATAATTCATTAGTTAGCATTAATTAATTAGCATAAATTATCTGAGTAATTATCTTCAATAAATAATGGTTACTATTTAGAGATGATAGATAATTAATGATAATCATAAATGTCTAATGACAATTGTCTGGTAAATGTCATAAATTCTCTATGCACTTGTTATAAATAATGGATAGTACGTTTTCTAGTTTCTTTCGGAAGGATAATTTGCGGATTATTCTTTTAAACAATTTGTTGTTTGGGCAATGATTTGTTTGGGTTTGTTCGGGTCTTTGGTATACTTGGACGTTTTTTTTGGCTCGTCGATATATTTGGAATAATTTGTCGGTGCCTCTTGGAAGAATAATTTAGTACAAATGATTCTTTTGAACCATTTGCTATTCATGGAATAGATTGTCTCCTTGGAATATTTCGACACTTTTTTTGGCTCTTTGATATATTTAGAAAATTTTGTTAGGTCCGTCAGTGAATAATTTACTACAAATTGTTTTTAACAATTTTCTGATCATGGAACGATTTGTTCGGGTTTGTTCGGGTCTTCGGTACACTTAGATTTTTCTTTCGATCGTCGATACATTTGGAATAATTTATCGATGCCTCTTGGATGAACAATTTCCTACAAATTTTTTTTTCGAACCATTTGCTATTTATGGAATTATTTTTTTTTAGGTCTTCAGTGTATTCGGAAGAAAAATTTGTCTCCGGATATTTAGAATATTTTTTTAGTTCCTTTCGTGAGAATAACTAACGACGAATTGTTTTTGTGAACAATTTTCGGTCCGTGGAACAATTTATTCGGGTCCTCGGTATAATTTCACATTCTTTCGTTTCGTTCGTGAGAATAAGTTATTAAAAATGATTCTTTTGAACAAATTGGTATACGTGGAATTATTTGTTTGGGTCGTCCGTATTTGGCACATTGATCGCCTCCTCAACACGATATGCGAAATAATTTCTTAATTCCTTTTGCAATGGTAACAAACTGCGAATGATTCTCACAAACAATTTGGAGTTAGAATAATTTGTTCGGGTTCTGGTTGAAACATTGTTGAGCTCCACGATACGCTGTTCGGAATAATTTCGCGATTCTTTTTAAAACAATTATTTTCCGACGATTCGATCAAACAAATCTTTCCGAACGAACGTTTGGAATAAATTTTTTCGGTTCGTTTGGCTCCTTGTCACGATATTCTAAATAATTGTTCAATTTGTCTCGAAATAATAATAAAGTCGAATCAATTCTCTTCAAGAATTTGAAATTGCCAGAATGATTTTTTCGGATTTTCGTTCAGATCTTCGATGTTTGGGATATTTTCCATCTCTTCTAACCATTCGCGGCTACGATTCGCCATCCGCGTCATCATTTATACCTGTAGAAGAGAGAGTGCAAAAACTCGACGAGCAGTTGATACAAATCCTCCACGTCGATGTACTCGAAGATCTGCCTCGTTTCTTTGGTAGCCGGGCATTTAATTTCCGTCCGGATGATACCGCGAGGCGACGGTTCGCCACCGTACCCAAATCTTGCAAAGAGAAGGAAAAGAGATCGCAACAATCAAATAATTTCAATATTTGTTTATTTGTGTATTGCTGTTATTATTATAAGTATTTATTTTTTATTCAACGTGACTTCATTGAACATTCTTACTTGGTGTACGCGGTGCCGATGTCGAGAACGACCACCTGCTTGTCCGCCACGTATCGTATGCCCTCGTAAGGTCTGTGCGTCATTTTTTGGCTCGTAACTCCGTGTACTCGAAAAATTATCACGGGAAAGAAAAACTTGGATCGCTTGTTCAAAAAATTACCTCATTTTCCGATAACGAACCGCCGACTTTTTCCCCTTCGTTGCTGACGACCTTGCGTCTCGGCGGAACTGTCAGATGTCGAAATTCTCGGTGGCGCCATCTCTCGCGGCCAATTCGAGATTAAAAATGACCGACGGTCGATAAGGTAGAAAATCACGACACGTTTATCGATAAATTACGCACGTCTGGCAATTTTACGTAAATATTAACGTGCTTTAAGTTTTTCGAACGAAATTTTGAAAGCAATCTGAGAATAAAAAGACGACAAAAACTATCGGGCAAAGGGGTATGGAATAAAATGTATATATACTTTTAAACGTAATTTTTTTATTCAGGCTATTTACAACACATACGTACAATACGTGACCCTTGCTTCGAGCATATATATATATATATATATGCTCGATATATATATATATATATATATATATATATATATATATATATATATATATATATATATATATACCCTTGTTTCGATGCGATGAACAATGTATATATATACACACACACACACACATACATGTATGTATATATATAGATATACAGGGTGAATCAGACTACTAGAGTTCCCTTGGCGGCCGTACAGGGCGTGTAATCGCGAGAAGAACGCTCTTTTTGAATATCGTGCGACAAAACTAGCCCGAGATATTCGTATTGAATATTCGATGCCAAGTAAACGACGCACAGTAGTAGCTCACGCCCGATTTTTTTCTCAAGTATTTAATAGCAAACGAAGATTATTCGAATCGCATTATCGATTTGCAAAACTAGACTTTGTGTTCATTATTTTGGAGCGAAAAAATTTAAATGCAAGAAAAAAAAAACATTTGTCCGAAGGTGGATTCGAGCTCGCGCTCTCCAGCCCGCACGTTCCGCGCCTGCGCAACCATCGTGCCATCTTTTGCTACTCGGACTTCACACGCGAATATGTCGGCCAATTTTTGTCGCGGGACATTAAAAAAAAGAGCGTTCCGCTCGCAATGTCAGGCCCTATTTGTTCAAAAGAAGCCCTACACTTGCGAATCACCCCGTACATATATATACACTGTCTCGTCGTGGGCTCGGGTTATTTTTCACTCTTATTTTTATATTCACACTCGAGCGAGATGCGCGCTCCCTCAAGTTTTTTTCTCCCGCCGACATCACCCCATTGTTTGCTTTTTTTTCTACAGCATTCGTGCGCGGGCACGAAGACAATTGTCGCTCACTCTCGTCACGAGCACATCACGTTTTTTTCCCTCACGTACGCGCGCGTTGGATGCTTGTGATATGTTACAAAGTTTCTCTTTTTTTCTCGTTTTATTTGTTAGGAACATTTCGCGTTGGATCGTGCGAGCGCGATATTGGGGCGCCGTAAAATGACACGAGAGACAAAACGAAAGAAACGTAAAAAGAAAGTGCGTCCACAGTAGCGGTCACACTCAGTATAAGCATCCTGTTTATGGCGTCCGCTATGTATATATATTTATATATATATATATATGTCTTTTTCTTCGTCGCACTTATTTATCACTCCTCGTCTCGCATCGATATATTGATTAAACAGTTATCGAAAAATTACACCGATATAGACAATAGCCGTGTGAAAACAAACATTTTCACAATGACCCGGCTGACGAGTGCCGCAGTCGCGAAAAGAACGTTTGAAAAGTGCGCCATGGATGGCAGCGCATGCGCAATTTACGAAAGATAAAAACGTCAATGCTACAGTCAAGTTAAACAAAAATTGCACTTTTCTTTTCTTTCGCTTGGAAAATTTTGCCGGTATTTTCTCAAGCAGTGAGTTTTTTATCTCGTTAACGCGTAGATAATTATAATAAGTTGTGGGTTGCTGAGGAGCTGGGGAGCTGAGCTGAGTTTTGTCGAGCTGTGCGATAAAGTTAGGTTAGGTTGCAAACTTTTGTGTAGTCGCGATCGCTGTTATAGCGAAATGTAAAGCTAGCAAGTGTCAATTGCAAAGAAACGCGGATGGACATATGTATCGTGGAGATTTCGGAAATTGAAATTAAAATGTCAGTCTTCGGATTATTTTCACTCGACAGAGCGAACCGGTCACTTCTCCGTCGACCGGAAGTGGCGCTGTTTTCGTGATTTGACGCATGGATAATTATTTTGCGCGGGCTTGGAGTAAAGCTCAAAATGAAATAGAAAAATGCATATATATGGCTTTTGATTTTGGCACTCGTCGTTGAAAATTTAACACACACACACACATACACATACTTGCACTCCGTAATTTTCATTCGTTTCACGCGCGCATTCAAAATTTTCGTATTTTTCATCTCAGATCGTTTCGTTTGCGTTTCTCCCTTTCGCCGTTCGCGAATGTCTAATATTTATATCGAGGGGGCTTACACTTTAAAAGGACATTGAAAAATCGCGTACGCTATAATTCTTTTTTTCTTCTTTTCTTTGCTTCATTTTGTTTTTGTTTTTTTTTTTTTCGTTTAAATATATTCGCCGATTACAATGCACGTTTCACATTTGCCTCCTCCTATTTACATTTTCTCGCTCATTCGCGGATCTCCTTTGTGAAATAATCCCGCGCATGCGCCTCGATTATTCTTTCCCGGGGTGCGCGCGTCGTCCGTGGCTCCTCCGAGGGCTCGTGACGCGCGCTCATCCGTTCTCGAAAAGCAACACGTTTTCGAAAAATTACACCCCCATACAACTTTTTCCTGAGACGGCTACGTTATTTTTATTCCTCTCACGGATCAATATCGACGAAGAGAGAAACAAAAAAATTATGTTCGCGACATATTTTTGAAACGTTCGAAATGATTGAAAGGTCGTCATTGTGTTTTTTTTTTGGTTCGTTCGGGGTTGCTTCAACGACGGTGGGGCATATTGCCGAAGGATTTGATAACAATTCGAAAGGGAAAAAAAGAATCTCACTTTTTGTGATTAAAAAATTTGGAATTAAAGAAATGCTTATTCAGAAGGAAAATCGAATAAATTCGATTACATATATTTATAATAATAACAATAATGAACGAAAAAATTATTAAACAAATATTTTGAAGCCTTGAAATTATTGAAAGAACGCGATTTTTTTCAGTTCGTTTGGATTTCTTTGAACGGAAGGTTGTCGTAAGTGCGTAAATAAGGTTATCAAAGTTGATGAAAATTCGAAAAGTGAATTAGTCATTATTTATTTCGTGATTGATACATAATTGAAATTGACGGAATGGTTATTCAATTGCGAAATCAAAAAAATTCTCAGTCGTTTGGAACATAATGGCAATCCGATTATATATATATATATATATATAGATATATATATATATATATATATATATAACGATATATATATATATATATATATATAACGATATATATATATATATATATATATATATATATATATATAACGATAAAAATAACTTTACGCGATATTTGAAAAAGTTTGGAACCACTAAAAGATCGGATCTAAAATTATCAAAACCGAAAAAAAAATTATTGTATTTTGCAATAAAAAAAATTTGGAACGAAATGAATAATAAAAAAAATCAACTGGTAAACAAAAAAAAAATTATATTGGATTGCTTGCTTAATGGGGAATCAAATGAATTATTGGTCATTCAAAAAATTAAGTAACATTGTTTTTGGCCAGACCACTTATCTTCTCCTTCCTTTATAAATATTTATATAAGTTCTTCACACTTTCTTGGACACGTAGACTGGTCGAGCCGACAATATCTCAAATTCCAAAACTAAAAGGAGAAAAAAGGAAACAAGCAAAAAAAACAACGACGTCAATCGATAAAAAATAGCCAATCTCATTAACGACGAATTTTGATGAATTAAAAGAAAAAAACTAATTGGTACTAGTTTTCGATCATCATCATCATCATCGTCATCGGGTACGTCAACGTTCACTTCCGGTGCCCCTGGGCGCGCCTTGCTTGTTTCCGTTTATCCTTTCTCGTCATCGCCGAGACGATGCTCGTCACGATTTTTTTTCGCTCGCTTTCCTTCGCCTCCGTCCGCCGAACTATATGTCGATACATCGATATATATATTCGCGCGATAATTATATATGTGTCACTAAGGCCGGTGTCGTCGATGGCTTGGCATTGCTCGCTCTCGTTCCTGCACTCGTTGTCGTTTTTAAAAATTTGCTTTTGCAATCCTTTTATTTTGCATTCCTTCGTTCGGAATGCTGTTACGAGTCACTGTTGGCGCAGCACTGTCCAAATTCATCTAGTATCCCGGACCAGGTCTAAAATTATGTCTGGTATTGGAGCATCGGCGCGGCGAGGTTTGAATGATGCGCCGTGTTCATCCTCAATGCTGAGATGCTCTTGTTGTACCACTCGTCCTCGGCAGACATTCCTGGAACGAAAGAGCGACGAGAATAAGAATGGGTCGTAAATGGTCAAATAAAATCGCTCAAAGCCATACCAAGGGGTCGACACCTCCTATCCCTTACCGTGTATAAAAATGCTTCGCGTTTCGACCACTGTATTTAGTTCTACCTCTCCCCGTGATTATAGTAGGCTACTGACAATACTCTTATTGCGCAGGCGCGAGGCCCGCACTCCGTACACAACGTACACAACACCACAACGACGAATACGACTATTTTGACCCGTGATTTTGATGATGCAGTTTAAGTCGAGGTGCGGAATTAATTCAATTAGTGAAATTACTTAGGCTCGTGTACTAATGCCGCGTATAGTGCGCGGTTGTACCTGAGGGTACCCGCGCAATCCTGAAAAGATGCATTTTTTCACCGTACCAGCCGATCCTAGCATTCGAAGACGATGGAAAGGGGCTATAAACAATAATAGTGTAAACGCTGGAAGAGTGGTGTGTGAAAAACATTTTAAGCAGGGGCTCTTTTTTTATTTAGTAATAACCTTTTGAGAAAGTTAGAATTTAGTACCAAATAGTTCCGTTTCCATATTTATCTTCATGATTGTTTGTTGGCACGATCATTAGACAATAGAGCTATAGCAATGGACAATTAATGAATACTAGATAAATTAATAAGACAACAATGGTAGTATAATCGTTTGTGTGTGTGTGTGTATACAGAAATACACCATATGAAACCATCGGTGTGCATTGATGGTGTTATATGGATATTGCCCGATTATATCTGCGTGTATATATATATATATATACATAGTCCCTGCGCGCGCATCAGGATTATTCTAGGACAACTAGCGCTGCGAGTGGCAGACTGGGACACTACAAACAGCGGACAATTCGCGTAGCAAAAATTCCAGAAGATGCCAGCCCTTACAGACGCCAATTGCACGAATATGCCGCTACAATTGTGCGCAGGCGCGATACCTCGTTCTCCGCCTCGCTAAGGCTAGCCGACCGGTCATGGAGGCTAGAGTGGGAGGAGTTCGAAATCTTATGGAGAGACTTGAAAAAAGTGGCTACAAAAATGTAGTCGAACAGGGATGACGCCACTATTGCTAAGACCTCGAGAAGTGAGCTGCGTGTGACAGAGACGCAACAAATAAATCATGAGAAGTGAGCTGTGTGCCAAGCAGAATAATACTTGAGAAGTGGGCTGCGGCTAGAGAGATGTAAAATGTTATATCCCACGAGGTCTCCGTAAATGCGTAAAGCTAGAAGAATATATAATAATATAATTATATAATAATAATAATGCAATACGTAGTGATAGGAAAATATTTTAAATATTTTAAAATTCGGATAAAACGGAATAATCTGCTATGCCTATGTATGGAGAAATCCTATATTCCTACTGTTTGCCGTATTGTTCGAGATTTCACTCATCCGAGGTACCGTTTACTCACATTACCTCGGATAAGCGAGGTTCTACTGTATTTGCCATGGAGGATAAGATGCGTATTCGATCCTCTTCTATCTCTCTTACACGACAATGATACTCAGTTTACTTCTCGAGGTCTTAGAGACAGTGGCGCCATCCCTGCTTGAACACATTTTTGTAGACACTGAAATGTACAGATCGGACTACCCTCACTCTAGCCGCCGTGCGTCTAGCGAATAAGCGTATGTTATTCGTCCGGACAGCGGCTTAGTTCACGCAGTTGACGCTGCACAACAAACGAACCCAACCCCCGCAAACCAAACGAAATTATAGAGATTTTATTCGGACGAATACGTGTAAATTATTCGTCCTGATAGTTTGTTTAACAATTCAACACATTCTATCCGGACGATTGTATGTATTATTCGTCTGGGTATTAGCCGACACGAATGAAAATAATATGTACGCCTACTGGAAATACGGTGTGAACTGAGCCGTTACGCGAACGAATAACACACACTTACTCGTCCGACAACCGGACGAAGAGTCACTCCCTAATAAAAATCGGTCCGAATAAACCGTAAGAAATTAATTGAGACTCTGGTCTTAATTAATTAAAATGTCTTGACCATTTTTTCCAAACTGCAAATAAATAATCTAGTAGACGAAAAAAGAGTTGAAATAAACGACCTTTTTTCGTCAATCCGAAAATTCCTTCTATTTGGGATTGTTTCCATTGCTCGGAATCAACATTCAAAGTCATCTCTGCTGCGCAACGACAATAATAACATGAAAAATCCTTGATTCCAAATTCGAAATGCTTCGTTAAAAAACGACTTGGATTCTGTGCAATGAAAAAAAAACGTCATTCGAAACTAGTACATTTGGAGTATCGAATGAAATTCGATAGGGAGTCGTTTGCCATAGGAGAAATTCGATCGGACGGGACAATCTGATGCTTCCCTTAAATATCTATATATTATTATTATTATTATCATTATTATTAAAGGGTTCACGTAATCCGGGAAATTTCGCAAAGTCGTCGTCGTAGAAGATCACGATATCTGCAGAGCCGATGGTCGATCTCGCGGAATATTCTTGATTCGATTTAAAAGCGACATGCCATCTCGCGCCGGAAATTATGTAAGACGGTGAGCGCTTTCGCCTCCCGGAGAGGAAATGGAACGTCTCCGAGTGAGTGACTTTGCTCTCACGGCCTTGCGTCATTTCCGGTCGATACGTTTTTTTTCGTCTCTTTATTTATTTATCCATTTTTTTTACGGATACGATTTACGAGCCAAACGAATGAGAAATAATGACAAAAAACAAAACGAGCACCACAACAGTTCGCGATTTTTTCTCGTAAAGGGAAAAATGACCGGAAGTAATGACCGTGACCAATGCGCGACTATGAAGGTACAATTATTCTGCGATTATTATATCTCATTATGGCTGCTATTATTTAACGACAAATTACTGATCAATTATCCATTTTTTGTATAGTTACGATTAATCAATATAATAATAATAATAATAACAATAACAACAACAATAATAATAAAATAAAAATAAAAATAATAATAATAATAACAACAACAATAATGAATAATAATAATAATAATA